>CP139501.1:314287113-314887113 GCA_021014915.2 Artemisia tridentata subsp. tridentata | reverse complement strand
AACGGAGACTATAAAAATATTTTCGTCTGTGGCATATGGGGCTCGGTTACTTGCAGCTATGCAAGGATTTAGCTCACAAAGAAATAGTATCGTGTGGCATTTTCTGAGGCCAATTTATTCTATATTTGAATTGAGCTACTTCAGCTGGAACTTGCATCACAACATGTAATGTCTTCTACTTGTTTATTTCCGATCTGATATGTTTCAAACTGGTTTTCCTTCAGATGCAATCGCATCTCGTGGCCGGTCAGCCAGATGATTTTTGTAGCAGCTCATAAATTTTGCTATAAATTCTGGAATAACACAAAATGTTATATGTTCAGCATTTAATCTGGAAAAGCACAAACTTGAATACATATAATAATTTCAACCACAAGCAGAGATGAGTCTTTAAGATGATTGGGAGTGCGTGTAAAATGATCATTAGGTATGAGCATTTGGGTGGAACTAATTAGATTCAGAGTTACTAATTATCAAGATACAGGTAACATTACATACCTATCAGTAGCATAAATGAATTTTTATGTCATTTTTGTTAAAACTAATTAGCGATAAGCTAGATTAATATATATATTAGGATCCACATGAATCACGCAGCATTAATCAACAGATTATCAAATATGTGATTATAGTTATTATGTCGTCACAATCACTTTCAAAATGCAAATCAAAATGTTTATAATGAAGAATGTACATGGATAAGGATCTCATTGATGTACCTTCGATACTCATGAAATGATGGATAAGCTTTTTCCTTTCATCATTGCCAAATCATTCAAGGTCCTTACCCTATAAAAATATGAAAATGGTCATGTATCATGTGCTTCCCTTTCCAATAACGTTCAGTAAACAACAAATTCTTACACTATATTCTTTATATGTGTTATCAATTTGCTTATGCATCGACTCGCCAACATTTTTTTTCAGTTCTACTTTTCGAGTCTGAAAATAAAAAATGTCAGAATTTATACACATGGAAGAATCAAAAATACATTTAATCATTCTTACTTCAAATATAAACTCAGGAGGTACAGTGTGATCTATAAGAGTTTAAAGTTTTCGACGTATGTCGTATAGCCTGTCAATATAATTGATTCAACATCTTAGATATTTGGCACATATTTTGTATCCAAAAGTGTAACGTGTAAGTATACATTTTTTTTTGTAAATGACCATAATGGAGTAGCTTACTGTTTGGGGCTTTGCTTTTCTACTATGTTTATGGCAATATGTGCAATATCATTTTCCCACCCCGTCAAGATTATTCGTTCTCCAACCAGGAGTGGGCTGAAAATAAATAATACAGGTAAGACGGCAATGAAAAGCAGTAGTACAAGTGAATATGTTTTCACATGTACATTATATGTGTATGTGTGAATGTATTTATATACAGAGAATGAAACAGAACTTATGTTGCCAGGTAGCTTCAAAGGAACGAATAGCTTATCGCAGGTTATTCTTGGACTTTACAGCTATTCTTTCGGCTAAATCCCTTGGCAATTCTATTTCCTCTTTCCTTGCTATGAATTCCAGCACTTCAACAATCTGAAACAAAGAGTGAAGTTGATATGCTCTACTATAACACAAAATTGCAGGGCTCTATTCCATTATCCGTTTTATTTTTACTTGTTAAAAACTGCAAAAAAACATTTGATTTTCTTTTTTCTAGGGTATGAGCTTTCATGTAGGTCCGAACATGGCTCGCATATATATAGAGTATAAATTTTTGAATGAACACCTCTTTATTAGAAGGCGAAAGAAGTTGGACCACTTTGCAGATATTTTTAAGAGGTTGCAGCTTCGAAGCATCTTGGCAACAAAAGAAGATTTTATGGCATCCTCTATACCGTTCTATAACCCATCTTATATAAAGCAGTGCATATGTGGATAGCTTGTCTGCTTCACGAAGAATGATGGCTGCACGTATTGATTTGAGGTAAATAATGTTTAGTTATTTTTTATTTTTCTTGTTTACTTGTTTGAAATTTGCTTAAATATTATAAAGTTAAGTGATATACCTCTACAGTTTTCTTTGTTGCATCTTGCCATTTTGTTGGTTAAGTTATTCGTCTCTTTGATAAGTTCAACTATGACATGCTTCTCGAATCCTTTTAGCTCAGACAGATTAACTTCAACATGTAGAGATGATTCTGTTAGCTTTAATTTTATAGATTAAAGTGATGGTCATTCACTTTAGTTAGAACTTTGTGAATGTGGGCTTGTGATAGAGTTAGAAAGGAATGTAAAAGCCCAATCCATGAGCTAAAGCCCTCAAGCCCACACAAAAGCCTTTAGGGCAAAAAGATTGTAATATTTAAGCATCTTATCTCCTCATTTGTGAGGTGGTGCAAAGGTGTAAGTGTGTGTTTAATAAAAGTGAAGTTATCATCTCATATCTTTCTCTCTATATACGATCCACATCATACATCCCTTGTCCCATCATCTCTTGTGCAAAATGTGTGAAATATATGTGTGATAAAGAGTGATTTCGAGCTACAACAAGTGGTATCAACGAGCCTAGCTTCGAGGTAGGAGGCCTTTGTGTTCGGTTCTTGCTCAAGATTACATTGTGTTGCGTTCTTTGTTTTCTGTGGAACGTGGCTATTTGTGCTCTTCTTTTCGATTCATACGCAAGATCAAACACAAAAGTCGTGTTTGTTTATGTTAGATCGACTTGGTTTGTGAAGGTATAAGTGCTACTCACTCAAATCTAGTGTTTATGTGTTGGATTGTTATTTGTTCTAAGCCATTTTAGATCGACAATATTTCACAGAATAGTTCATACGAGTTGTTCTTGAAATATTTGATCTTTTGGTTGTGAATAATACTTGTTAGTGTATTATTGATTTGAGTTGACAATAGTTGGTGAGTTGGTAAATGTTGTCAGTGGAAAGTCTTACTTGCATGTGCAAGTCAGTGGGTTAGTAAGGAAAAGAACAAGAGTTGGTGAAGCTGCCCTCTGTCGCAAATCAGTAGGACCAGACTTTTGAAATTGGTTTCGAAATTGCATTAGATTTCCGCAATTCACAGGCCTTCTAAATTGGTCCTTACTTTCGGAATTCATTTCGCAATTGGTAAAGATTTTCGCAATTGCCATTTATCTGAATTGGTCTCGCAATTACAAGGGCATTTCGCATTTGTCACAATCTTTCGAAATTGGCATATTCTTTCGGAATTGGAACATATTTTCGCAATTGGGGTAGTCTTTCGGAATTGGACAAAACTCTCGCAATTAGAGAAGATTTTTGCAATTGACATCAGACTTTCACTTTTCGAAATTGACAAAATTTTTCTAACACAATATTAAATAATCTTTTTTTAGGCTCCAAATAGTTTTATAGACTTATTTTGCTGCTTCATGTCTGTCATTCTGTGCGTATCAAATTTAAATATGTCATTCTGTTTATATCAAGTTTTTTATCTTTTGAAATGACCAATTTGCTATCACATATCTGTCATTTTGCGTATATCAAACTAGCTTTTAACCCAGCGTTAAACACTGGTTGCGAAAATATAATTATGCGGAAAAAGTATAAAATGTATTTTTTTATTTATTTTTATTTTTTTATTTTTTAATTGGGTAAAAGGGATTACCCTGGTAAAATATATTAATCACAAGAAACATATAAGTAATATGGAATGTGGCTGAAGTACCAAGTAACGCTTTGAACTATTTTCCCCTTACTTACCAAAAGCTATATTTGTTTCAACATTGTAGTTTGCCACAGGAAATAAATTTAAACTCGTAACTTAAGAAATTCGCCAAAAATATGCTTGTCATGATAGAGTGATTTGTTTCGATTAAAGATTAATCATTTTTGAGATAATTTATTCCTTAGGTATAAGCGACTGTTTTTCATTGATCAATTGAACTTAATTTTACCTATCGCTAATATAAGCGATTGTTTTTCATATAATGAAAGCTTTTTATTTTTTACGAAATAACCAATCACATGATAAACTATGATTTTAACTTCTAGTTAAGACCAAGTATAATAAGAAAGCCTCATGACTGCAGTCATCACCGTCACCTCGGCGCTAACTCAGTTTTCTCTCTCTACAACCAACTTAATCACCAACTTAGTGTTATAAGACAACCAACTTTATCACTCAAATATACCTCACTTATACATAAATATCCCCCACACAAACAAAATAACAACTCACACTACTCAATTTGGGCACACAAATCTTTCCTAGTGCGATCGACAGAGTCCTCCATTTTTTCCTTCGACCATGCGTGCTATAGGGTAAGTGTAATGGGGAAGAACAAGTCTTGCATGTGCCAGCTAGGACCGAGCCTTGAAGGGCCTATTACAGCCGGTCTAAGAGGCTTGAACTCACTAGTCACTAGTGTAGGAATTTAGATATCATAACTATTATATAAATAAATAAACACACATCAAAGCAAGTAGCGGAAGAAAGGATCATATATTTAACATGTAAATAGATTAACCGAAAACTAAGGATAACGTACCTTGATCCTAGCAAGAACAAGGATCTAACTTCTCTTTTCTTCTCTTGATCAAACAATAGGATTAACGTGAAACCCCTTACCGTTTTGTTTCACAATCCAAGATGTGTTTACTAAAGTAAGTAAACTACCACGTCTTGTACACACGTACTATAACCAATCAATGCTTGATGCTAGTGAAAAGACACGATTAAACCAAACACTTTGTTTAACAAAAAAACTTGGATCGAATACCCTTATGGATATGTCGACCGGATTTTAGACCAAAGAGGAAGAGAGAAATCTTAGGGTTATAGTATGTATGCACTAGGTGAAAAACTAATAACCCTTTGATTTGTATTTATAGTGAAACATTACTTGAGGAATAAGTTGGGTCGATTTAGGGTTATAGAACCCCTAGGCCGATCGGCCAAACCCATCCATATGGGTTTCTAGATCCTTCTTATGCCTCTAATTTCACTAACGGTTCTTCCTTTATTTACTAACGGTCGTTAGTCAATTCCGTTAATTACTTAACGTCCGTTAGTCCACATTTCGTGTCCAAATATGATTAAGTATGCGGAATCTACTTAACCACACTTAGAAGAATATTGGTTTGTGTATTTGAACAGTAATGCTTTTTGTTGGACTATGAACACAGAATGTATATCTCCAAATGATTCAATATTATTGAGAATAATACAAGTGATCTTTACTATCACTAGGGTTACAAAACCTTGAATCTCTGTTACAAAAACTATGACTGATGTGTTTTTCAACTTGTGTTACTTGCTTGTTGTGTGTGTCAGTATCTTACATCCAACTTGTTCTATCATCAACTACATACATGTTCTGTCTAATCTAAGATCTCCTTTTTATAGACCAAAGGAGATCTTTACATGAAAAGTATCTGCCGTATATATTTGACTTATTGTACACAAAAGATCTTTTCAATACTTATCCTCTACAAAGTCAAACAGGACTGTTATCCATTAAGCAGTATCTTCTTTGCACTAGCAGTACAAACTTAGCAGTTAGTACTATTAGTTATAACTTGAGTAGTCTTCAACTATATACTAGCAGTTAGTACTGTTAGTGTATTTCCCTTAGCAGTACTAATCTTCAGAACATTTAATTTCCAACACGTTGGAGATGAAGTTAGCGACTATTTAATTGAGCAGATTCCAGAGATTTTTCGTTGATACATCATAAGTATTTATAATGTGCGAGGTGATGGAAATTGTGGGTTTCGGTGCGTTGCCCACGGTATTGGTCAACACGAAGATAGGTGGCGTGAAATTCGAGCTTGGTTATTGCAAGAGTTAAACACTAATAGTGGCTTTTACATA
Source organism: Artemisia tridentata subsp. tridentata (assembly GCA_021014915.2). NCBI lineage: Eukaryota > Viridiplantae > Streptophyta > Magnoliopsida > Asterales > Asteraceae > Artemisia > Artemisia tridentata. Next base: position 314,881,311 of record CP139501.1, on the reverse strand, counting down.
AGTATGTGGTGGCAAAATGACTTTGACCAAATTCGGAGATTAGTAGGCTGGTTCGAAAATAGATTTGCACCGCGAGAATACTGGATGAGTATGCCAAGCACGGGGTTGGTTATTGCTTCAGTGATTAACCGACCTGTTGTATTTATATCCCAGCGACAAAGTCATATGTGTTTTCCTCTTTTTTCTGGTCCAGACTTATCACAAGGAACTGGCCCCCTTGTGATTGCCCGTGTGGGGGATGACGCATGTGCTCACTTCATTTATGTGACGCTAGACGAAAATTCACCACTTCCGGATACTCACCTATAATGGGGGTCGTACAGAGTTGGCAATGCATCCGAATGGGCAACTTTATATTCCGATCGATAACACATGTATACTGAGAATAGACGAAGACAAACATAGTAAATGATTACTGATTTATGTTGTAAATAATTATACAGACAAAACATTGTAAATAATTACTGATTTATGTTGTAAATAATTATACAGACAAAACATTGTAAATGATTACCGATTTATGTTGTAAATAATTATACAGACAAAACATTGTAAATGATTACTAATTTATGTTGTAAATAATTATACCGACAAAACATAGTGAACGATTACTGATCTATGTTGTAAATAACTGTTTGTATTATTTAAATTAATAATAACGTTACTGATTTATGTTGTAAATTATTTTACAAATTCTTTGGCCAGGTGGAACGAAAAAATCCTTTCTTGTGTCGCTGTCGGAGAGGATTGATTATAGAAAGGACATCCCGTAAAGACGCTACTTATGGTCAACCGTATTATGCATGTCCTTGTCAGTGGTAAATAATCATACGTTTGCTTAGTTATGTAAATAATTTGTTTGTTAAGAATACATTTCTTATAATTTTCTTAACATGTAACAGCCAGGAACAGAAGACTATGGGTGTGGATACTTTATGTGGAATGATGCTTTTCAAAATAAGCACTTTAGTCAAGCCTCTTATTCAACGCAGTGCTCAAACTGCGTAGCTAAAGATAATAAGATTGACAAGCTTGAAACAAGAAACAAGATGTTATTGTCTCAAAACAAGATGTTGATGACAAGAATAAAGACGCTGGAGGCATCACTGGAATTGGCAAGAAATCATGAGGATCACGCATGTCAGTCGGGTGCAATGCTCCATGAGCTTTTAGATGAGATAAATAATCTTCATGTGCAGTAGGTGTTGTTGTTTTCAATAATGTGTTAATGTTGTTGTTTAATTGAATAATAACAGTTGTTTTTTTAGTTGTTTAATGTGTTAATGTTTAACGTGTTATTGTTGTTGTTTAATTAAATAGAAACACATTAGACGAATACAAATAACATAACATAAAAAACATAATAAATAAACACTACAAAAACATTAAAAAAAAAAAAAAAAAAAAAAAAAAAACAAAAAACAAATAAATACTTCAAAAAAAAAAAGAAAAAAAGAAGTACACCCTCCCTACTAGGGAGGGTTTGCTTTGTATATGTAAAGAGGGTTAGGATAACCCACCCCTATTTACCAGGTTTGCTTTGTATATGTAGAGAGGGTTAGGATAACCCACCCCCTATTTACCTATGTATTCTCGTGGTTCAAAGTTGACTGAGTATACAATTCAAAGTAAAGACATGCCGAATGGTTTCTTTCTTGACTAAAAATCTCTTTAAGTAAGATTTGTATTAAACTTTGGCCATAAGCATGACGCCATTTTTGTGTGTTTTTTTTTTTTTTTTTTTTTTTTTTTTTTTTTTTTTTTGAACTTACATTTTTGTGTGTTCTAGAACGCTAAATTTTGTATTCATTTATAAAGGTTGTGATTATAAAAATTATATTTATTACAAATAGTTGTAAGAACCCGATTCAGCCAATTAGAATCAAGTAATTGTTACGGATATTTTTACGGATGATATTCACTTTTTATAAAAATGTCATTTAATAAGAATCATTCACGAGCTTTTATGTAATAAAAATCAAACTCTTAACCACAACTATATTTAAGTAAATATGGAGTATTAGGTTACGTTTGTCCACCAATTAGCATAAACGAATACTTCAATTAATTTAAACGACCCAATCGTTTTTTGATATATCTATGTTATATTGTAACAAACATAAGAAATTATATTAAAAATCAGAAAATGTGGCAGATCCAGCAAAATGTGAAATAGACTAGTGTCATTTGTTTTTTCATAGTTTTTACCTCTTCATCTGCAAACCATGTCTGCAAAAGAAGAGGCACATCTAAAGTCTTCATCTGCATGGTAGAAGGCTGTTTGTTTTTTGTGCTATTGAAGTTGTTGCTGTTTTTTTTTTTTTTTTTTTTTTTTTTTTAACTATTGTTTTATGATTCGATAATATAAACCCTTTTGTCAAATGATACTAAAATGTTGAGTGTGAAACAAGCAATCGCTTAAAATACGGAGTGTCAAAGATAAGTTTTCGTCCGTTTTATACGTTATCAACCGTTTTATACGTTTTTGTTCGTTTTTTTACGTTTTGGTACGTTTTCCACGCTTTCGACCATTTTTTTACGTTTTCAACTTTTTTTTAACGTTTTCCACGTTTTCGTCTCTTTTTCTACGTTGACATCTGTTTTTTTACGTTTTCTGTGTTTTCAACGTTTTTTACGTTTTCGCCCCTTTTTTTACGTTTTCATCTGTTTTTTTACGTTTTCTTCTGTTTTTTACGTTTTCGTCTGTTTTTCTTACATTTTCGTCTGTTTTTTACGTTTTTGTCTGTTTTTTTATGTTTTCGTATGTCTCTTTACGTTTTCGTCTTTTTTTTTTACGTTTTTGAACGTTTTTTACGTTTTCGTCTGTTTTTTTACGTTTTCGGCTGTTTTTTATGTTTCGTGCGTCTTTTACATTTTTTTTACATTTTTTTAGTTTTTCGTCTATTTTTTTACGTTTTCGTCCCTTTTTTTTTAACGTTTTCGTGTGTTTTTTTTACGTTTTTGTCTGTTTTTTTTTACGTTTTGACTTTTTTTTTTACGTTTTAGTCTGTTTTTTACGTTTTCGTCTATTTTTTTTTATGTTTTTGTCTGTTTTTGTACATTTTCGTCTGTTTTTCTACGTTTTCATCCGTTTTTTATGTTTTCGTCTATCTTTTTACGTTTTCGTCTGTTTTTTGACGTTTTCGTTCATGTTTTTTACATTTTCGTCAGTGTTTTTACGTTTTCGTCTGTTTTATTACGTTTTCGTTCATTTTTTACGTTTTCGTCCATTTTCAAATGATTTCGTAAGTATTTTTACGTTATTGTACATTTCTTACGTAAGAAAACGGACGAAACAGATGAAAACGTAAGAAAAGGATCAAAAACGAAAAAAAACGGACAGAAACGTGTAAAAAACGGTCGCAATCCTAAAAAATGGATAAAATGTAAACATACGATCGAAGACCTAAAAAAATGGACGAAAACATAAAAAACGCGAACGAAAACGGACTAAAAGGTAAAAAACATACGAAAACGTAAAACAAGGTCGAATACATAAAAAACGGACGAAAACGTAAAAAAAGATAAAAAAAACGTACGAAAACGTATAAAAACTGACAAAAACGTTAAAAACAGTTGAAAACGTAAAAAATGGACCAAAACGTAAAAAAAACGGACTGAACGTAAAAAAAAACAAACGAAAACGTAAAAAAGGGCGAAAACGTAAAAAAAAGGTCGACAACGGACGAAAATGAACGAAAACGTAAAAAAACTGACAAAAACGTAAAAAAGTGACCAAAAATAAAAAAATGGTCAAACACGTAAAGAAACGGTCGAAAACGGTCAAAAACGTAAAAAAACAGACAAAAACGTAAAAAAAAAGGGACGAAAATGTTTAAAAAACGGACGAAATCGGACTTAAAAGTAAAAAAAAACTGACGAAAACGTAAAATAACAGACGAAAACGTAAAAAACGGACGAAAACGTAAAAAAACGGACGAAAACATAAAAAAAGGTATAAAAACCGACGAAAGCGTACAAAAACGGATATTGAGAAGGAGATGTAGGGTTTATGAAAGAAGAGGTAAAAAAGTGAAAAGAAGCATTTATGTCTGCAAAAAAACAAACATAAACCTCTGCACTCCTGCAGACAAAAGAAGTGAAAAGAGGGGAAAATGTTTACTTTTGGAGTGACTAATTTTAAAGCAGTATAATTTAAAACCCGTAGACGCAGAAGCAAGGCAAACCAAAAAAACCATGGAAGCCGTAAACATCCTACATATGGCTAGTGGCGATGGGGAATCAAGCTACGCCAATAACTCGCTAGTTCAGGTAATCTTTCTTACATATGTTGGTGCTTCTGTTTTATCACATATGGTTTACTAACAAGTTAATAATGAAGCACAAGTTTAATATATATCCAGAGATGTCTCAATTGGTGTGTTTATATTTTCTTTCCAGGAAATTGTGATACGAAAAACGCTGCCCGTTCTAGAGCATGCTGTAACACCCCCTAATTTGTTTAGTGGCAGCGGAAAAGTAATTAGGGTGTTACGGTGAGGATCGAGTTAAAATTTCAGAAAACTGCCTGGAAGAGGCGTTTTGAAAGTTATATGTCATTCAAAATAATAGTTTTGATACAAATGAACAATATCTGATTTGAAAATCTCACAAAAGTATGGTGATTTGGAAAGAATGACATATTTGATTTTACACCATTTTATTTGTCAGAGTATAAGATGCCCGCTCCGTGTCTTGTCCTGCTCCGTTAATTACCTGAGATAAACATGCTTAAAACTTCAACACAATGGTTGGTGAGTTCGTGGAGTTTAATAGAAAATAACTTTCTTTCAATGAATTTAAGAGATGTACAGCGATAGTTGAAATAAATCCTAGTACTTCCTGAATTAAGTAGTAAGTTGCGTTGGGTAAAAATCCACAAGTAAATCATGTATGATCTCAAGTGATCATAAGTTTCACGTTTTAAATGAAAATGAGCTACGTTGATATACGCTCGAAATGAAATGATGGGTCAACATTTAAAAGTAACGATATACCAAGCAATTTGGGCTGTCTTTATTAGAAGTCACAACTAAGTCACATATAATAACAATTAAGTTTCAAATACAGGATCCATAATCCTAACACATAGTGAAAACATTAATCTAGTGTCTGAAATCTATCAGTGTGGAGTGATGTTTAACTAAATACAGCTGTATCCTAATATATATGAAACATTCATATATTCATAAAGTTATATTGCCCTAAGCCTCATGACACGCAAAACGTTAACAGTGTACCGTAAAACGGAGGTGTTCACCAAATTAATGACGAAAGTTTTGCCCTCATGTAATAGGTGATTTGCCAATTCCTATTTTTCTCAAATATAGTGGATCGCGACTAAATACGACTAACCATATAGGCATTCCGTCCAAGTATTTAGTGGGATAGGTTGTCAGCCTGTAACAGGTTTCGAAGCTGTTCACTATATTCGTGCTCACCGCAGTGATTAATGGCTCATGATCGAGGGACTTTATGGCAATAAAGTAAACTTAGGCAATATAGGTTTCAGAGGTTCCTAGAAGATGCGTACTTTAGTTTTGGCAATTATTTCCAGTTGAAATGTAGAAATATCATAGTAAAGTTAACAGTACATTCAGTTGTTATATGAATGCATATAATAAGTCTCAGTATCATGTTACAACAAGTAGCTTGTTATCTTTCAAACACAGTGTTTCAGCTAGCAAGCAATTTGCAAGTATAACGAGCATATATTCTTTCCAAATGGTAATTCGAAACATGTAAAGCATAGTTGATGATTTTGAGTAAATCATGAGAGTTTTCAAAGTATAAAAGTAAACTTAAAACAGTCAAAGCATGTATCTCCCCCAAAAGAGTTATTAAAACAAGTATTAAAAGTAGGGGCCACGACTCACCTGGAGCGTATCTGACAAGATAGAATTATAAGATCTATGGAAACGATCACGGAAACGTCTTCGATACGAAACCTGAATATGAGGGAAGTCTAAGATTCTGACTTACTACTAACAGTGAGTGTGAAAGTGAGAAATCGTATAACGATTTGATGAAATGAGTGTGATATGCTTAAAATGCCTCAAGTTAAGAAAATAATATCATATATGATATTATCTTGATTCTTATGCCAATCGACTCAGAATATTATCTCCTCAAAATATGATGAAATGATATACAAAGTGAAATCGCTAAATTCCTAGTTATAATAAATAACGAATATTAAATAATGCATAACTAAAATATAAAATGCATATGAAGTGAATGGTGAAAAATGAAAAATAAACTAAGAATGTCAAGTGGAAATAGTTGGTCCTTGTCCTTTTCAGATTTTATACTTTTTACCCTAACTGTGCTTGCGTCACATCGTTAGTCCTTGGTTAAGTCCATAGTCCATAATAGTCCAATAATTGTCCATATGTCCATATAAGGCTTGGAGTTCCATGATATGTCAATTTAAGTCCTCTATAAACTGTTTTCACAGCTTCAGTCCATAAGTTTCACAGTTTGGCAGTTTCAGTCCCTCAAGTTAGATCGCGTTACATTTTTAGTCCAAAAGTGTCAAAATGGTGAGGAAATGGATGGCGAGTTTTTCTGAGTTATATTTAAGATAAAAGAAGCTTATTTTAACAGCTTATTTGCTCAGTAGCTTATCTTTCACATCTTGGGCCCTTAACGAGCCAAAACACTAACCCGTTAAGTCTTTTTAATTTGTACACTTTGAAGTGAGTTGGGTAAGTTCAAATGTCTACTTTTTACATCTCATTTTCATATTTAAAAGCTTCCTAAAATCAGCCGATCCCACAGCTTATAAAACACTTAATGGTTTATAAAGTCCATGCGTTATTTTTAGTTGTTTTCAAACATGGTTTCTGTGACTTGCTTAGGCTGTTTTAAAGGGTCGATTCGTGAGTATTTTAGCATGATGTTTATATGAAAAGTGTAGCTAGTTACGTTGTGAAATGGGTCATGTAAAAGTAGAACTGTGTCGTTTAGTTAGATCGCGAGATATGGACTTGTTTTTCTAGCCTACTGGGAACTGTTTTCTGCGTATAAAACACTTAGCATATTTTTAGCTTTTTCCCCGTTTTAGTTTGTACGTGTAATATAAGGTTAGCATATGTTCGAATGATGTATGTGACTGAATATAACCGTGACAAGAGTGAGTTCATCATTTTACATGGTTTATTCTAAATGAGATGTACATAATAATATATAGTAATGTTTATACGTTCGAGTGGGAAACAAAAAATGATGCATGACATGATAGTATTAACGTGCACTAGTAAGCTAAGGTGTGAGTAGTCTCTAAATCCTCCTTAGTGGGGGTTCGTTACCTCAGGAGGGTTATGCCAAATAATGTGCATGTAACATTCATAGTAATATTTATACGTTCGAATGTAAAGAAAATAAAATATGCATGCATGTGTGGGTTGTGTTCATGAGAAATGGAAGCAAGTGAGGATATTCGAATACTTACTACACCTTTGAATAGGTGGTGAGGAAGCAGTGAGCTTGTATGAATCACAAAAGAAACCACAACGGCCACTCGCTAGAAACTATAATACGTTTTTAACGTATTTTCTTCTTTTACTCGTTTGTTCTCTATATTGAGGTAGGAGGTTTGCTGGGTTTTTGGAGTAGTTAGTGAGTGTGAAGGAAGGGTGAGATGAGTAGGTAGACTACCAAATGATTGGTAGAATATATAGAGATATATTTCACACGTTTTATTGACTTCAAGACTTCACACCAATTATTGATTGTTACTGTAGCCGAATGGACACCTAAGATAGTTTCTCTGACAATATAAGATTTTTAGATGGATATGAGAACATGGGAAATCTTATCTTGTATTGTGGTAATGTGTATATACACGGTTTTCTTTTTATATATGCTCCAAATGAAGCTAGCGTACCACCTGGGTATCCTGTTGTCTTAACTTCATTTAAAACGTTTCTTTGTGCTAGAAATATCATTAGAAGAACGTAGGAACAATCGGGTTTCGAAATGGTTGGGTTTTGTTATTTTTACTTATGCGGCTCGGGTAAAATGGGACAAACAGAATGACTTTGGATACCATGGAAATACTCGACATCTATGTCCAAGGTTTGGCTCACATAGAGTTTAGTGGGTGGTGATTAAGGTGAGGTAAAAATATGGGTATGTCGCGTTTAGGATTAATAAGAACGAGTCGCATTTTTGGAGGTGTTTGGCTGGTCGAATACACAAGAATTAACAAGGAGAGTATGGGCCAGATGTTGGGCCTGGTGTTTGCAAAAGAAGGAGATGGGCTGGCTAGTCTGTGGATCCGGTTGGGTATATTTTGTGAAGTGAAGTTAGTTTAATTTTAATTGTGATTTGTGTATTGAATTAAGGTAATTTGTAATTAATAAAAATGTAATTTGTGTGTATACTAAATCATAATTATTAAGGTTCAAGTGTAGTGGAAATGGTGATTTGTGTATAATCATATTTTAAAGTATGTGTCGCTATTTAATATATGTTGCGAAAACGTAACGTGATAATAATAACAATAAGAGAAAATTTTAAATTTCCCCGTAAAAATGGGTTTTGTTAAACGGTAATACCGGATTATTATTAATCAATGAGGATTATTATAATGGTTTTTCGCAGAATCCTACAGTATCCACCCCTCAATTTTGAACTTCGTCCCGAAGTTCAGTCTGTGATAGGTGTAGAAAGATGTGGTGTTCAGGAATGAGAGTTTATGGAAGAATGTTGTCGAGCGATTTTTTTTATTTGAATATCAAAGAGACGAGATCCAACTAGATTTATTCGTACTTAGACGAAATAAATTTGAATGTTTGGTCAACTAATGATTTCATGGGCTGTGAATATTGAAAATAACGGTCGGGAGTAGGAGATATTTAATACTTAATGTTTAGTGTTCTAGTGGTCGAGACTAGTGGATTTTTAATGGTAGTGATTTGAAACTTAATGATCGTGAATAGTAAAATAACGGCTAGTTTTTCCCTATTAATACCCTATTTACTTTTCTCCTTTTTCCTCCCCACTTCACCTTTTCACTCCATCTCTTTCATTCCACTTTTCACAAAACCATAATGCCGCCGTTCGCCATTGTTTTCGCCACCATGTTCATCACCTTTGCCACCGCCTGTTTAGCTTTCCTTCCCGACGAAGATTCCGGCCACCTGATCGGATATTTGCTGGTTATCGTACCCCTCACCATCCTAGCTGTTGTGGTGGACAAGTGTTGGGGGTAATAGCTTTTAAACTAGTGTCGATTGTAATCGGTCCTTGTGGTGTTTCTATGTAACCTTTATTAAGTGTGGAATAAAACTCGTTTACTTTTACGTTTACGAATTAGTTTCGTTGTAGCTTTTAATATTTTGTTGTACTTTCGACGCAGAACAATCAAGATGATTCATCCTGTGGTGGCTCTTGCTATCGCTGGGTTGGTGGTGGTTTTTGTTGCTATGGTGGGCCAACCTATCGAAGATTCTATGCCTTATATTGTGTTTATTGTATTATTAGCACTTCCGATGTTAATCATCTCGCTATGTATTAATTTTCGTGGTTTTTAATGAAATTTATGTTATTTGTGTTTGCTACATATTGTTGTAAATTCTTATAGTTTCTAAATTCGAACTTTTCTCGATTTCTTATAATAAAGTAATAGGTAATGAGTGTAGACCTTACTAGGGTTGATTTATGAACAATATATTTTGTCTCGAGATTCTGTTTTGGAATGAAAATTGTTATTAAAGACTTTGAAAAGATAACTGTTCCATTTATGACATGATTCTTCCTAAATTATACATAGGTAGCTAGGCTATGTATAATTGAGGACCAAATGATGTAATGCTTGGTTCAGTCATTATGATATTTATGCTTCTTCAAAGAGTTTTATATGGTTCAATTATAATGGTTCCGTCACACAGTCGGACACCCTTTGATTATTTCTAAAAAAAATTAGAAAGCTTTTGTTCATATTCCGAGGATAAGTCAAGAATTTTTAAAGTGATACTAGGATATCTTTTGTATAAACTTAGGTTTTAAATGAAAGTTTCTTACAATGTGGTATTAGTCTACTGCTTGATCAGATATGGTGTTTAGTCAAATTCTTAGGGTGGTATCAAGGTATTGTTACATATCAACCATGAATAGGGAAAATGGAATAGGAATGGAAATAGACATAGATTACAAGGATTACTGAAATATTACAAGATAAAGATTCATACGGTAGAAAGATAGTTGTTGCACTTAGGTTTCATCCATCAAACCTAAGGCAAAGTACATAAGGAAATACAACTTAGGAAATCCTAAACTAGGGTTTATTTTTATTACAGCAGGAATTTATTCTTCTGCTTAAACATAGGTGTCATTTCTCGACACTATTGAGGTCTTTTAACGAGTCTTCATTTTCTTGCATCAACCTTGGCCTTCCAGGTGACATTGTAGTTTGGGCAATGACTCTTGTAATGCCCCATTCCACCACATCCGTGGCATTTTATGGACGAGGGTTGCTCATTTCCTTCCATGGCTTTGCAATCTCTTGTCTTGTGGCCTCTTTTCCGGCATTTCCCGCATTTTGCAATGCATTGTCCGGTATGATGCATCTTGCATTTCTGACACAAAGGCTGCTTCCCATGGTAGTTGTCCCTAGTAGTAAGGGTTGTTATGTTGTTCTCTCCAACTTCTTGTCTGGACCTTTGTTGACGATGGTAGTCGATGCGATCTTGTAGGTGATTGCGGGTACAGATGTCGTTGTGAAATTCACATTCGTTGAGGATAAAGGTTCTTTTCTTCTCGAGATTTTGCTTTTGGTTATTTTTCTTAAGTGCAACATCTTGCCTAATTCTTTGGGTACATGTGCGGATAGGTTTAGTCATCTTTCTTGAATCTTTTAGGCGAACTGGCCTACGTCCCATGAAACTTTCATGGTTACGCTTACAAGGTTTAGCCATTCTTCCTTCTTTCCTGGCTATGTCGTTGTCTCTCGGATGAACTATTGTAGTCACTTCGTGTACCACTGTAACGATATTGTTTTCAAATTCCCCGATGGTTTTAGGAGTCATGGTTGTGGTAAGTGCTGAGGGGGTATGGGTGTTGCTCATGTTGGCCATCTTCAATGACTACAACAAGAAACATTGATTTAGTATTCACTTTATCATTAGAATAATTTCAAATAATAAAATATTTGCATATTATTGCTAACGATGTGATCGCAATACAAAATCAAAACCAACTGAGGATCATAGAAATATGATGTGTCTGGGTAGCATCGTAAAATAATAATCATCTATTGATATGGGATTGTTAAGGAACAAACGGATTCTTTTACAAAAGCTGAAGTTCAACAACTTTCTCTTTTGAAAATTTGTTCTTGGAATTCTATGGTTTATTGTTTAGTCGTGGTGTACAATCACCGATAATGTCATAGTAAGTTTGAATACAATCATCAAAATTGACATAACTCTAATAACTTGCTTGATCGATTTTTGCAAAACAACCAACACAAGGTCTTTTATTAATGTCTCATTGATTCACGTGGAGTTATTTGTTTACCTAAGAGAGTAACAAATGGCGAGGTTTTGCATGGCTCTTTGTACTTATAGCACTATACTAGGGCTTGGTGGGAGGAATTCGTTTACAACAGAACGATAAGATAGTAAAAGACTGTCATAGCTTAAAAGTCGATTACAATTTCTGAGAGTTACAGAATTATTGCGAAATACATGAAATACTAACCAAAATTATTTGGTTTATTGAGTACAACAACGATACTTAAGATCAGTTATGTCTCTGACGTAAACGTCTAACTTCTGCCTCAAGATCCAGTTGTGCAGCTTCCATGGCTGAGAAACGTTCCTGGCATGCATTCATCTGATTAGCTAACATGTTTTCCAAAGCTGCAATCTTTTGGCTCTAGGTTCTTGCTGTGTCTCTAGCCAACCATAATGCTCTTTCAATGTCTTCAATCCTAATGTGTGTTTGAGTATGGCCTCTACCCAAACAGCGGGTTCTGGCATCCAAGTTTCTAAGTTCCTGTTCGTAATTGTCCTTCATGTTACCAACATTCACTCCTAAACCAAACACTTCTCGTCTCTCAGCATCTGTCCTCTTGAACAAAGTGTCAATGTTACAATCATACCATTCAAATCGTAATGGTTGTAACTCTTTTAGCTGTTCAGAGTGAGCGTTTAGTATGCTGGTGTGTTGGTGAAGGCGAATCCATATGGAGTCACGGGTGTCTACATTGTAGTCAGGAGAATTGGGTGAGGATGCATTGTTTGGGGCATCTAGCATGGAGAAATCTGAGGTATTAGGTAGGGGAGAATTTAGATTGACATTCTTCCAAGTCATTTCTTGTTGCGAACTTTGTCCAAATTCAAATGTTGGTTGACCACCAATCAAATCTTCATCTGAATAGGATTCAGTTGCTCTCCTAAGTTTCTGACGTGGAGGTGAGTGAGTAGGTGATGACGGAGGTGATTTCTGAGTGAGTTCTATGTCGGGCTGAGGTTGTGACATTTGTACATAAGGATCTTCAGTATTTGGTGCAATTTGGTATGTAGGTGATGCATGTGTAGTAGGAGGGATAGTCTTGGTGATATCGTCTAGTTTGGAAGACATGGTACTGTAGCAATCGAAAATAGTAATTATGAATATTCATACGTTTAAGGTGTAACATTGAGTGTGAAATAATACGGTGTGTAATGTGTGAAGAGTAAACATCAAGCACGTAAAGATTAGTATAAAACAATCTTAATAGGTAATGTATTGAGCACGGCAGTCTGCAGACACGGAAGGCATAAGATGATAAGGTGTAAAATCATTTATTTTGAAAATATAGTTATAGTTCAATGTTTTAAAACATTTGATTCTCTATAACCTGTGGCTCTGATGCCAATCTGTAACACCCCCTAATTTGTTTAGTGGCAACGGAAAAGTAATTAGGGTGTTACGGTGAGGATCGAGTTAAAATTTCAGAAAACTGCCTGGAAGAGGCGTTTTGAAAGTTATATGTCATTCAAAATAATAGTTTTGGTACAAATGAACAATATCTGATTTGAAAATCCCACAAAAGTATGGTGATTTGGAAAGAATGACATATTTGATTTTACACCATTTTATTTATTAGAGTATAAGATGCCCGCTCCGTGTCTTGTCCTGCTCCGTTAATTACCTGAGATAAACATGCTTAAAACGTCAACACAATGGTTGGTGAGTTCGTGGAGTTTAATAGAAAATAACTTTCTTTCAATGAATTTAAGAGATGTACAGCGATAGTTGAAATAAATCCTAGTACTTCCTGAAGTAAGTAGTAAGTTGCGTTGGGTAAAAATCCACAAGTAAATCATGTATGATCTCAAGTGATCATAAGTTTCACGTTTTAAATGAAAATGAGCTACGTTGATATACGCTCGAAATGAAATGATGGGTCAACATTTAAAAGTAACGATATACCAAGCAATTTGGGTTGTCTTTATTAGAAGTCACAACTAAGTCACATATAATAACAATTAAGTTTCAAATACAGGATCCATAATCCTAACACATAGTGAAAACATTAATCTAGTGTCTGAAATCTATCAGTGTGGAGTGGTGTTTAACTAAATACAGTTGTATCCTAATATATATGAAACATTCATATATTCATAAAGTTATATTGCCCTAAGCCTCATGACACGCAAAACGTTAACAGTGTACCGTAAAACGGAGGTGTTCACCAAATTAATGACGAAAGTTTTGCCCTCATGTAATAGGTGATTTGCCAATTCCTATTTTTCTCAAATATAGTGGATCGCGACTAAATACGACTAACCATATAGGCATTCCGTCCAAGTATTTAGTGGGATAGGTCGTCAGCCTGTAACAGGTTTCGAAGCTGTTCACTATATTCGCGCTCACCGCAGTGATTAATGGCTCATGATCGAGGGACTTTATGGCAATAAAGTAAACTTAGGCAATATAGGTTTCAGAGGTTCCTAGAAGATGCGTACTTTAGTTTTGGCAATTATTTCCAGTTGAAATGTAGAAATATCATAGTAAAGTTAACAGTACATTTAGTTGTTATATGAATGCATATAATAAGTCTCAGTATCATGTTACAACAAGTAGCTTGTTATCTTTCAAACACAGTGTTTCAGCTAGCAAGCAATTTGCAAGTATAACGAGCATATATTCTTTCCAAATGGTAATTCGAAACATGTAAAGCATAGTTGATGATTTTGAGTAAATCATGAGAGTTTTCAAAGTATAAAAGTAAACTTAAAACAGTCAAAGCATGTATCTCCCCCAAAAGAGTTATTAAAACAAGTATTAAAAGTAGGGGCCACGACTCACCTGGAGCGTATCTGACAAGATAGAATTATAAGATCTATGGAAACGATCACGGAAACGTCTTCGATACGAAACCTGAATATGAGGGAAGTCTAAGATTCTGACTTACTACTAACAGTGAGTGTGAAAGTGAGAAATCGTATAACGATTTGATGAAATGAGTGTGATATGCTTAAAATGCCTCAAGTTAGGAAAATAATATCATATATGATATTATCTTGATTCTTATGCCAATCGACTCAGAATATTATCTCCGCAAAATATGATGAAATGATATGCAAAGTGAAATCGCTAAATTCCTAGTTATAATAAATAACGAATATTAAATAATGCATAACTAAAATATAAAATGCATATGAAGTGAAGGGTGAAAAATGAAAAATAAACTAAGAATGTCAAGTGGAAATAGTTGGTCCTTTTCCTTTTCAGATTTTATACTTTTTACCCTAACTGTGCTTGCGTCACATCGTTAGTCCTTGGTTAAGTCCATAGTCCATAATAGTCCAATAATTGTCCATATGTCCATATAAGGCTTGGAGTTCCATGATATGTCAATTTAAGTCCTCTATAAACTGTTTTCATAGCTTCAGTCCATAAGTTTCTTAGTTTGGCAGTTTCAGTCCCTCAAGTTAGATCGCGTTACATTTTTAGTCCAAAAGTGTCAAAATGGTGAGGAAATGGATGGCGAGTTTTTCTGAGTTATATTTAAGATAAAATAAGCTTATTTTAATAGCTTATTTGCTCAGTAGCTTATCTTTCACATCTTGGGCCCTTAACGAGCCAAAACACTAACCCGTTAAGTCTTTTTAATTTGTACACTTTGAAGTGAGTTGGGTAAGTTCAAATGTCTACTTTTTACATCTCATTTTCATATTTAAAAGCTTCCTAAAATCAGCCGATCCCACAGCTTATAAAACACTTAATGGTTTATAAAGTCCATGCGTTATTTTTAGTTGTTTTCAAACATGGTTTCTGTGACTTGCTTAGGCTGTTTTAAAGGGTCGATTCGTGAGTATTTTAGCATGATGTTTATATGAAAAGTGTAGCTAGTTACGTTGTGAAATGGGTCATGTAAAAGTAGAACTGTGTCGTTTAGTTAGATCGCGAGATATGGACTTGTTTTTCTAGCCTACTGAGAACTGTTTTCTGCGTATAAAACACTTAGCATATTTTTAGCTTTTTCCCCGTTTTAGTTTGTACGTGTAATATAAGGTTAGCATATGTTCAAATGATGTATGTGACTGAATATAACCGTGACAAGTGTGAGTTCATCATTTTACATGGTTTATTCTAAATGAGATGTACATAATAATATATAGTAATGTTTATACGTTCGAGTGGGAAACAAAAAATGATGCATGACATGATAGTATTAACGTGCACTAGTAAGCTAAGGTGTGAGTAGTCTCTAAATCCTCCTTAGTGGGGGTTCGTTACCTTAGGAGGGTTATGCCAAATAATGTGCATGTAACATTCATAGTAATATTTATACGTTCGAATGTAAAGAAAATAAAATATGCATGCATGTGTGGGTTGTGTTCGTGAGAAATGGAAGCAAGTGAGGATATTCGAATACTTACTACACCTTTGAATAGGTGGTGAGGAAGCAGTGAGCTTGTATGAATCACAAAAGAAACCACAACGGCCACTCGCTAGAAACTATAATACGTTTTTAACGTATTTTATTCTTTTATTCGTTTGTTCTCTATATTGAGGTAGGAGGTTTGCTGGGTTTTTGGAGTAGTTAGTGAGTGTGAAGGAAGGGTGAGATGAGTAGGTAGACTACCAAATGATTGGTAGAATATATAGAGATATATTTCACACGTTTTATTGACTTCAAGACTTCACACCAATTATTGATTGTTACTGTAGCCGAATGGACACCTAAGATAGTTTCTCTGAAAATATAAGATTTTTAGATGGATATGAGAACATGGGAAATCTTATCTTGTATTGTGGTAATGTGTATATACACGGTTTTCTTTTTATATATGCTCCAAATGAAGCTAGCATACCACCTGGGTATCCTGTTGTCTTAACTTCATTTAAAACGTTTCTTTGTGCTAGAAATATCATTAGAAGAACGTAGGAACAATCGGGTTTTGAAATGGTTGGGTTTTGTTATTTTTACTTACGCGGATCGGGTAAAATGGGACAAACAGAATGACTTTGGATACCATGGAAATACTCGACATCTATGTCCAAGGTTTGGCTCACATAGAGTTTAGTGGGTGGTGATTAAGGTGAGGTAAAAATATGGGTATGTCGCGTTTAGGATTAATAAGAACGAGTCGCATTTTTGGAGGTGTTTGGCTGGTCGAATACACAAGAATTAACAAGGAGAGTATGGGCCAGATGTTGGGCCTGGTGTTTGCAAAAGAAGGAGATGGGCTGGCTAGTCTGTGGATCCGGTTGGGTATATTTTGTGAAGTGAAGTTAGTTTAATTTTAATTGTGATTTGTGTATTGAATTAAGGGAATTTGTAATTAATAAAAATGTAATTTGTGTGTATACTAAATCATAATTATTAAGGTTCAAGTGTAGTGGAAATGGTGATTTGTGTATAATCATATTTTAAAGTATGTGTCGCTATTTAATATATGTTGCGAAAACGTAACGTGATAATAATAACAATAAGAGAAAAATTTAAATTTCCCCGTAAAAATGGGTTTTGTTAAACGGTAATACCGGATTATTATTAATCAATGAGGATTATCACCATGGATTTTCCTGGGATTCTACACATGCAATCAAGGGTATGCCTCAATCCTTTTTCGGCCAGTGTTTCAAGATAGCTGATCTGGGTTGCTCATCTGGCCCAAATACTTTGTTGAGTGTATCTAACATCATTGATATTGTCCACTTGGCGTGTAAAGAAAATAATTTGAAAACACCACAGTTCCAAGTGTGCTTAAACGACCTTATTGGAAATGATTTTAACTTCGTCTTTGAATTGTTACCGGACTTTTATGCAAAGCTTAAGAAGGAGAAAGGAGAAAAGTTTGGCCCTTGTTTTGTTTCTGCTGTTCCTGGTTCCTTTTATGACAGGCTCTTTCCAGACGATAGCTTGCACCTTGTTTATTCCTCTTATAGTGTTCATTGGCTGTCTCAGGTTTGAAAAAAGCCAACTTGATCTACAATTGTCAATCATCATTTCATCATAACTAAATTATTTACTGAAACCATACATTAGGTACCTGAAGGTCTTGAAAACAACAAGTCAAATATATACATATCGGGAACAGCTCCACCAAATGTGTTTGAAGCATATCGAAAACAATATGCAGCTGACTTCACAAAGCTTTTACAACTGCGCTCTAAGGAAATAGTGTCTGGCGGACGCATGGTTTTAACACTCATGGGTCGGACTCTAGCTGATCCAACTAATGATGATTGTTGCGTTCCCTTGGAGCTACTAGCATTATCACTTCAAGATATGATCCAAGAGGTATTTTAAGGTACTTTTCTATTTGACCTCAAATTTACTAAGATATCTAACCTAGGCTACTAATCCATTATGCTTTAACATATACTACAGGGATTGGTTCGGGAAGAAGATATAACCTCATTCAATATGCCTTATTATAATCCGTGTGAGGATGAAGTGAGGAATGTTGTTCAACATGAGGGAACATTTTCCATTGATAGCATCACCACAATCAAAGGCAATTGGGATCCACATGACAAAGATTACACAAACACATTTGCTTCAAAAGAGCTTAGCCATAGTCATGGGGAAAACACTGCCAAAATGATGAGAGCTATTATGGAACCCTTGTTGGCGTCTCATTTTGGAAATTCGATTATGGACAAACTGTTTATAAATTTTAGTAGGCGTGTGTCTGAACGTTTTACTATTAAAAAATCAAGACACACCAATCTTTTCATTTCAATTACTAAAAAATGAATTACGAACCTGTTTGGTGTTGTGGCTCTGATGTTTCTTCCGGGTGCATGTGTCTTCCACATCGTGATCCTGTAGCAAGCATATCTACTTTTCTATGTTTTCTTATGTTTAACAATGTATTTGTGATATTTAATTTGATGTAATTTCTCCCGATACTTGCTTTGATGTTTGGCCGAATACTAAGTAAAAATTTTCATGGCAGTGCACTTTTGTTTTTCAGTGTTCATACATAATTATTTGAAAACGAATTGACTAAATAAATAGCGAGAAACTATTAAAAACAAAGCACCCATAGAAGAAACAAACCACCTAACTATTGCAAATGAATAAATTTTTTCCAAAGCAATGTCTTTCATATTTTTTTTGGGAAATAAAATGTACCAATTGAATCTGTTAGCCGATCAGCCCAGCTGGTTAGAGGCACTCCCGGTTTTACCCAAGGTCTTGAGTTCGATCCTTAGGGATGACAAGCCTTGGGGTTTTTCCCTCCGAATACTTGTAACGGCCCTTGGTCAACATCTCGTTGTCTAAGGTACGTGCAAGGCTTCACTATTATTCAGTGAGTTTTCCTTCATGTCGTATCCCGAAAAATCTGTTTCTTTTACCTCATTGGACTCGTGACTCCAAACCGTCTTAGGAGTTTGGACCCATCCCCTCGCTTTCACCTTCTACAAGCAGAATTTTGGGTTTATGATCCATCGCCCACAACTTGCCTAAATGCCTAATACAACATAACCCCTATAAAACTTGACCTTTTACATCCAGATGAATTGTATAAGTAGTGGGGGTGAGAAGGGTCGACCGGCTAACAACCATAACTTTTGATCCATCTAATATTATGTGAGTTGTATGAAATTAGGGATAATTATCTCCTTACTCACACGGTTCAATTCCTTAGAGCATCTCCATGCGTTGGACCCGGAACGGTTTCATACACGGCCACATCATTATCTTTGAAGCTTTGCTAGAAGCGACTAGTTTCTTTACAACTGCTCCTTTCATTGCTACTAGAGGAGTCGTTAATTAGGATGCAACATTATATTGTATTTGACTAGCAGGGTACCCGCCGCGCCTGAAATAAAATTTTCCGGATGAATCATGTATTTTAGTTTATTATGTTCTTTTTGACAATAAATTTATACGGATATCAAGAATTTCGTATAGCCCGTGCCCGTTCGGGCTCGAACCCATTGGCCCGTGCCTGTTCGGGCTCGAGCCCGTTTGGCCCGCGCCCGTTCGGGCTCAAGCCCATTTGGCCCGTTGCCCGTCCGGGCTTGAATATTTGTATAATGTGCTTTATTATTTGTATTAGTGAAATTTAATGCAGGAATTGTGTTTAATTTGGTTGTACAATATGCTTGATAATTTGTATTTCTTATGTAAGGGGTGTTTTAATAACTGTATTAATTGTATTTATTGACCAGTTAATTAATTGACTACATTAAATAGCATTAATGTGGTGTTTTGTTGTACAATATGCTTCTTGTCTTGTACATCTAAAAATTATGTGCATTAAAGTGTTGTACACTATGTTTCTTTTCTTGTAAGTAGTAGTCATTATAGTCATTAATAACATTGACCACTTTAATAGCATTAATGTTGTAAATCTGAAAATAAGTCTAAAAATTACACCATGCTTATTTTGTTGTACACTATGCTGATTTTGTTATAAGTCTGAAAATTATGTGCATTAAAGTGTTGTAAACCATGCTTAATTTCTTGTAAGTCTTAAAATTTTGGAGAGAGAGTGCTTCATCCATTATACGTAGTATAGATTTGTTTGTCAAATTTAATTATAAGAGCTAAATTATTATAAAACCTAATTTAATATTTTTAGTAAAATTGTGTGTAGGTTTTATGAATTACGAACACTCATTCGTAGTTGAGACTTTTTGCTAGTTAATTTGACCCATGTGACCAATTTTGTTATTCGCTACTTTTACCCGTTATACCATTGATTTGTTGAAAAACATAACTGTATCTACCAATTCACAAGTAAATGGTATACACAACTATATTTCACATTATTTTACTACAACATTGACAATATTTTGGTCCACATGTTTTATTTGTAATTACAGTAGAAGCGAGCGCTTCTTTAATTGACTTAACTTCATGGAAATGAAAACGGAGACTATAAAAATATTTTCGTCTGTGGCATATGGGGCTCGGTTACTTGCAGCTATGCAAGGATTTAGCTCATAAAGAAATAGTATCATGTGGCATTTTCTGATGCCAATTTATTCTATATTTGAATTGAGCTACTTCAGCTGGAACTTGCATCACAACATGTAATGTCTTCTACTTGTTTATTTCCGATCTGATATGTTTTAAACTGGTTTTCCTTCTGATGCAATCGCATCTCGTGGCCGGTCAGCCAGATGATTTTTGTAGCAGCTCATAAATTTTGCTATAAATTCTGGAATAACACAAAATGTTATATGTTCAGCATTTAATCTGGAAAAGCACAAACTTGAATACATATAATAATTTCAACCACAAGCAGAGATGAGTCTTTAAGATGATTGGGAGTGCGTGTAAAATGATCATTAGGTATGAGCATTTGGGTGGAAGTAATTAGATTCGGAGTTACTAATTATCAAGATACAGGTAACATTACATACCTATCAGTAGCATAAATGAATTTTTATGTCATTTTTGTTAAAACTAATTAGCGATAAGCTAGATTAATATATATATTAGGATCCACATGAATCACGCAGCATTAATCAACAGATTATCAAATATGTGATTATAGTTATTATGTCGTCATAATCACTTTCAAAATGCAAATCAAAATGTTTATAATGAAGAATGTACATGGATAAGGATCTCATTGATGTACCTTCGATACTCATGAAATGATGGATAAGCTTTTTCCTTTCATCATCGCCAAATCGTTCAAGGTCCTTACCCTATAAAAATATGAAAATGGTCATGTATCATGTGCTTCCCTTTCCAATAACGTTCAGTAAACAACAAATTCTTACACTATATTCTCTATATGTGTTATCAATTTGCTTATGCATCGACTTGCCAACATTTTTCTTCAGTTCTACTTTTCGAGTCTGAAAATAAAAAGTGTCAGAATTTATACACATGGAAGAATCAAAAATACGTTTAATCATTCTTACTTCAAATATAAACTCAGGAGGTACACTGTGATCTATAAGAGTTTGAAGTTTTCGACGTATGTCGTATAGCCTGTCAAGATAATTGATTCAACATCTTAGATATTTGGCACATATTTTATATCCAAAAGTGTAACGTGTAAGTATACATTTTTTTTGTAAATGACCATAATGGAGTAGCTTACTGTTTGGGGCTTTGCTTTTCTACTATGCTTATGGCAATATGTGCAATATCATTTTCCCACCCAGTCAAGATTATTCGTTCTCCATCCAGGAGTGGGCTGAAAATAAATAATACAGGTAAGACGGCAATGAAAAGCAGTAGTACAAGTGAATATGTTTTCACATATACATTATATGTGTATGTGTGAATGTATTTATATATACAGAGAATGAAACAGAACTTATGTTGCCAGGTAGCTTCAAAGGAACGAATAGCTTGTCGCAGGTTATTCTTGGACTTTACAGCTATTCTTTCAGCTAAATCCCTTGGCAATTCTATTTCCTCTTTCCTTGCTATGAATTCCAGCACTTCAACAATTTGAAAAAAAGAATGAAATTGATATGCTCTACTATAACACAAAATTGTGTTGGTTTCGTTGTGTTGTCAGTGTTCCCAGAACAGGGTATAGATAATCAATCAAGGTACCGGATATTCACTTGAAATCGTGTTATCACTTTCCAATAGAAACTATTCGACCCTATGCCTGGGTTACACGAATATCTCTATGGGATAAGACCAAGTGATGTTCTTGTTTTAGGCACAAATCAAGAACCAAATCGTATTCAAGTGTTTAGGGTTTGTGTTCTGTATCTCCATGCAGTTATGATACGACCTCTATTTATAATAGAGTTTACTCAAACCCATGGAATTATGTATAATTAACGGCCCATTAATTATACCATAATAGTTTCCATAATAGTTGGAGTCAGTAGTTATAACCAGCAGCAGAATCATTTGCCTAGCAGCACAATAAATTGTGCTAGCAGCAGATTCCATTGCCCATCAGTTCAGCAGCAGCATTATTGTTCTAGCAGCAGAAACAATAAAGCTAGCAGCAGAATTGATAACACTAGCAGCAGGATTGATACACTAGCAGCAATATCAATACTAGCAGCAGAAATGATAAAGCTAGCAGCAGCAATGAAGCTAGCAGCAGTATCATTTAAAGCTAGCAGCAGGAATGATAATGCTAGCAGCAGGAATGATCTGCATCAGCAGCATTATCATTTACACTATAAACCACTTAAATTGAGTCAGGGTGTTCAGGGACCTAATGGGTGTACACTCCGTACCTCCAAACCCATTACCAGGTGTGAACTTATCCCTCAAGTGTACTAAATTTTCCAACAATCCTCCCGAAATTTAGTTCACTTCCTTTGCATGAAAATTAAACACAAAACAAAACATATGCATAAATGAAAATATCTTGAAGATTGAATTCTCATCTTAGTACATTACACGTTCAAATATTCGAGAATCAGGGTGTTCTAAGAATTGAACCCTTCAACCCATTTGAATACCTGAAGATAAAATACACATACATTTTCAAACACTTAAATACTCCTGACACTATACAAGCCATGTGTCCATATCCAATTCATAAATGTTGTAAAAGCTAAAAGTCCAAAGCTTCCTGAAGCGGCAAAACTTCAACATTTACATAGGTGGTTCATCTTTATTCATGCTCCTGCTAAGCACTTTTTCAAAGAAAATTAACCATTAAGAAGTAAAGACTTCATCCTCCTTTTCTGCAGGTTCTGAGCACAACCTTGGGATGTATATAAAACATGTGCTCCAGTATACTAAATGATCAGCTTTCCACATTGAACTCAGCTCCAAAGTTTCCTCAGGAGGGAGTTGGGTGTCTTAGCATTCAGTGACTAAGTTGGACTTAAACCCATCCCTTTAGCAGACTTCAAAACCAAGTATCTAGCCAAACCCTTCGTCAAGTGATCAGCTAAGTTATGTTGAGATCTAACAAACTCTATAGATACCACCCCATTCATGATAAGCTCACGAATCATGCTATGCCTGACACCTAAGTGTCTAGACTTCCCATTGTACATCTGGCTATAAGCCTTTGCCAATGTAGCAACACTATCACAATGGATAGAAATAGGTGCTATAGGTTTAGGCCACAATGGAATCTCAAGAAGCAAGTTTTTCAACCATTCAGCTTCTTTACCAGCAGCAGCTAAGGCCACAAATTCAGATTCCATGGTTGAACTGGTGATGCAAGTTTGCTTCTTGGATGCCTAAGAAATTGCACCTCCACCAAGTAGGAATACCCAGCCACTAGTAGATGAATTGTCCTCAGTGTTACTGATCCAACTTGCATCTGTGTATCCTTCTAATACTGAAGGATAACCAGTATATGAGAGACTATAATCCATAGTTCTCTTCAAATACTTCAGTACCCTCTGAATTGCTTGCCAATGATGAGCACTAAGATTACTAGTATATCTGCTCAGTTTACCCACAGCAAATGCAATGTCAGGTCTAGTACAAGTCATGGCATACATTAAGCAGCCAATTACCCTAGAATACTCAAGTTGAGATACAGCCTTACCAGTATTAGGCAAGAGCTTCTCACTTGTATCCATAGGAGTACTTACTGGAGTACAATCAAAGTAATTAAATTTCCTCAACACCTTCTCCATATAATGAGACTGAGATATAGAAATTTTGTTACTTTCATGTTTAATCCTTATACCAAGGATAACATCAGCCTCCCCCATATCCTTCATGGAGAACCTTGATGACAAAAATTCCTTTGTGAGGTCAACTTGATTTTGGTCAGTGCCAAAGATCAACATGTCATCAACATATAGACAAATGATGACTCCTTTACCAGATTCATCAAATTTGCTATATACACATTTGTCAGACTGGTTAAGTGAATAACCACTAGACAAAACCACTTCATCAAACTTTTGATGCCATTGCTTAGGTGCCTGTTTTAGTCCATATAAGGACTTAATCAGCTTGCACACCTTGTTTTCATTGCCAGGCATGATGAAGCCTTGAGGTTGGTTCATGTAAACCTCCTCATCCAATTCACCATTCAAGAATGCTGTCTTCACATCCATCTGATGAATAATCAGATTGTGAATAGATGCCAAGGCAATCAGCAATCTTATGGTACTGATACGAGCCACAGGGGCATAAGTATCAATATAGTATATCCTTGACTTTTGTTTAAAGCCTTGAATGACTAGTCTAGCCTTGAACTTTTCAATAGTTCCATCTACCTTCATTTTTTTTTTGAAAATCCATTTGCAGCCTAGAGGCTTGCAACCAGGTGGTAGATCAGCCAACACCCAAGTGTTGTTGCCCATGATGGAGTCCATTTCATCATTTATTGCTTCTTTCCAGAAAGCAACATCCTGGGACTTCATTGCTTCATCAAATGTTTTGGGATCATCCTCAACATTAAAGCAATAGGAGTGTTGGTCAGAGACCTCATCCCTTGTTCCTTCAATTAAGTACAATTGAAACTCAGGTCCAAATGATTTTGGAGTCCTAACCCTATTGCTCTTTCTGAGCTCAGGTTCAGGTTGTTGAACCACAACCTCATCAGGAACCTCATAAGAGATTTCTGATACACCAACAGCATTGGTTCCATTAGGAATCCTCTGACTTGGTCTAGGGACAGATGAGAATCTATTCTCATCAAATATTGCATCCCTTGATTCAATTATTGAATTAATTGAAACAGATTCATTAGGTTCAATAACATAGAACCTATATGCCTTGGAATGCTCAGCATATCCAACAAAGATGCATTCAATGCCTCTTTCACCCAAAGTCTTTAGCTTTGGATCAGGGAGTCTTTCAACAGCCCTACAAACCCAAACCCTGAGATAATTCAGGTTGGGTTTCTTTTTAGTCCAGAGTTCATAAGGGGTTGTCTTGTTCCTTTTTTTGTGAACCCTATTTAATAAATAGCAAGCTGTTAACATAGCTTCACCCCAGAACCCTTGACTCAGCCCAGAATAGGACAACATGGAATTAACCATCTCCTTAAGCACTCGGTTTTTCCTTTCAGAAATACCATTTTGCTGAGGAGTGTAGGGGGCAGTCGTTTCATGGATTATACCAACTGACTAAAAATACAGAGTATCCATGTACTCACCTCCCCTATCAGTCCTTAATCTTTTGATCAGGGACTCTTGTTGCAATTCAACCTCAGTTTTAAATACTTTAAATTTATCTAATGCTTCATCCTTAGTATGCAATAAATAAACATAACAATACCTAGAAGCATCATCAATAAAAGTCACAAAGTATTTCTTATTCCCCAAAGAGGGAGTAGCATGTAAATCACATAAATCACTATGAACCAGTTCCAATATCACAGTTTCACGTTTTACACTTTGAAATGGTTTCTTAGTTATCTTGTTCATCATACAAGTTTTACACTTTTCAGTGTTCATGTCAAATGCTGGGATTAACCCATCTTTAGACATATCTTGCATCCTTTTAAAGTGTACATGGCCAAGTCTAGCATGCCAAAGGGTTGAATCATACAAACTAGATGTTGACATAAAAGCATAATCAACCATATCATGAACAATATTAAGTCTGAACATTTGATTACATAAATAACCAAAACCAATAAACACACCATGTTTAGATAAAACATACTTATCAGATTCAATTACTTGTTTGTAACAACAATTATTCAAAACACTACTAGAAACCAAGTTTTTCCTAATATTAGGACCATGTAAAACATTAAACAAAGAAACAATCTTTCCAGAACTAAACTTCAAATCAACACATCCTTTTTCATGCACCAGGGCAGTTGACTCATTTCCCATATGAAGAATAGAACCATCATTTACTGACTCGTAGGTCTTGAACCAACTTCTATCTTTACACACATGGATTGTTGCTCCAGAGTCAACCCACCACGCAACATCATCATCCTGCACAAAGTACACATCAGATATATATGTAACATAATAAATCTCAAAAGACTTATTAAATATATTCTGACCTTTCAGGGAGTTGGTATTACCATTCCCAGAACCACTTGTGCCTGATCCATTGGCTTTATTGCCAATCTTAACACCTTTACAATCCTTCCTGAAGTGTCTAGTTTTACCACACTTCCAAAAAGTAGCTTTTGACTTCTTGTTTGGATCAGTCTTGGTGTTATCCTGATGCTTACGTTTGCCCTTGTTGTCATTGTTCCTGGAGGAGTTGTTATGCTCCACCAAATTGACAACTGATGGACCAGCAACATTGCTACTCTTTGGATTGTCACTTTCATGTGCTTTGAGTGATTCCTCAATGCGCAAATGACTGCCCAACTCAACAAGAGTTAACTCCTCCTTCTTATGCTTTAGCATATGCTTGAAATCTTTCCAAGAAGGAGGTAGTTTATCGATGATACAAGAGACTGAAATAGCCTCATCCATGTTCATCTTGTGTTGTGTGAAATGACCAAGTATACTAAGAAGTTCATTGTATTGTTCCATGACAGGTCTAGAATCGACCATTTTGTAATTGTTAAAATTACTTACAAGGAACTTCTTACTTGATGCATCCTCAGCCATATACTTGGCTTCCAAGGAATCCCACAGTTCTTAAGAAGATTCAACATTTTGATAAAGATCAAATAGAGAATCAGACATACCATTGAGAATTAATCCTCTGCACACATAGTCATCATTCTCCCATTTGCTTCTGCTCCTC
This sequence comes from Artemisia tridentata subsp. tridentata, assembly GCA_021014915.2. Lineage (NCBI taxonomy): Eukaryota > Viridiplantae > Streptophyta > Magnoliopsida > Asterales > Asteraceae > Artemisia > Artemisia tridentata. The sequence continues at coordinate 314,854,265 of CP139501.1, read as the reverse complement.
ATCTGTTCCATAGTAGCATCACCCCCATGATCTTCAGGAATGGGTGTGGTCAGAACATACACCACATGCATACTAGATAACAAGAAGTGCATCTTCTTTTGCCATCTCCTGAAGTCGACACCTTAAAACTTTTCAAGCTTTGAAAAGTTAGCCTCCATATGCCTGATAGCAGCAGCCATTGATTATCACAGAAATAGTTTCTATTGATTGTTGGTTTCGTTGTGTTGTCAGTGTTCCCAGAACAGGGTATAGATAATCAATCAAGGTACCGGATATTCACTTGAAATCATGTTATCACTTTCCAATAGAAACTATTCGACCCTATGCCAGGGTTACACGAATATCTCTATGGGATAAGACCAAGTGATGTTCTTGCTTTAGGCACAAATCAAGAACCAAATCGTATTCAAGTGTTTAGGGCTTGTGTTCTGTATCTCCATGCAGTTATGATACGACCTCTATTTATAATAGAGTTTACTCAAACCCTAGCCCATGGAATATGTATAATTAACGGCCCATTAATTATATCATAATAGTTTCCATAATAGTAGGAGTCAGTGGTTATAACCAGCAGCAGAATCGTTTGCCTAGCAGCACAATAAATTGTGCTAGCAGCAGATTCCATTGCCCATCAGTTCAGCAGCAGCATTATTGTTCTAGCAGCAGAAACAATAAAGCTAGCAGCAGAATTGATAACACTAGCAGCAGGATTGATACACTAGCAGCAGTATCAATACTAGCAGCAGAAATGATAAAGCTAGCAAAAGCAATGAAGCTAGCAGCAGTATCATTTAAAGCTAGCAGCAGGAATGATAATGCTAGCAGCAGGAATGATCTACATCAACAGCATTATCATTTACACTATAAACCACTTAAATTGAGTCAGGGTGTTCAGGGACCTAATGGGTGTACACTCCGTACCTCCAAACCCATTACCAGGTGTGAACTCATCCCTCAAGTTTTATTTCATTATCCGTTTTATTTTTACTAGTTAAAAACTGCAAAAAACATTTGATTTTCTTTTTTCTAGGGTATGAGCTTTCATGTAGGTCCGAACATGGCTCGCATATATATAGAGTATAAAGTTTTGAATGAACACCTCTTTATTAGAAGGCGAAAGAAGTTGGACCACTTTGCAGATATTCTTAAGAGGTTGCAGCTTCGAAGCATCTTGGCAACAAAAGAAGATTTTATGGCATCCTCTATACCGTTCTATAACCCATCTTATATAAAGCAGTGCATCTGTGGATAGCTTGTTTGCTTCACAAAGAATGATGGCTGCACGTATTGATTTGAGGTAAATAATGTTTAGTTATTTTTTATTTTTCTTGTTTACTTGTTTGAAATTTGCTTAAATATTATAAAGTTGAGTGATATACCTCTACAGTTTTCTTTGTTGCATCTTGCCATTTTGTTGGTTAAGTTATTCGTCTCTTTGATAAGTTCAACTATGACATGCTTCTCGAATCCTTTTAGCTCAGACAGATTAACTTCAACATGTAGAGATGATTCTGTTAACTTTATTTTTATAGATTAAAGTGATGGTCATTCACTTTAGTTAGAACTTTGTGAATGTGGGCTTGTGATAGAGTTAGAAAGGAATGTAAAAGCCCAATCCATGAGCTAAAGCCCTCAAGCCCACACAAAAGCCATTAGGGCAAAAAGATTGTAATATTTAAGCATCTTATCTCCTCATTTGTGAGGTGGTGCAAAGGTGTAAGTGTGTGTTTAATAAAAGTGAAGTTATCATCTCATATCTTTCTCTCTATATACGATCCACATCATACATCCCTTGTCCCATCATCTCTTGTGCAAAACATGTGAAATATATGTGATAAAGAGTGATTTCGAGCTATAACAAGTGGTATCAACGAGCCTAGCTTCGAGGTAGGAGGCCTTTGTGTTCGGTTCTTGCTCAAGATTACATTGTGTTGCGTTCTTTGTTTTCTGTGGAACGTAGCTATTTGTGCTCTTCTTTTCGATTCATACGCAAGATCAAACACAAAAGTCGTGTTTGTTTATGTTAGATCGACTTGGTTTGTGAAGGTATAAGTGCTACTCACTCAAATCTAGTGTTTATGTGTTGGATTGTTATTTGTTCTAAGCCATTTTAGATCGACAATATTTCACAGAATAGTTCATACGAGTTGTTCTTGAAATATTTGATCTTTTGGTTGTGAATAATACTTGTTAGTGTATTATTGATTTGAGTTGACAATAGTTGGTGAGTTGGTAAATGTTGTCAGTGGAAAGTCTTACTTGCATGTGCAAGTCAGTGGGTTAGTAAGGAAAAGAACAAGAGTTGGTGAAGCTGCCCTCTGTCGCAAATCAGTAGGACCAGACTTTTGAAATTGGTTTCGAAATTGCATTAGATTTCCGCAATTCACAGGCCTTCTAAATTGGTCCTCACTTTCGGAATTCATTTCGCAATTGGTAAAGATTTTCGCAATTGCCATTTATCTGAATTGGTCTCGCAATTACAAGGGCATTTCGCAATTGTCACAATCTTTCGAAATTGGACTGACTTTTCGAAATTGGCATATTCTTTCGGAATTGGAACATATTTTCGCAATTGGGGTAGTCTTTCGGAATTGGACCAAACTCTCGCAATTAGAGAAGATTTTCGCAATTGACATCAGACTTTCACTTTTCGAAATTGACAAAATTTTTCTAACACAATATTAAATAATCTTTTTTTAGGCTCCAAATAGTTTTATAGACTTATTTTGCTGCTTCATGTCTGTCATTCTGTGCGTATCAAATTTAAATATGTCATTCTGTTTATATCAAGTTTTTTATCTTTTGAAATGACCAATTTGCTATCACATATCTGTCATTTTGCGTATATCAAACTAGCTTTTAACCCAGCGTTAAACACTGGTTGCGAAAATATAATTATGCGGAAAAAGTATAAAATGTACCTTTTTTTTTTTTTTTTTTTTTTTTTTTTTTTTTTATTATTGGGTAAAGGGGATTACCCCGGTAAAATATATTAATCACAAGAAACATATAAGTAATATGGAATGTGGCTGAAGTACAAAGTAACGCTTTGAACTATTTTCCCCTTACTTACCAAAAGCTATATTTGTTTCAACATTGTAGTTTGCCACAGGAAATAAATTTAAACTCGTAACTTAAGAAATTCGCCAAAAATATGCTTGTCATGATAGAGTGATTTGTTTCGATTAAAGATTAATCATTTTTGAGATAATTTATTCCTTAGGTATAAGCTACTGTTTTTCATTGATCAATTGAACTTAATTTTACCTATCGCTAATATAAGCGACTGTTTTTCATATAATGAAAGCTTTTTATTTTTTACGAAATAACCAATCACATGATAAACTATGATTTTAACTTCTAGTTAAGACCAAGTATAATAAGAAAGCCTCAAGACTGCAGTCATCACTGTCACCTCGACGCTAACTCAGTTTTCTCTCTCTACAACCAACTTAATCACCAACTTAGTGTTATAAGACAACCAACTTTATCACTCAAATATACCTCACTTATACACAAATATACCCCACACAAATAAAATAACAACTCACACTACTCAATTTGGGCCCACAAATCTTTCCTCGTGCGATCGACAGAGTCCTCCATTTTTTCCTTCGACCATGCGTGCTATAGGGTAAGTGTAATGGGGTTGAACAAGTCTTGCATGTGCCAGCTAGGACCGAGCCTTGAAGGGCCTATTACGGCCGGTCTAAGAGGCTTGAACTCACTAGTCACTAGTGTAGGAATTTAGATATCATAACTATTATATAAATAAATAAACACACATCAAAGCAAGTAGCGGAAGCAAGGATCATATATTTAACATGTAAATAGATTAACCGAAAACTAAAGATAACGTACCTTGATCCTAGCAAGAACAAGGATCTAACTTCTCTTTTCTTCTCTTGATCAAACAATAGGATTAACGTGAAACCCCTTACCGTTTTGTTTCACAATCCAAGATGTGTTTACTAAAGTAAGTAAACTACCACGTCTTGTACACACGTACTATAACCAATCAATGCTTGATGCTAGTGAAAAGACACGATTAAACCAAACACTTTGTTTAACAAAAAAACTTGGATCGAATACCCTTATAGATATGTCGACCGAATTTTAGACCAAAGAGGAAGAGAGAAATCTTAGGGTTATAGTATGTATGCACTAGGTGAAAAACTAATAACCCTTTGATTTGTATTTATAGTGAAACATTACTTGAGGAATAAGTTGGGTCGATTTAAGGTTATAGAACCCCTAGGCCGATCGGCCAAACCCATCCATATGGGTTTCTAGATCCTTCTTATGCCTCTAATTTCACTAACGGTTCTTCCTTTATTTACTAACGGTCGTTAGTCAATTCCGTTAATTACTTAACGTCCGTTAGTCCACATTTCGTGTCCAAATATGATTAAGTATGCGGAATCTACTTAACCACACTTAGAAGAATATTGGTTTGTGTATTTGAACAGTAATGCTTTTTGTTGGACTATGAACACAGAATGTATATCTCCAAATGATTCAATGTTATTGAGAATAATACAAGTTATCTTTACTATCACTAGGGTTACAAAACCTTGAATTTCTGTTACAAAAACTATGACTGATGTGTTTTTCAACTTGTGTTACTTGCTTGTTGTGTGTGTCAGTATCTTACATCCAACTTGTTCTATCATCAACTACATACATGTTCTGTCTAATCTAAGATCTCCTTTTTATAGACCAAAGGAGATCTTTACATGATAAGTATCTACCGTATATATTTGACTTATTGTACACAAAAGATATTTTCAATACTTATCCTCTACAAAGTCAAACAGGACTGTTATCCATTAAGCAGTATCTTCTTTGCACTAGCAGTACTAACTTAGCAGTTAGTACTGTTAGTTATAACTTGAGCAGTCTTCAACTATATACTAGCAGTTAGTACTGTTAGTGTATTTCCCTTAGCAGTACTAATCTTCAGAACATTTAATTTCCAACACGTTGGAGATGAAGTTAGCGACTATTTGATTGAGCAGATTCCAGAGATTTTTCGTTGATACATCATAAGTATTTATAATGTGCGAGGTGATGGAAATTGTGGGTTTCGGTGCGTTGCCCACGGTATTGGTCAACACGAAGATAGGTGGCGTGAAATTCGAGCTTGGTTATTGCAAGAGTTAAACACTAATAGTGGCTTTTACATAAGTATGTGGTGGCAAAATGACTTTGACCAAATTCGGAGATTAGTAGATTGGTTCGAAAATAGATTTGCACCGCGAGAATACTGGATGAGTATGTCAAGCACGGCGTTGGTTATTGCTTCAGTGATTAACCGGCCTGTTGTATTTATATCCCAGCGACAAAGTCATACGTGTTTTCCTCTTTTTTTCGGTCCAGACTTATCACAAGGAACTGGCCCCCTTGTGATTGCCCGTGTGGAAGATGACGCATGTGCTCACTTCATTTATGTGACGCTAGACGAAAATTCACCACTTCCGGATACTCACCTATAATGGGGGTCGTACAGAGTTGGCAATGCATCCGAATGGGCAACTTTATATTCCGATCGACAACACATGTATACTGAGAATAGACGAAGACAAACATAGTAAATGATTACTGATTTATGTTGTAAATAATTATACAGACAAAACATTGTAAATGATTACTGATTTATGTTGTAAATAATTATACAGACAAAACATCGTAAATGATTACCGATTTATATTGTAAATAATTATACAGACAAAACATTGTAAATGATTACTAATTTATGTTGTAAATAATTATACCGACAAAACATAGTGAACGATTACTGATCTATGTTGTAAATAACTGTTTGTATTATTTAAATTAATAATAACGTTACTGATTTATGTTGTAAATTATTATACAAATTCTTTGGCCAGATGGAATGAAAAAATCCTTTCTTGTGTCGCTGTCGGAGAGGATTGATTATAGAAAGGACATCCCGTAAAGATGCTACTTATGGTCAACTGTATTATGCATGTCCTTTTCAGTGGTAAATAATCATACGTTTGCTTAGTTATGTAAATAATTTGTTTGTTAAGAATACATTTCTTATAATTTTCTTAACATGTAACAGCCAGGAACAGAAGACTATGGGTGTGGATACTTTATGTGGAATGATGCTTTTCAAAATAAGCACTTTAGTCAAGCCTCTTCTTCAACGCAGTGCTCAAACTGCGTAGCTAAAGATAATAAGATTGACAAGCTTGAAACAAGAAACAAGATGTTATTGTCTCAAAACAAGATGTTGATGACAAGAATAAAGACGCTGGAGGCATCACTGGAATTGGCAAGAAATCATGAGGATCACGCATGTCAGTCGAGTGCAATGCTCCATGAGCTTTTAGATGAGATAAATAATCTTCATGTGCAGTAGGTGTTGTTGTTTTCAATAATGTGTTAATGTTGTTGTTTAATTGAATAATAACAGTTGTTTTTTTAGTTGTTTAATGTGTTAATGTTTAACGTGTTATTGTTGTTGTTTAATTAAATAGAAACACATTAGACGAATACAAATAACATAACATAAAAAACATAATAAATAAACACTACAAAAACAATAAATAAAAAAGAAAAAGAAAGTACACCCTCCCTACTAGGGAGGGTTTGCTTTGTATATGTAAAGAGGGTTAGGATAACCCACCCCTATTTACCAGGTTTGCTTTGTATGGGGTGAGTTATATTGACGGTGGCTAGTATTTTAGTTTAACCCTCTCTAGTAAAACTAGGGGGTACTTTGGTTTGTTTTTTTTTTTTTTTTTTTTTTTTTTTTTTTTTTTTTTTTTTAGAAAGGATTGTGTATGTATAATAATGTATTGCATATGTGTAATGTTTTGTATATTTGTGTTTAATAATGTTTTGTATAATTATTTTGTTTGTATAATAGTACGTTAAATATTACCACATTAAATAACTGGAACAACAACTGTTATTATTAAATTAAACGACAACGTCAACACATTATTTAAAAACAACAACATCTACGACATATGAAGATTATTCATTTCATTTAAAAAATCATGGAGCCTTGCACCCGACTGACAAGCGTGATCCTCAGGATTCCTTGCCAATTCTAACTCCATCTCCAGCGTCTTAATTCTTGTCATCAACAGCTTGTTTCTTGCTTCAAGCTCGTCAATCTTATTATCTTTCGCAACGCAGTTTGAGCACTGCGTTGAAGAAGAGGCTTGATTAAAGTACCTCCTTTCAAATTCATCTTTCCACATGAAGTATCGACACCCATAGTTATTTGTATCTGGCTGTTACATGTTAAAAAAAATTATAAGAAATGTATTTTTAACAAACAAATTATAAGAATAGCAGGTTCACGTGCGCCAACAGATTCAGGCTCGTATATCTCTTTAAACTTCCTTAACATATTTTTCTTGACAAATTCCAATGCTTTGCTAAAAATATTCGTGAATTGTCGAAAGTCATTTTTCAACGAAGGATCAACATCATCATCATCATCATCATCATCATCATCAACATCATCATCATCATCATCATCATCATCATCATCATCACTGTTCCTGGCTAAATAATTAATTCAAATGATACAAACAATTATTTACAACATAAACATAAATAAGTAATGTATTGTTAATTTAAATAATACAAGAATAAAGTCAACCACAGAGTAAAACGAATAATCGGATAGGAAGACTAAGTAATGAAACTTTCGTCATTATTTTGAAATTAAAATTTTTTTAACAACAACTTTTTTTATTTCGAAATTAAATTTTTTTATTTCGAAATTAATTTTTTTTAACAACTTACTTTATTTCGAAATTAATTTTTTTTATTTCGAAATTAAATTTTTTTTATTTCGAAAAATAATTTTTTTTATTTCGAAATTAATTTTTTTTCTAATATTGTTAATATATTTTTTTTATAACTTTTACAACTTTGTTATGACAATTTATTTTTTTATTTGGCTGCACGACAAAAAAAAAAAAAAAAAAAAAAAAAAAAAAAAAAAAAAAACGAATGAAGTAATATCTTTCTCCCTTTGGCTGCACGTGTGATACACATTCCATAAAAAATTTCAAGGGGGCGCGTGAAACCAGTACGAGACCCACTTGCAAAAATTAAATGCAAAAGACGAGACCCACTTGCAAAAATTAAATGCAAAAGACAAGACAGATGAGACAATTAAATGCAAAAGACAAGATAGATGATAGCTAGGCATTTGTACCTCTCATGGTTTGTCAGATTATAGACCCCGTTTATATAGTACAACCCGCTTTGTATATGTAGAGAGGGTTAGGATAACCCACCCCTATTTACCTATGTACTCTCGTGGTTCAAAGTTGACTGAGTATACAATTCAAAGTAAAGACACGCCGAATGGTTTCTTTCTTGACAAAAAATCTCTTTAAGTAAGATTGGTATTAAACTTTGGCCATAAGCATGACGACATTTTTGTGTGTTCTTTTTTTTTTTTTGAACTTACATTTTTGTGTGTTCTAGAACGCTAAATTTTGTATTCATTTATAAAGGTTGTGATTATGAAAATTATATTTATTACAAATAGTTGTAAGAACCCGATTCAGCCAATTAGAATCATGTAATTGTTACGTATATTTTTACGGATGATATTCACTTTTTATAAAAATGTCATTTAATAAGAATCATTCACGAGCTTTTATGTAATAAAAATCAAACTCTTAACCACAACTATATTTAAGTAAATACGGAGTATTAGGTTACGTTTGTCCACTAATTAGCATAAACGAACACTTCAATTAATTTAAACGACCCAATCGTTTTTTGATATATCTATGTTATATTGTAACAAACATAAGAAACTATATTAAAAATCAGAAAATGTGGCAGATCCAGCAAAATGTGAAAAAGACTAGTGTCATTTGTTTTTTCATAGTTTTTACCTCTTCATCTGCAAACCATGTCTGCAAAAGAAGAGGCACATCTAAAGTTTTCATCTGCATGGTAGAAGACTGTTTGTTATTTGTGCTATTGAAGTTTTTTTATTTTATTTTATTTTTATTTTTATTTTTTATTTTTTATGATTTGATAATATAAACCCTTTTGTCAAATGATACTAAAATGTTGAGTGTGAAACAAGCAATCGCTTAAAATACGGAGTGTCAAAGATAAGTTTTCGTCCGTTTTAAACGTTATCATCCGTTTTATACGTTTTTGTTCATTTTTTTACGTTTTGGTACGTTTTTCACGCTTTCGACCCTTTTTTTTACGTTTTCATCTTTTTTTTTAACGTTTTCGTCTCTTTTTCTACGTTGACATCTGTTTTTTTACGTTTTCTATGTTTTCAACGTTTTTTTACGTTTTCATCTGTTTTTTTACGTTTTCTTCTGTTTTTTTACGTTTTCGTCTGTTTTTCTTACATTTTTGACTGTTTTTTACGTTTTTGTCTGTTTTTTATGTTTTCGTATGTCTCTTTACGTTTTCGTCTGTTTTTTTACGTTTTCGAACGTTTTTTATGTTTTCTTCTGTTTTTTACGTTTTTGTCTGTTTTTTTATGTTTTCGTATGTCTCTTTACTTTTTCGTCAGTTTTTTTACGTTTTCGAACGTTTTTTACATTTTCGTCTGTTTTTTTACGTTTTCGGCTGTTTTTTATGTTTCGTGCGTCTTTTGCGTTTTTTTACATTTTTTTAGTTTTTTGTCCGTTTTTTACGTTTTCGTCCCTTTTTTTTTTTTTTTTTTTACGTTTTTGTGTGTTTTTTTTACGTTTTTGTCTGTTTTTTTTACGTTTTGACCTTTTTTTTTACGTTTTAGTCTAATTTTTTTATGTTTTTGTACGTTTTCGTCTGTTTTTCTATGTTTTCATCCATTTTTTACGTTTTCGTCTGTCTTTTTATGTTTTCGTTCGTGTTTGTTACATTTTCGTCGGTCTTTTTACGTTTTCGTCTGTTTTATTACGTTGTCGTTCATTTTTTACGTTTTCGTCCATTTTCATATGATTTCGTAAGTATTTTTACGTTATTGTACATTTCTTACGTAAGAAAAGGGACGAAACAGATGAAAACGTATGAAAATGTCGAAACGTAAAAAACGGACAGAAACGTGTAAAAACCGGTCGCAATCCTAAAAATGGACAAAACGTAAACAACGTCGAAGACGTAAAAAAATGGAAAAAACGTAAAAAACGCGAACGAAAACGGACTATAAGGTAAAAAACATACGAAAACATAAAACAAGGTCGAAACGTAAAAAACGGACGAAAACGTAAAAAAAGATAACAAACGTACGAAAACGTATAAAAACTGACAAAAACGTTAAAAACGGTTGAAAACGTAAAAAAATGGACGAAAACGTAAAAAAACACACGAAAATGGACTGAACGTAAAAAAAACAGACAAAACGTAAAAAAAAGGGCGAAAATGTAAAAAAAGGGAAAAAACGGACGAAAATGAACGAAAACGTAAAAAAACACGACAAAAACTAAAAAATGACCAAAAATAAAAAAATGGTCAAAAACGTAAAGAAACGGACGAAATTGTGAAAAAACGGTCGAAAACGTAAAAAAAACAGACAAAAACGTAAAAAAAAAAGGGACGAAAATGTTAAAAAACGACGAACGAAATCGGACTAAAACGTAAAAAAACTGACGAAAACGTAAAATAACAGATGAAAACGTTAAAAAACGGACGAAAACGTAAAAAAAGGTATAAAAACCGACGAAAGCGTACAAAAACGGATATTGAGAAGGAGATGTAGGGTTTGTGAAAGAAGAGGTAAAGAAGTGAAAAGAAGCATTTATGTCTGCAAAAAAACAAACATAAACCTCTGCACTCCCGCAGACAAAAGAAGTGAAAAGAGGGAAAAATGTTTACTTTTGGAGTGACTAATTTTAAAGCAGTATAATTTAAAGCCCGTAGACGCAGAAGCAAGGCAAACCAAAAAAACCATGGAAGCCGTAAACATCCTACATATGGCTAGTGGCGATGGGGAATCAAGCTACGCCAATAACTCGCTAGTTCAGGTAATCTTTCTTACATATGTTGGTGCTTCTGTTTTATCATATATGGTTTACTAACAAGTTAATAATCAAGCACAAGTTTAATATATATCCAGAGATGTCTCAATTGGTGTGTTTATATTTTCTTTCCAGGAAATTGTGATACGAAAAACGCTGCCCGTTCTAGAGCATGCAATCAAGGGTATACCTCAATCCTTTTTCGGCCAGTGTTTCAAGATAGCTGATCTGGGTTGCTCATCTGGCCCAAATACTTTGTTGAGTGTATCTAACATCATTGATATTGTCCACTTGGCGTGTAAAGAAAATAATCTGAAAACACCACAGTTCCAAGTGTGCTTAAACGACCTTATTGGAAATGATTTCAACTTCGTCTTCGAATTGTTACCGGACTTTTATGCAAAGCTTAAGAAGGAGAAGGGAGAAAATTTTGGCCCTTGTTTTGTTTCTGCTGTTCCTGGTTCCTTTTATGACAGGCTCTTTCCAGACGATAGCTTGCACCTTGTTTATTCCTCTTATAGTGTTCATTGGCTGTCTCAGGTTTGAAAAAAGCCAACTTGATCTACAATTGTCAATCATCATTTCATCATAACTAAATTATTTACTGAAACCATACATTAGGTACCTGAAGGTCTTGAAAACAACAAGTCAAATATATACATATCGGGAACAACTCCACCAAATGTGTTTGAAGCATATCGAAAACAATATGCAGCTGACTTCACAAAGCTTTTACAACTGCGCTCTAAGGAAATAGTGTCTGGCGGACGCATGGTTTTAACACTCATGGGTCGGACTCTAGCTGATCCAACTAATGATGATTGTTGCGTTCCCTTGGAGCTACTAGCATTATCACTTCAAGATATGGTCCAAGAGGTATTTTAAGGTTCTTTTCTATTTGACCTCAAATTTACTAAGATATCTAACCTAGGCTACTAATCCATTATGCTTTAACATATACTACAGGAATTGGTTCGGGAAGAAGATATAACCTCATTCAATATGCCTTATTATAATCCGTGTGAGGATGAAGTGAGGAATGTTGTTCAACATGAGGGATCATTTTCCATTGATAGCATCACCACAATCAAAGGCAATTGGGATCCACATGACAAAGATTACACAAACACATTTGCTTCAAAAGAGCTTAGCCATAGTCATGGGGAAAACACTGCCAAAATGATGAGAGCTGTTATGGAACCCTTGTTGGCGTCTCATTTTGGAAATTCGATTATGGACAAACTATTTATAAATTTTAGTAGGCGTGTGTCTCAACGTTTTACTATTAGAAAATCAAGACACACCAATCTTTTCATTTCAATTACTAAAAAATGAATTATGAACCTGTTCGGTGTTGTGGCTCTGATGTTTCTTCCGGGTGCATGTGTCTTCCACATCGTGATCCTGTAGCAAGCATATCTACTTTTCTATGTTTTCTTATGTTTAACAATGTATTTGTGATATTTAATCTGATGTAATTTCTCCCGATACTTGCTTTGATGTTTGGCCTAATACTAAGTAAAAATTTTCATGGCAGTGCACTTTTGTTTTTCAATGTTCATACATAATTATTTGAAAACCCGTAAGTAACAAACTTATCCCAAAAGTGTCATTTTCTTATTAGCAAAACGAATTGACTAAACAAATAGCGAGAAACTATTAAAAACAAAGCACCCATAGAAGAAACAAACCACCTAACTATTGCAAATGAATAAAATTTTTCCAAATCAATTAATGTCTTTCATATATTTTTGGGAAATAAAATGTACCAATTGAATCTGTTAGCCGATCAGCCCAGCTGGTTAGAGGTACTCTCGGTTTTACCCACGGTCTTGAGTTCGATCTTTAGGGATGGCAAGCCTTGGGGTTTTTCCTTCCGAATACTTGTAACGGCCCTTGGTCAACATCTCTTTGTCTAGGGTACGTGCAAGGCTTCACTATTATTCAGTGAGTTTTCCCTCATGTCGTATCCCGACGAATCTGTTTCTTTTACATCATTGGGCTCGTGACTCCAAACCGTCTTAGGAGTTTGGACCCATCCCCTCGCTTTCACCTTCTACAAGCAGAATTTTGGGTTTGTGATCCATCGCCCACAACTTGCCTAAATGCCTAATACAAAATAACCCCTATAAAACTTGACCTTTTACTTCCAGATGAGATGTATAAGTAGTGGGGGTGAGAAGGGTCGACCCGGCTAACAATCATAACTTTTGATCCATCTAATATTATGTGAGTTGTATGAAATTAGGGATAATTATCTCCTTACTCACACGGTTCAATTCCTTAGAGCATCTCCATGCGTTGGACCCCGAACGGTTTCATACACGGCCACATCATTATCTTTGAAGCTTTGCTAGAAGCGACTAGTTTCTTTACAACTGCTCCTTTCATTGCTACTAGAGGAGTCGTTAATTAGGATGCAACATTATATTGTATTTGACTAGCAGGGTACCCGCCGCGCCTGAAATAAAATTTTCCGGATGAATCATGTATTTTAGTTTATTATGTTCTTTTTGACAATAAATTTATACGGATATCAAGAATTTCGTATAGCCCGTGCCCGTTCGGGCTCGAACCCATTGGCCCGTGCCTGTTCGGGCTCGAGCCCGTTTGGCCCCCGCCCATTCGGGCTCAAGCCCATTTGGCCCGTTGCCCGTTCGGGCTTGAATATTTGTATAATGTGCTTTATTATTTGTATTAGTGAAATTTAATTCAGGAATTGTGTTTAATTTGGTTGTACAATATGCTTGATAATTTGTATTTCTTATGTAAGGGGTGTTTTAATAACTGTATTAATTATATTTATTGACCAGTTAATTAATTGACTACATTAAATAGCATTAATGTGGTGTTCGGTTGTACAATATGCTTCTTGTCTTGTACGTCTGAAAATTATGTGCATTAAAGTGTTGTACACTATGTTTCTTTTCTTGTAAGTAGTAGTCATTATAGTCATTAATAACATTGACCACTTTAATAGCATTAATTTTGTAAGTCTGAAGATAAGTCTGAAAATTACACCATGCTTATTTTGCTGTACACTATGCTTATTTTGTTGTAAGTATGAAAATTGTGTGCATTAAAGTGTTGTAAACCATGCTTAATTTCTTGTAAGTCTTAAAATTTTGGAGTGAGAGTGCTTCCTCCATTATATGTAGTATAGATTTGTTTGTCAAATTTAATTATAAGAGCTAAATTATTATAAAACCTAATTTAATATTTTTAGTAAAATTGTGTGTAGGTTTTATGCATTACGAACACTCATTCGGAGTTGAGACTTTTTGCTAGTTAATTTGACCCATGTGACCAATTTTGTTATTCGCTACTTTTACCTGTTATACCATTGATTTGTTGAAAAACATAACTGTATCTACCAATTCACAAGTAAATGGTATACACAACTCTATTTCACATTATTTTACTACAACATTGACAATATTTTGGTCCACATGTTTTATTTGTAATTACAGTAGAAGCGAGCGCTTCTTTAATTGACTTAACTTCATGGAAATGAAAACGGAGACTATAAAAATATTTTCGTCTGTGGCATATGGGGCTCGGTTACTTGCAGCTATGCAAGGATTTAGCTCACAAAGAAATAGTATCGTGTGGCATTTTTTGATGCCAATTTATTCTATATTTGAATTGAGCTACTTCAGCTGGAACTTGCATCACAACATGTAATGTCTTCTACTTGTTTATTTCCGATCTGATATGTTTCAAACTGGTTTTCCTTCAGATGCAATCGCATCTCGTAGCCGGTCAGCCAGATGATTTTTGTAGCAGCTCATAAATTTTGCTATAAATTATGGAATAACACAAAATGTTATATGTTCAGCATTTAATCTGGAAAAGCACAAACTTGAATACATATAATAATTTCAACCACAAGCAGAGATGAGTCTTTAAGATGATTGGGAGTGCTTGTAAAATGATCATTAGGTATGAGCATTTGGGTGGAAGTAATTAGATTCGGAGTTACTAATTATCAAGATACAGGTAACATTACATACCTATCAGTAGCATAAATGAATTTTTATGTCTTTTTTGTTAAAACTAATTAGCGATAAGCTAGATTAATATATATATTAGGATCCAAATGAATCACGCAACATTAATCAACAGATTATCAAATATGTGATTATAGTTATTATGTCGTCATAATCACTTTCAAAATGCAAATCAAAATGTTTATATTGAAGAATGTAAATGGATAAGGATCTCATTGATGTACCTTCGATACTCATGAAATGCTGGATAAGCTTTTTCCTTTCATCATCGCCAAATCGTTCAAGGTCCTTACCCTATAAAAATATGAAAATGGTCATGTATCATGTGCTTCCCTTTCCAATAACGTTCAGTAAACAACAAATTCTTACACTATATTCTTTATATGTGTTATCAATTTGCTTATGCATCGACTCGCCAACATTTTTCTTCAGTTCTACTTTTAGAGTCTGAAAATAAAAAGTGTCAGAATTTATACACATGGAAGAATCAAAAATACGTTTAATCATTCTTACTTCAAATATAAACTCAGGAGGTACACTGTGATCTATAAGAGTTTGAAGTTTTCGACGTATGTTGTATAGCCTGTCAAGATAATTGATTCAACATCTTAGATATTTGGCACATATTTTATATCCAAAAGTGTAACGTGTAAGTATACATTTTTTTTGTAAATGACCATAATGGAGTAGCTTACTGTTTGGGGCTTTGCTTTTCTACTATGTTTATGGCAATATGTGCAATATCATTTTCCCACCCAGTCAAGATTATTCGTTCTCCATCCAGGTGTGGGCTGAAAATAAATAATACAGGTAAGACGGCAATGAAAAGCAATAGTGCAAGTGAATATGTTTTCACATGTACATTATATGTGTATGTGTGAATGTATTTATATATACAGAGAATGAAACAGAACTTATGTTGCCAGGTAGCTTCAAAGGAACGAATAGCTTGTCGCAGGTTATTCTTGGACTTTACAGCTATTGTTAGGATTGTTGCACACGGTTAAGGTGGTTAAACCTTACGTTCTTTGTGTGTATAATATATTGAGTGAATATGATTAAGTACGCGGAATTTACTTAACCACACTTAGAAGGTGATTTGTAGTATGGAAATGGAATGGTTGTGTTAGTTCTATGACAATGAACAATGAAAGATTTTCACCAAAACGATTCAATATTATTAATGATAATAATACGAGTGATCTTGAAATATCACTAGGGTTACAACCTTGAATCTTAAGTTTTTACAACTTGTGATATTCTTGTGTTTGTTCTATGTCTTAACTGTTATGAACTTATCAACTTATCTATTTTATGCACTTAACATCGACACATAATATTGAGACTAAGATCTTCTTTTATAGTCCAAGAAGATCTTTACAATATAGCTTAAAGTCTAGTCGAACTACTTGCTAACTTATCTTGAGTGTGTCAGTACATAAGATACAACATGTATCTGTGTACACAACTTGTTAACTAAGCACATGGGGTAAGATATTATCTACCGTATATTGTTGACCAAAATACAAATAATATCTTTTCATTCTTATCCACTTAGCAGCAGAATGTACAATAGCAGCAGCAATGAATTATCGCTAGCAGCAGAATCAAGTACATTAGCAGCAGGATCAATAGCAGCAGAATGTTAAGCCTAGCAGCAGAATCATTTATCGCTAACAGCAGGATCAAATGTTCTAGCAGCAGGAACAAACATTATCAGCAGGAACCAAATGCACTAGCAGCAGAATCACACTTAGAGTATTTCTTTGAATATAATCCGATATTAAACTTCTTGAATATTTAATTCCCAACAATCCTCCCTAAACATGTGAATCCATTTCAACATGTTTCTGAATTAAATTATGGATTGTGAAGATCTTTCAAACACTTCTGTTCTTCAAGACTAAATATCTTCTCAGTAATTCATCTGCTTTGTTCTTCTTTGACTTTAACAATATTAAAACATTGCTCCAATCTTGGACTAAAAGATGGTGCAATTTCCTTGGATGGAGGAATTATAAGAGGCAATGATGCTGTGTATCTTGGATGCTTGTTTCAACAAGTGAAATCATCTATCAGCATGCCTTTGCAGGTGATGAACAAACGTGGTAAACTGAAATTGAAACTTTTCTTCGTTTGACCTAGATAGAACTTTCTCCTTTGGAATGTTCTTGTCATTTTCAACCTCCATGTCATCATCTTGTATGCTCTTGTCTTCTCCTTCCTTTCATTGGGTTTGTCTTCCTTTCTTGGGCTTTTATTTCCTCCCCTGAAGCAAATAAAATTTTATCCTCCCCTAATTGGAAGATCTCTCACCATTATTCCATCATTATCTGATCTACCAATGTGAACTTGTTTTCAGAAAATGTTGTACATGAAGCCATCAATTCCTTAAGAGTTTAAGTTACTGTCCTCATCACTTCTAGGTGTGTTAACTCCTATGAGAGGTGAATCAGTGGACATTTGATTCATGGTCCATCAATGGATGGTTTTTGTGAATCCTTGAAAATCCTTTTAAGAATTTGTTTGACTTAGCAGTATGTTCATGATTTTAGAATTAAAAAATCATACTGCTTTCAACCATTTTGAAGGGATCAAGTGTATAACAGGCACTTAATCAAAATTTTGGTTTAAAGCAACCTCTGGTTGTGTGAGAACCAATGTTTTCAGTTTTAAATAACTGCCTGTGTAAAGATAAACTCATTCAAAGAGTTTTCTTGACAGGGTTTCCAGCTCATAGTAATTGTTACCTCTAAAACAAGTGTTAGATTCACTTTTACTAGCTGTTCATTCTATCAGATGTCCTTAGACTTGCTCATTATACTTGAAAGTATAAAATGATAGAAAGTGAGTTGCATCAGTTACTATCTGATCAACTAAGTCATCAATTCAATGTGAAATTTCATACTTAGGTTTTAAGAAAGAAGTTTTAAGGAGTTTTAAATTCCCAAACTCAGTCCATCATAAACCTAATATGTAGCAACTAGATATTCTGATTTTGTTGCTTCCAATTCCCTTGAAACATCCTTTTGTGTTTACATGATCATACCTGAAATTGTTCGTCTAAAACCAAAAGAACAATGTACAAAGTACTTGTCTTGTATTAGAATAAACATAGGACTAACTGTATGAATAACACAAATTAAAATTTGTACTAGAAGCACTGATCCGTGGTGAATAGATATATAAATATTATCAGACGGATACGCGTGAATAAAGACAAATTAACCCTTTAGGAAAAAGGCTAACTTGCAAAAACTCACGTTTGTGATATGTGTGATACCAGGTAAGTGATTACCCGGGTCGTGTCCCAACGAGGTGTGAATGGGCAATCGTTTAAGGTTTGGATTAGAGTGACAGATGATTGGGATATGGAATTTTGCTTTTTATTTTTATTCTAATTTAACAAATGAGAAACAAATTCTCACAAGAAAATTAAGATTAACAAATTATATTAAAAACGCGTTACGGGAATTCTAAAACGGGATTAAAAAGTGAAATCTATAAAAATAAATCCTATAAGTGCTAAATTATTTTTCTTAAATCCTAAATAATAAAAGAAAATTTTAGAAAAAAGATTTATATTTTTTTTGACTTTTATATTTTTTATTATGAATTAAAAACTAAACGTAAAAGAAAAATTAATTAAAAATACTAAAACTATTCTAAAAATTCTGGAAATTTTTGTGAAATTACCTTATGCTAAAACAAACCTAGGAAAATTATAAAAAAGATGCCAGCTTATTCTAATAAGCTGATAATAAGCTAAAGAATTCGGATGGCTTAAAATGGAAAAAGGGTTTAAATATTAATGGGTGCAAAGCTTAACCAGAAAAGACCCAAGGGCATTCTGGTTAAGTGTGTGTGGTGTGAGGCTTTGGTGTTGTGTGCTGAGAGACCAGGGTTCGAATCCCAGGTCTGCCTTTTTGCTTTTATTTTATTTTTTGGTTTTTCTTGAAAGAAATACAATAAGCACAACACAATAAGTAAATTTTATAACTACCACTATTATTGAAAACCTCAAATAAGCCCACAAATAAGCCAAGATTGGCTGATCAGTGGGCCAAAATGAAATAAGCCCAAGGCTATAAAGAAAAGGACTAATAAGCTTAAAATAAGCTAAGGGCAAACTAAAATAAGATAAACAGCTGATAATAAACTAAGATGAAAAATGAAAAAGCACTAGAACTCAAATATAAGCATTGATAAGCACAAAATAAGCCAAAAGAGTATTAGGGGTCTGCTGATATGCACAGGGCATATTCAGTCCACCTAGGCAGGTTTAGGCTTATAAATAAGCACTTATATAACTATTAAAAACCACAAAAGCTGATAAAATCTAAAGAAGACCTAGCAAGGATCACATAAACCAAAAATCAGACCAAGTCAAGCTTATTTGGTGCTTGAAAATAAGCTGGAAAAGAGGCTTTCCAAGCTAAGTGTATACTGATTAATCAGTATACACTTGTCTAAGTAGGCACTATTTAGAGCTTATTTGGAAGCCTTAATAAGCTACAGAAGGGTCTGAAAATGGAGATAAGCAAAGACACTCTAGCAAACAATTAAGAAAAGTAAAAATAAGCTAATTAGAACTAGAGATAAGCATTTAAATGAATGCAAGAAAAAATTGCAGACTGCTCTACTTGGTCTGATGTGCAGATTTGCACAGAATTGCACAAACCAAGTGGAGACTTAACCAACCCTTAGACACTAACTTAATGAACTTAAAGGACCACAAATATGCCAAAAATAAGGTCCAAAAGAGCAGAAGCTTATGGGAAGCTAATTTGATCAGTTGAGGTTCTAAGGTTGTCACAGTCCACTCAAAACTCCTCAAAGCTTCAAAATAACTTATAAACTCCTACAAACAGCTTATACTACCTATTTTAAGCAAGATTAAAGTTGGGCAAATGGTCAATGAACAGTGAGACCCCAAATTGACCCATTTGACCAACAATTGCCAAACAGCCCTTTATGAGGGCTGTGTTGGTTTTTTAGTGAACAGACAAAAAAAGAAACTAGAATTTAGGTATATTAAGATTATTCTAGGTTAATTAAGTACTAAACAATGTTTTTCTAACACAATTAAGCACTGATAAGCAGTTTACTAGATTAAGCTATTTTTGACTTTTTTAAGGTTTTTTAAGAAAAATAGAACAAAGGCTATTTAATACTGATAAAGCTGATGAAATGCACTTACAAACTACCAATAAGCAGATAAATGCTAAAATAAGCTATAAAGAAGCTATGTAACAGTAACTTAGAAATTTATGCAAAGAAAATTGAAAATGCCTACAACTGTGGGAATATGGAACAAAGGAAATAGATCAGAGATAAGCCTAGCTTGTCAGAACCAAGCTATAAACCCAATTTAAGCTTTCCAGAACAGCTTATTCCACACAACTGCTTATTTTGACTTTTTGTTGACTTTTTTTAACTTTTTCTACTATTGTTGAAATTAACTAAATTAAGTGACAATAAACTAACAATAAGCTGTCACAGGCTTATATTAGCTTACTTAAACTAGAAATAGGAGCTTTTAAACTTAGTAACAACTGATTCGAATCAAATGACTTAACATTAACTTGAATTAAAACTGAAATGGTACAAAGGTTTTTGAAACTGAAATTGAAATTGAAATGTGAAATTACAATAACATGAGATTGATTACAACTAAAAGCTTATTCTAAATTTGACTTAAAAATAAATTACACTACGAATTGGTCTAAAAACAAGGACAATTTATTCTTGGTGTCTTCATTTCTTTATATAGCCTTCTTAGAAGCATCTATGGTCAATTTCGAGCAAATCCCACCATTGAAATAGCCTTAATTCAATCTAGCCGTCCATTGGGATTTTTGGCGGGAAAATAGTCAAGTGGGTAAAACCCACTAGGGTTTAACGTGTGAGGGAGAGGAGTGCATTAAATGCACTTTGGATTGTTAGGGAGTGTGTAGAAGAAGCTTAGGCGGGGGGTGGTATTGTCTGATAAGGTGGGTGATGGTGGTATGGTTTTGGCGGGTCAAGGTTTGGAAGAAGAGTTTGACCAAAGGTCAAACTTTGGCTAACTCAGGGATAAAAGAAAGAACAGGCCGGGTTGGGTTTTGGTTTTGGGCTTGGGTTTATTGATGGGTTAAGGGTATTTTGTAGCTGAGTTGGGTTATTAAAGGGATTGGGTTTTTTATTTATTTGGGTTGTGGGCTGGGTTAGTGTATGATAGAATGGTTGGTTTAGGTTAGGATTAGAATTAGGTTTAGTGTTAACTTTAGGGACCAACCTTGTACATTCTGAAAATCCAGGGACCATTCTTGTCATTTCTGAAAAATACTTCCAAGGGCCAAACTTGACAACTTGAGCATAATTGTGGTCCAAACCCGTAAATTTCATCCCCGTCCTCGGCTTTTCACAACTTTTCCAATCTTGTGCTCGGTTTTGTCTGTTTTTGCCCTGTTTTCGATCCTTTTGTACCTGAAACACATAAAAACACAAACCAAGGATATTTGCAGTATAATATGGTCTATTTGGGTGTTTTTGGTCATTTTTGTGTCTTTAATGGGCATAAAATGATGAGTATTTACACACTCATCAAGCACAAACTTTTGTAATAGCAGTAGTAACCTTTTGAAACTAGCAGCACAAACAACAATTTTTATACATAAACACATTAGATTGAAAATTCAAAGATTAAGCATTCCAATACTTGCTACCAAGTACTGAAACCTTCCAACATCAAAAGCTTTGGTTAGCAGATCTGCAAAATTAAATTCTGAAGCAATTTGAAGTACTTGAATTAATCTTTTCTCATTGCAGTCTCTTATAAAGTGATGTCTAATTTCAATGTGTTTTGTTTTAGAATGTTGCACTGGATTTTTAATAATACAAATTGTACTACTATTATCAATATGAATAACAGTGTTTAAGAAATTGTACCCATAGTCAAGGAGTTGGTTTTGAAGCCATAGAACCTGACCACAGCAACTTGCAGTAGCTATATATTCAGCTTCAGTTGTTGAATTTGCCACACTTGTTTGCTTCTTACACTGCCATGAGACAAGTCTACTCCCAAGGAATTGACATCCTCCAGTTGTTGACTTTCTGTCCAAGCTAGCACCAACATAATCACTATCCGAAAATGCTACCAAGTCAAAAGGAGATTCCCTAGAATACCATATACCCAACCTTGGTTGACCTTTAAGGTATCTAAAAATTCTCTTGACTGCAGTTAAATGAGAAACCTTTGGAGTAACTTGAAATTTTGCACAAACACAAACAGGAAACATGATATCAGGTCTAGATGATGTAAGGTACATCAAAGAGCCTATCATAGATCTGTAAGTGTGTACATCTACACTCTCTCCATCTTCATCTTTCAGAAGGTGTTTCTCAGAGTCCATTGGTGTGCTTGCTATTTTTGAATCAACAAATTGAAATTTTCTAATTATCTCTGCAACATATTTGTCTTGACTAATAAATATGCCTTCAGATGATTGCTTAACTTGCAAACCCAAAAAGAATGTAAGTTCTCCCATAGAACTCATCTGAAACTTATCATGCATAAGTTTCTCAAACTCTAAACACATCTCTTTCCTAGTAGATCCAAAGATAATGTCATCCACATACACCTGCACTAACAGAAGATCCTTCTTGTGTTGTTTGATGAAAAGTGTCTGATCAATCTTTCCTCTTTGAAATCTATTTTCTAATAAGTAGGAAGCTAGTGTTGCATACCAAGCTCTTGGTGCCTGATGAAGGCCATATAGAGCTTTCACTACTCTGTACACTTTGTCTGGATGTAATGGGTCAATGAAGCCTGGAGGTTGTGAAACATACACCTCTTCTTCAATTTTTCCATATAAAAATGCACTCTTGACATCCATTTGGTAGACTGTGAAGCCTAAAAATGAAGCATAAGCTTAGAAAAGCCTAATTGCCTCAATCCTTGCTACTGGAGCATAAACCTCATCATAGTCTATTCCTTCTTCTTGCGTGTACCCTTGGGCTACTAATCTAGCCTTATTTCAAATCACTATTCCCTTTTCATCCCTTTTATTCTTGAAAACCCATCTAGTGCCAATTACCTTTGCATTCCTAGGTAAATCAACTAGCACCCATACTTTCTGAATCTTGAACTGAAGAAGCTCCTCTTGCATAGCTTCTACCCAGCTTGAATTATCTAAGGCTTTCAGAATATTCTTTGGTTCATCTTGTGAGAGAAAACATACAAAGAAGCAAGAGTTTGAAAACTCATGCTGCTTTGAAGCATAAAGGGCATCAAGAAGCCCTTGTTGGTCTGAAGTCATCAATTGATGTCTTGTCTTCACACCTGACTGTACATCTCCAATCACATTATCTAGGGAGTGGACTTTGTGAATTCTTGTTTGTGGAGTAGAAGGATGATGAAGCGAAAAGTGTACCACTTTTAGGGGGTCATTTAAGCTCTAATTCGTGATTATTTGATCAAATATTGCCCTAAATCGTTTCTTTTGTCATTTTAGGTACTTTGGAGAAGAAATCTGGAAAAGGAAGCATTTTGGACGTTTTTGGAGCGAAAAGTGAAGAAAACGGAAAAGTCTCCAAAAATCAAGCTGGAAACAGTGCTTGACGGCGTCACGCTTTGTAGGTGACGGCGTCACGTACTGGCAAAAGGATGAATATGAATTTACACGTGACGCGCCAGAAGGTTTTGTGACGGCGTCACGTGTTAATGGATGTAGGCCGTCAAGTGTTAAGTTAAAGAGAGACGGGCCAGAGGATTTTTGAAGGTGAAGGCGTCAGGACTCATCCTGACGACGTCAGATGCCATAGAGTGACGACGTCAAAATGACAACTTGCACAAGAAGAAAAGTCGTCACAAGTTAATCAAATCAATCATAACTTACGCGCGGAGTAGCTGTCACTGTTTTAGCCATAAAATCTTCATACGAACTCGGATTTAGGTGATTCAAGAGGCCACGGAATCGGGACGAAAAGATCTACAATTTGGTGAAAAAGGGGAGCTGACGCCGTCACTTGTAAAGGCTGACGCCGTCAGATCGATGCGGACAGAAAATCAGCTATAAATACAACATCACAACTTCACTTTTTGTAAGCCCTAAACCCTAAGTCCGATTCTAGGGTTTAGGTAGGTGTTTTTCCAGCAACTTAGAGGGTTTCAATCATTTCATAAACATCAAATATTGGTTTGTAGATTCTAACTTAATTATGTCTTTCATTATTATGGTTGTTTGCCCTTCATTGATCATGCTTTGCTAATTCACCTTGTGTCTACTTATGATTGTGTGAAACTTGTATATAATTAATTAGATCTTATTGATTCCTTGTTGATGTATGTGTCTATCGTCATCAATAAAGGTGTGACACTTCAATAGATCTAATTGGTTTAGCTTATAATTCTTGTTTCCTATTGTCTCTTGTTTGATTGGGTGATATCGATGTTAGGCTTAAGAAAACTGGCTAACCTCCTATACGGTAACTTGCTTGAACGTCTTAAAAAACATGAACCAATGCGTACTAGGTTTATTTGGTTGTATTTAATGCATGAGCGAATTCTAGTGATCCCATGTTAGGAGCTTCTTAGCCGGCTCGACATAGGAGTGAAGTAGGAGCTTATAGAGTTGGGGAAGTACGTACGCCACCCCACGAATGGTATTAAGGAATACAACCCGTCAATTAAAACAAGGTTACAATTCAATAGGTAGAATTGGATAGCTAGCAAGGAGTAATACATCATAGGTAGATACGCTTCACTTCCCTTGTAGAACCCTAGTTTACTTTCCTGCACATTAGTTTAATTAGTAGCTTTTGGGTTAGTTGATTAGCAACTAATTCCGCCCCTTCTTCCAAAACCAGAGATTTTTACTTGCTTTCCATAAAATATAAAAATACAAAAAGAATCATCCCTCACCTTTAGACTTAGTTAGATTAATTTCAATCCTAACGAACACTATTCTTTGAGTTGAACGATCAATCCCCGGTACTTGCCACTTCACTATACTACAACGGTCAGGTACACTGCCTGGTGGGGATTGCAAGCCTCTTGAGATCCGTCGAGCGGTAAAACCTGTTGTAAGGTCGCAAAACCTCGCATCAAGTTTTTGGCGCCGCAGCCCGGGGAGTAGTTATTGCTTAGGTTGAAATTTATTTTTATTCGGTCTACTCATTAGATTCCTATCTAGTGAGATTTTTATTTTCTTTTTATTAGCTTTCTAGTAGTCTATCTTTTCTTTGTGTCTTTGTTCGTAAAAACCTTTCCATTGACTCTTCCGTTCACCATTATGGAGTACGCGAATCCACCATACTACCGACCACGAAATCCATTCGCCCCTAATGACATCTTGATGTTCAACCAATATCGAGATGAACCCATATATGATGCATGGACTCGTTTTAAAAACTTACTCCGAATAGTCCCTCATCATAGTTTCGATTTAGCATCCCTAACCCAAATCTTTTACGATCGTGTCGACCGATATGACCAAATGTGCATTAACGATTTTGCCAATGGGGACGTTAGGGAATTAAATGTTGAAGAAGCATGGGATACCATTGAAGATTGTGCCCAATATTATTATAGAGTAGACAACCCAACAAACGTTAGTACAAGTCAGTTGACCACAAATTCCAAGGATCATGAAACAAGTTTTTCTGGGGATGACTATTTTGGGATACCTAAGTGGATGTCATGTAACATCATAGTACAAAACAAACACATAGGTAATCTAGATAAAATGGAGGATGAGGTGGATAATCCAAGCCCACAAAGTACCCCACAAGTCCTACCATCACTTGAGGCACACACACCGCCCGTGACTTACCCGGAAGAAGTAGAAGAAACTTTAGGAATTCCAATGGAGGTAGAACCCTTGGACCTAGCACCACTAGAGGATATAGGTTTGAATACTTATAGTGATAACCTTACTCTTAGTTCCAGGGAATTTCCTAGTGTTGATGAACCGGAACCTCAACCTTTACACAACTTTCCGTCCTTAGATATATTTCTAGGAGACAAAAGAGGAACCGACCCACCCATCAACCCTTATTATCCGGGTAGTTTTAGGATGAAGGAAGCCATTCACTCACCCCCTTCACCTCACGTGGCATATTTCCACCCTAAGGGTGTGTATCGCTACTTTCACCCGCACTTAATCCTAAGTGTAGGGAAAACCTCTCCTTTATCCGTTAAATAAGGGCAGAGTCAGGCTCGTGACTCGAACAAAAACAAGCGCTTCTTGGGAGGCAACCCATGTTTTTAATTGTTTGATGTTTTTATTTTATTTGTTTGTTTGTGTCATATATGCTTAATCATAATTGTTAAATTTTCATGTTTCGAATAATTTGTGAAAATGCTTTATTTTGTTTTTAACCTCGTCTTAATTGCATATAAAGGTATTTTACAAAAAAAAGATAAGTGTAGGAAAGTTTATATTTTGTTAAAAAGAACAAAATTCGAACATGGAAAATTCACAATTCATGATTAGCATGTATTCTATCTTGTTTATGTGTCAATACTTGTGGACATGTTTTATGAGTCCCTATTTGTAAGTCATCCCGCAAGTATCCTATCCTTTTATTGCTTCGTTTTGTTTTTATTTCTAAGTCTGGAAATACATCTAGTTGTGGTTTTTCTTTGTTCGGTTTGATGCTTTGGTTTTTGTGTTTGTTGGTTACAGGTATTATTGGATAAGAAGATGTACATGCAACACATCAAGAGGATGATTATATTTCTGGAGTGAAGCTTATCATGTTCATTCTCTTGGAGGGAGATTTAACCATATTATCACATCATCCATACCGAGCGAATCAGGGGAGTATTAATTTCTTCCATTCTCATTTATTTTTACTTTTACATCTTTTGTCTAGAACATTGGGGACAATGTTCGGATTAAGTGTAGGGAGGGTAAATTAGGATGCCTTAGAAACTACAACTTCGCTTGATTTTTGTTTTGTTTAATAGTGAATGTGTAATAAAGCCAAGAGAAATATTGGTTAGGGCAATTTTAGCACCAAATTTAAATTTTTTTACAACATATAGGAGTGAAAATTTGATTTTAATAAGCGTCTCATGGATAGGGAATTGTATGACTAGCACAAAAACCATACCACTCAAAAATTTCCACCCCAAATATGTGAGGTTCGCCTTTAGATCTTTAGGAAAAAGCATTCATTGTTGGTGCTTATGAGTGTACCGGTAGTTTATAGATTCTAGAACTTGCGTTTGTGATGCATACCGAGACCGCTAGTGAGACTACATTCGTGTAGTTAGGATTGACTACATGATAAGAGGCATTAGGATTAACCCATTGTTTTACACCTGTGTTTTTGTTATAATTACTTTGGCTACATTGGTCAAGTAATTCTCCCACACCCTTTGCGTTGTACCCATTTTTGGTACACGATACCCCTAGTACACCCCTCAGAGCCTATCTTTTCGTTTCGACCTTTAAGCATTTTACTTAAAGGAAGAATTTGTTTACACCCCACTTAAATGTACACCCAAATCGCCTTAGCCTACCTTGTGTGCACTCATCTTTAGTGCATTATTGTGACAACATTTGTTTAAACCCTTAGTTAATTATCTAATTGATTACATGGTTGCTAAGTCGAGTCATATCCTTGTACATATTGTTTTGGGACGATTGGGACTTATGGGTAAAGTACTAGTGTAATGGAGTAATGGGGAAGAACATCATTTATTACCCCATATGTTCGTTAATATTTTAAAGTACTCCAAATGTTTTGATTATCTTGATTCGAGTCATTAGAATAATTTTATGTAAAGTATGTAAAAGTTCAAGTGTAGGGATGGTACAAAGAATCCCTAGTGATGTATTGTTTTGGATGGTAGGGCAAGAGTGTATGCACAAAAAAAAAAAAAAAAAAAAAAAAAAAAAAAAAAAAAAAAAAAAAAGTGAAGAAAAAGCATATGGACTACCATCCGCCTCTATCTTTTATTTATGTTTTGTTTTGTTCTATGTTTAATAGTTCGTGATTAGTTTAAGTTGAGTCGAGTCTTGGCTTAGCAACGCCTCATTCTACATGTAATTGACCAAGATGATTGACTTGCCACCAGTAAAAATATCCTTATCCAACAAACCGTGTTTTCCTTATCCCTACACCTAACGTTATAACCCTTTGTAAAGACCTCTTTGATAGTTTATCCTAGGTGCTTACGCCAAAAGTGGTAGAGGCGTGATCCTTTCCCAAGCCTATGGTAATCTATTTTCTATGACAGATAGTGAGCGATATTCTTCCATTTCCATTTATGATATATAAATTTACAACACCCGAGGGATGAGAGTATCCAAACACTTATTGTGAGGTGCTAGTGTATAATTTCCGTGCTTATTTTGACCAAGGTGGAATGATCATTTGTTGTAATTACTTTTATATTAATGTTAAATGACCCCTAACTTGTATTTCAATTGGTGGAAAAGCTCATTTGCTTGAGGACAAGCAAATCCCAAGTGTAGGGATATTTGATGAAGCGAAAAGTGTACCACTTTTAGGGGGTCATTTAAGCTCTAATTCGTGATTATTTGATCAAATATTGCCCTAAATCATTTCTTTTGTCATTTTAGGTACTTTGGAGAAGAAATCTGGAAAAGGAAGCATTTTGGACGTTTTTGGAGCGAAAAGTGAAGAAAACGGAAAAGTCTCCAAAAATCAAGCTGGAAACAGAGCTTGACGGCGTCACGCTTTGTAGGTGACGGCGTCACGTACTGGCAAAAGGATGAATATGAATTTACACGTGACGCGCCAGAAGGTTTTGTGACGGCGTCACGTGTTAATGGATGTAGGCCGTCAAGTGTTAAGTTAAAGAGAGACGGGCCAGAGGATTTTTGAAGGTGACGGCGTCAGGACTCATCCTGACGACGTCAGATGCCATAGAGTGACGATGTCAAAATGACAACTTGCACAAGAAGAAAAGTCGTCACAAGTTAATCAAATCAATCATAACTTACGCGCGGAGTAGCTGTCACTGTTTTGGCCATAAAATCTTCATACGAACTCGGATTTAGGTGATTCAAGAGGCCACGGAATCGGGACGAAAAGATCTACAATTTGGTGAAAAAGGGGAGCTGACGCCGTCACTTGTAAAGGCTGACGCCGTCAGATCGATGCGGACAGAAAATCAGCTATAAATACAACATCACAACTTCACTTTTTGTAAGCCCTAAACCCTAAGTCCGATTCTAGGGTTTAGGTAGGTGTTTTTCTAGCAACTTAGAGGGTTTCAATCATTTCATAAACATCAAATATTGGTTTGTAGATTCTAACTTAATTATGTCTTTCATTATTATGGTTGTTTGCCCTTCATTGATCATGCTTTGCTAATTCACCTTGTGTCTACTTATGATTGTGTGAAACTTGTATATAATTAATTAGATCTTATTGATTCCTTGTTGATGTATGTGTCTATCGTCATCAATAAAGGTGTGACACTTCAATAGATCTAATTGGTTTAGCTTATAATTCTTGTTTCCTATTGTCTCTTGTTTGATTGGGTGATATCGATGTTAGGCTTAAGAAAACTAGCTAACCTCCTATACGGTAACTTGCTTGAACGTCTTAAAAAAACATGAACCAATGCGTACTAGGTTTATTTGGTTGTATTTAATGCATGAGCGAATTCTAGTGATCCCATGTTAGGAGCTTCTTAGCCGGCTCGACATAGGAGTGAAGTAGGAGCTTATAGATTTGGGGAAGTACGTACGCCACCCCACGAATGGTATTAAGGAATACAACCCATCAATTAAAACAAGGTTACAATTCAATAGGTAGAATTGGATAGCTAGCAAGGAGTAATACATCATAGGTAGATACGCTTCACTTCCCTTGTAGAACCCTAGTTTACTTTCCTGCACATTAGTTTAATTAGTAGCTTTTGGGTTAGTTGATTAGCAACTAATTCCGCCCCTTCTTCCAAAACCAGAGATTTTTACTTGCTTTCCATAAAATATAAAAATACAAAAAGAATCATCCCTCACCTTTAGACTTAGTTAGATTAATTTCAATCCTAACGAACACTATTCTTTGAGTTGAACGATCAATCCCCGGTACTTGCCACTTCACTATACTACAACGGTCAGGTACACTGCCTGGTGGGGATTGCAAGCCTCTTGAGATCCCTCGAGAGGTAAAACCTGTTGTAAGGTCGCAAAACCTCGCATCAAAGGAACTTGATAATTTGATGGAAGATTGTTGAAATCCACCTCATTATCTGAGAATTCTGCTTCGTTTGTTTCTGAAGGGCCAGTAGCAGAATCAGTTGGCCGAACAGCAGAATCAGTAAGCTTAGCAGCAGAATCACCAGCAAAAATAGATACACTACCAGCAGCAACAGAAATGCTACCAGCAGAAACATTATGTTGTTCCTGAGTTCCATCTTCTTTGCTTTCATCTTCAACACCTTCTTTAGCTTTACTAGAAGAAGATTCATCAGTTGTTGAAGTTGATTCCACAATTGTACTTGACCATATTGGCATCCAAACATGATCTTGGTTTGTCTCCTTTTCTAACCTTGCCTCATCTGTTGCTTGTGAACCTGAAAATTCATTAGTTTCTGCAACAACAGGCACATAATTCATAGATTTGGTTAGAGCTTCAAGATCAAATAGCCTTTTTGGTCCTTGACCTTCTACATTGGATTTGTCCTCTAAAAACTCCACATGTAGGTTTTCTTCTACAATCTTAGTTCTTGTGTTGTATACTCTAAATGCTTTGCTAATGAGAGAATATCCAACAAAGAATCCTTCATCTGCTTTACCATCGAATTTTCCTAAATGGTCTAAGGTATTGAGAATTGTCACATGACATCCAAAAGGTCTAAGAAATCCTATTGCAGGAGTTCTACCTCTAAAAAGTTCATATGATGTCTTATTGTGAGGCTGAATAACTAAAAATCTATTTTAAACATAGCAAGCAGTGTTGACTGCCTCTGCCCAAAAAGTTATAGGTAGCTTTGAATCAGCTAACATTGTTCTAGCAGCTTCTATTAGTGTTCTATTCTTTCTCTCAACAACACCATTCTGTTGTAGTGTTCTAGCAACACTAAATTCTCTCTTAATACCTTTTTCTTTGCAGAAATCATCCATAACTCTATTCTTAAACTCTGTCCCATTATCACATCTAATGACCTTCACTTTCTTGTCTACTTGGTTTTCTATCTGTGTAATGAATCTCTTAAGGATGCTTGTAGTCTCATCCTTAGTAGATAGAAAGAAAACCAATGTAAATCTAGTATAGTCATCAATTATAACAAGACAATATCTCTTATGCATTATACTACTTACTGAAACAGGTCCAAATAAGTCCATATGCAGCATAAACAATGATTGATTGATAGAGTTAAAAATCTTGGGCTTACAAGTGGCTTTGTGTTGTTTGCATTTAAGACAAGCAATGCATGTTTGATCATTTTCAAATCTTTTGTGAGGTAAACCTCTTACCAAACCATTCTTAACAATTTTATTTATGGTTTTGAAATTAATATGACCAAGCCTTCTATGCCATTTCATTGATTCATCCAATGTGGCCTTTGCAACAAGACAAGTTAAATTCTTTTTAGGAACAATGTTCTTCATGTCTACACTGTACATATTGCCCTTTCTAGGAATTCTAAGAAGTACTTGACTTTCATCAGGCATCTTAAAATCAGGAGAAAGTACAAGACATTCAGTCTCACAGAAAAGAACATTGTTCTTTTTGTCACACATTTGTGAGACACTAAAAAGATTATAATTTAGCTCTTTTACATAGAACACATCTTCAAAATCTAAATTTCCGGTTTTGATTGTACCTTTACCAGAAATTTTGCCACCAACACCTCCTCCAAAAGTAACATAGCCTCCATCTATTGATTGAAAATCTGAGAGATAAGACTTGTTGCCTGTCATGTGCCTTGAACATCCACTATCTGAGTATCCTTGATCCTCTTCCTGATCATTTGAATGTTCCTGCACACAAATAAGAGTGTTAGTTTCTTTTGGGGATCCAAGCCATTACTGACTTGGATCTGCCTCTTGCATTAATGAAGTGAAATCTTTTGAGAACAGTTGATGCAACATTGGATTTAAGAATCCAACATGCTGAGGCCTTAACAGCATTTGCCCTGTTTCCTTTAGCAGCAGAATGAACTGATTGCTTAGCAGCAGGAACTGCTAACTTTTCAGTTCTACCCTTTGGTTTCCAAACTTGTTTTTGAACCACTGCTTTTGTTTGAATGGGCCTTAGAACAGTCTTTGGTGCATGTTTGAAAAATGTTTTTGCACCCTTAGCTGTTGATTTTGGGTTAACAGTCATAGATGGTCGAGCAGCAGGAATAATTAGTCTAGCAGCAGGAACCATTTGTCTACCAGCAGAATCAGCTTTTGAGATAGACTTGTTTTTGACTGTTCTGGGTTTTGTCTTATTAACATTAGACCTAGAGTGAAAGTGAGTTTTAGGTGTTTGCCTTTTGTGGTTCACTCTATTGTTTTCATACCCAGTTACCCAATGGTTGCAGAAAGCTGCAAGATGGTCAAAACTACCACATGTGTAACAAGCTTTGTTATAAAAAGCAAAGTCATCACCTAATTGGTTAGACTTGAGGTTATTCCAATTCCTTTGGTTACCTCTGGGCTTGTTAGTGGTTCTATATTGCTCACAATATCTAACTGGTTGCCTAACATGCTTAATGTTTGATTTAGGCCTATCAGTATTGTGTTTGACTATCTTAGGAACACTTGTTCCTACTTTCTTAACCATATCTGGTTTAGACATAACCTGTTCTTCATCATCATCACTATCAGTTGTGCAATCTTCAACAACTATAGCATCTAAATTCTTAACAAAGGACACCTTGTCCTGATAAAGTAAAGTTTTATCTAAACTTTTACTTATCTTTTCTACCTTAAGGCTCTTACTAGCCTTAGAACCATATTCCATGATTGGTTCTTGAAACTCAGGTAAACCTGAATTTCTTAGGTCAATCCCTGGGGGTTTATGGATGCCTCTATAAGGAGGAGGGACACTTTTATATCCTACTCCTGACTTAGCTCTATTGATCACTTGACATTCTACTATGTTGTGCACATTTCTAGAAGCATGTTCTAGTGCCTCAGTAGTCAAGTGAATGTTTTCATTTTCCTTTTTAACCCTATCAAAAGCTTCTCTCAAAAGCTTAATTTCAGCATCTCTAAAGAATATGTCCTGTCTTAGGAGAGCTTTGTCATCAGAAAAAGCTAATTCATTTTCCTTATAGTATGTGATTTGTTTCTCTACCTTTTCTAAGCCACACTTATAGTTTATAAAGTTTTGAAAAGTGTTGCTTAGCTCTTTCTTTTGGTCATCATATTGTTTGATTAACACCTGTAGAGCATTAAAAGCAGTGCAAGTATTAGAACAAGCTTTATGATTTTGTACCTCAGTAGCAGAGAAAGCCATAAGTGCCATTTGTGTAGGAGTTTCTTCTTCATCTGCCATGAAGCTCCAATCAAAACCTAAGCCATCAATAGCTACCATAGCTTTTGGCTCAATCACATCCTCTGTTTTGGATTTGCTTCCAAAACCTCTATTCTTGCTATCTTGCTGCCTTGGTCTTCTGCACTCTCTTGAGAAATAACCCATCATGTGGCAGTTATAGCACTCTATCTTTGACTTATCAAAACCAGCAGTATCAGTGTTGCTGATTATGAGCTTCTTCCCCGTCTTGTGATAGAACTTCTTGGCTCTCATGCTAAGAAGAGAAATTTGCCATTTTAGATTCATTTCCTCCAGATCATCTTCATGGATCTCTTGGAGGTCTTCATAGGAGAGCATGGACCCATTATTCTGACTTGTAAGAAAGGCACACCAAGTCTTTTCATCCAAAATACTTATGGTACTACTTGATGAACTAGCAGCACCAACATCATCAACAACTTTCACCTCTTCACTTGATTTTGAGGTACTAGGAGTTGACATAAATGCCTTGTTCCCAGTATTAGAACTAGTACCTCCATTCTTCTTCAAATCTTGCTCCACAATCTTGAAGTTGCTATACAAGTCCATCAGTTCCATGGTGTCTAAGTCTGGCTTGTTCTTCCAGACAACAACATGCATAGCCCACTCTTCTGGTAAGCTTCTCAGAAATTTTGAGTTCAAATATTCTTGAGGCATTTCAATCCCAAGAATAGCAAGTTGGCTCACAATATTCTGAAGCCTATTAAACATGTGGTCAAGAGATTCATTGTATGTTGAGGAGAAGTTTTCAAACTGATGCTTGAGCAGTGTCTTGTGGGTTTTCTTGGTGGCTTCATTTCCACCATACCTGGCAATAATAGCTTCAAATAATGACTTGGCATCTTTGAACTTGCTGAAGTTTAAAAGTTGATCATTGGGAATGGTCATCATCAGCATGCTTCTTGCCTTCAAGTCATTTTTCTTCTTTATTCTATCTTCTGCAGATGATGGCTTTGTCTGCAGAGTTGACACAACTTTGCCATCCACTGTTGATGTAGTGGTGGTAGGCTGGTAAGAGTTTCCATCTTCAATGATTTCCCAAAGTGCATAATCTTGCACTTGAAAATATTTCTCTATCCTCAGCCTCCACATCTCAAACTCATTCTGTTTGAGCATGAGAATCTTTGCAGCAACATTTGTCTGAATAGATTCAACATCCATTTCTTCAGCTTCTTCTTCTAAATCAATAATATCAACCTGGGCTCTGATACCACTTGTTAGGATTGTTGCACACGGTTAAGGTGGTTAAACCTTACGTTCTTTGTGTGTATGATATATTGAGTGAATATGATTAAGTACGCGGAATTTACTTAACCACACTAAGAAGGTGATTTGTATTATGGAAATGGAATGGTTGTGTTAGTTCTATGACAATGAACAATGAAAGATTTTCACCAAAACGATTCAATATTATTAATGATAATAATACGAGTGATCTTGAAATATCACTAGGGTTACAACCTTGAATCTTAAGTTTTTCTAACTTGTGATATTCTTGTGTTTGTTCTATGTCTTAACTGTTATGAACTTATCAACTTATCTATTTTATGCACTTAACATCGACACATAATATCGAGACTAAGATCTTCTTTTATAGTCCAAGAAGATCTTTACAATATAGCTTAAAGTCTAGTCGAACTACTTGTTAACTTATCTTGAGTGTGTCAGTACATAAGATACGACATGTATCTGTGTACACAACTTGTTAACTAAGCACATGGGGTAAGATATTATCTACCGTATATTGTTGACCAAAATACAAATAATATCTTTTCATTCTTATCCACTTAACAGCAGAATGTACAATAGCAGCAGCAATGAATTATCGCTAGCAGCAGAATCAAGTACACTAGAAGCTGGATCAATAGCAGCAGAATGTTAAGCCTAGCAGCAGAATCATTTATCGCTAACAGCAGGATCAAATGTTCTAGCAGCAGGAACAAACATTATCAGCAGGAACCAAATATACTAGCAGCAGAATCACACTTAGAGTATTTCTTCGAATAGAATCCGATATTAAACATCTTGAATATTTAATTCCTAACAGCTATTCTTTCAGCTAAATCCCTTGGCAATTCTATTTCCTCTTTCCTTGCTACGAATTCCAGCACTTCAACAATCTGAAACAAAGAATGAAATTGATATGCTCTACTATAACACAAAATTGCAGGGCTCTATTCCATTATCCGGTTTTTTTTTTACTTGTTAAAAACTGCAAAAAAACATTTGATTTTCTTTTTTCTAGGGTATGAGCTTTCATGTAGGTCCGAACATGGCTCGCATATATATAGAGTATAAAGTTTTGAATGAACACCTCTTTATTAGAAGGCGAAAGAAGTTGGACCACTTTGCAGATATTCTTAAGAGGTTGCAGCTTCGAAGCATCTTGGCAACAAAAGAAGATTTTATGGCATCCTCTATACCGTTCTATAACCCATCTTATATAAAGTAGTGCATCTGTGGATAGCTTGTCTACTTCACGAAGAATGATGGCTGCACGTATTGATTTGAGGTAAATAATGTTTAGTTATTTTTTATTTTTCTTGTTTACTTGTTTGAAATTTGCTTAAATATTATAAAGTTAAGTGATATACCTCTACAGTTTTCTTTGTTGCATCTTGCCATTTTGTTGGTTAAGTTATTCGTCTCTTTGATAAGTTCAACTATGACATGCTTCTCGAATCCTTTTAGCTCAGACAGATTAACTTCAACATGTAGAGATGATTCTGTTAGCTTTAATTTTATAGATTAAAGTGATGGTCATTCACTTTAGTTAGAACTTTGTGAATGTGGGCTTGTGATAGAGTTAGAAAGGAATGTAAAAGCCCAATCCATGAGCTAAAGCCCTCAATCCCACACAAAAGCCTTTAGGGCAAAAAGATTGTAATATTTAAGCATCTTATCTCCTCATTTGTGAGGTGGTGCAAAGGTGTAAGTGTGTGTCTAATAAAAGTGAAGTTATCATCTGATGAATCGAAAAGTGTACCGCTTTTAGGGGGTCATTTAAGCCCTAAATCGTATTTATTTGATCAAATATTGCCCTAAATCGTTCCTTTTGTCATTTTAGGTACTTTGGAGAAGAAATCTGGAAAATGAAGCATTTTGGACGTTTTTGGAGCATAAAAGTGAAGAAAACGACAAAGTCTCAAAAATCTGCTGGAAAGTACCTGTGACGGCGTCAAGCCCTAGTGTGACGCCGTCAACCCTTGATAAGCCAGAGAGGATTTTGGAAAATTAAAGGGGGACGGCGTCAAGAAGGCCATCAAGAAACCCTAACCGCGGCGAGGTGACGGCGTCACGCTCTATAACGTGACGCCGTCAGATTTGTTTTCCTATATATATTTTCATAATTTTTAGTCATTAGTGTGCAACTTTGTGAGGAGGAACCCTAAGACGATTTTTCTGCCATTTTTAAGGGTTTTATACCCTTGGATCTCCCATGTTCAATTGAAGATAAGTAATCAATTAGTCATTCAATATTTCTATGTGTTGTTTGATTATATCTTGTTCTTGTCTTTTATTTAACATGCTAGGCTAGATTTATCTTGTGTTTGCTTAGATCTAATGAAACCTAACTATTGATTATTGGTTGTTGGTGTGTTATTAATTGTATTGAATGATTGTTTATCGATGTTAGGCTTGAGAAAACTGGCTAACCTCCTATACGGTAACTTGCTTGAACGTCTTAAGAAACATGAACCAATGCGTACTAAGGTTTTTATGGTTGTATTTAATGCATGAGCGAATTCTAGTGATCCCATGTTAGGAGCTTCTTAGCCGGCTCGACATAGGAGTGAAGTAGGAGCTTATAGAGTAGGGGAAGTACGTACGCCACCCCACGATTGGTATTAAGGAATACACCCGTCATCCACGCAATTAATACACACTAATCAACCGGTAAAAGATAGTTAGGGAGTAAGGAAATCTAAGTAAACACATTTCTCTCCATATAAGTTCCACAACCTTCTTATTTTCAGTTATTTTATTTTATTTGCAATTGTAGTTATTTGGGTTAGTTGACTAGCAACTAATTCCGCCCACTCCTTCAAACCCGAGATTTTACTTGCTTTTATAAAAATATAAAAAATACAAAAAGAATCTTCCCTCACCCTTAGACCTATTAGAGTAGTTTTTCAATCCTAACGACACTATTCCCCTAGAGAACGATAAATCCCCCGGTACTTGCCACTACACTATACTACATCGGTCAGGTACACTGCCTGGTGGGGATTGCAAGCCTCTTGAGATCCCTTGAGAGGTAAAACCTGTTGTAAGGTCGCAAAACCACGCATCATCATCTCATATCTTTCTCTCTATATATGATCTACATCATACATCCCTTGTCCCATCATCTCTTGTGCAAAACGTGTGAAATATATGTGTGATAAAGAGTGATTTCGAGCTACAACAAGTGGTATCAACGAGCCTAGCTTCGAGGTAGGAGGCCTTTGTGTTCGGTTCTTGCTCAAGATTACATTTTGTTGCGTTCTTTGTTTTCTGTGGAACGTGGCTATTTGTGCTCTTCTTTTCGATTCATACGCAAGATCAAACACAAAAGTCATGTTTGTTTATGTTAGATCGACTTGGTTTGTGAAGGTATAAGTGCTACTCACTCAAATCTAGTGTTTATGTGTTGGATTGTTATTTGTTCTAAGCCATTTTAGATCGACAATATCTCACAGAATAGTTCATACGAGTTGTTCTTGAAATATTTGATCTTTTGGTTGTGAATAATACTTGTTAGTGTATTATTGATTTGAGTTGACAATAGTTGGTGAGTTGGTAAATGTTGTCAGTGGAAAGTCTTACTTGCATGTGCAAGTCAGTGGGTTAGTAAGGAAAAGAACAAGAGTTGGTGAAGCTGCCCTCTGTCGCTAATCAGTAGGACCAGACTTTCGAAATTGGTTTCGAAATTGCATTAGATTTCCGCAATTCACAGGCCTTCTAAATTGGTCCTCACTTTCGGAATTCATTTCGCAATTGGTAAAGATTTTCGCAATTGCCATTTATCTGAATTGGTCTCGCAATTACAAGGGCATTTCGCAATTGTCACAATCTTTCGAAATTGGACTGACTTTTCGAAATTGGCATATTCTTTCGGAATTGGAACATATTTTCGCAATTGGGGTAGTCTTTCGGAATTGGACCAAACTCTCGCAATTAGAGAAGGTTTTCGCAATTGACATCAGACTTTCACTTTTCGAAATAGACAAAAATTTTCTAACACAATATTAAATAATCTTTTTTAGGCTCCAAATAGTTTTATAGACTTATTTTGCTGCTTCATGTCTGTCATTCTGTGCGTATCAAATTTAAATATGTCATTCTGCTTATATCATGTTTTTTATCTTTTGAAATGACCAATTTGCTATCACATATCTGTCATTTTGCGTATATCAAACTAGCTTTTAACCCAGCGTTAAACACTGGTTGCGAAAATAAAATTATGCGGAAAAAGTATAAAATGTACTTTCTTTTTTTTTTCTTTTTTTATTTTTTTTTTATTTTTTTTATTATTGGGTAAAGGGGATTACCCCGGTAAAATATATTAATCACAAGAAACATATAAGTAATATGGAATGTGGCTGAAGTACCAAGTAACGCTTTGAACTATTTTCCCCTTACTTACCAAAAGCTATATTTGTTTCAACATTGTAGTTTGCCACAGGAAATAAATTTAAACTCGTAACTTAAGAAATTCGCCAAAAATATGCTTGTCATGATAGAGTGATTTGTTTCGATTAAAGATTAATCATTTTTGAGATAATTTATTCCTTAGGTATAAGCGACTGTTTTTCATTGATCAATTGAACTTAATTTTACCTATCGCTAATATAAGCAACTGTTTTTCATATAATGAAAGCTTTTTATTTTTTACGAAATAACCAATCACATGATAAACTATGATTTTAACTTCTAGTTAAGACCAAGTATAATAAGAAAGCCTCAAGACTGCAGTCATCACCGTCACCTCGGCGCTAACTCAGTTTTCTCTCTCTACAACCAACTTAATCACCAACTTAGTGTTATAAGACAACCAACTTTATCACTCAAATATACCTCACTTATACACAAATATAGCCCACACAAACAAAATAACAACTCACACTACTCAATTTGGGCCCACAAATCTTTCCTCGTGCGATCGACAGAGTCCTCCATTTTTTCCTTCGACCATGCGTGCTATAGGGTAAGTGTAATGGGGTTGAACAAGTCTTGCATGTGCTAGCTAGGACCGAGCCTTGAAGGGCCTATTACGGCTGGTCTAAGAGGCTTGAACTCACTAGTCACTAGTGTAGGAATTTAGATATCAAAACTATTATATAAATAAATAAACACACATCAAAGCAAGTAGCGGAAGCAAGGATCATATATTTAACATGTAAATAGATTAACCGAAAACTAAAGATAACGTACCTTGATCCTAGCAAGAACAAGGATCTAACTTCTCTTTTCTTCTCTTGATCAAACAATAGGATTAACGTGAAACCCCTTACCATTTTGTTTCACAATCCAAGATGTGTTTACTAAAGTAAGTAAACTACCACGTCTTGTACACACGTACTATAACCAATCAATGCTTGATGCTAGTGAAAAGACACGATTAAACCAAACACTTTGTTTAACAAAAAAACTTGGATCGAATACCCTTATGGATATGTCGACCGAATTTTAGACCAAAGAGGAAGAGAGAAATCTTAGGGTTATAGTATGTATGCACTAGGTGAAAAACTAATAACCCTTTGATTTGTATTTATAGTGAAACATTACTTGAGGAATAAGTTGGGTCGATTTAGGGTTATAGAACCCCTAGGCCGATCGGCCAAACCCATCCATATGGGTTTCTAGATCCTTCTTATGCCTCTAATTTCACTAACGGTTCTTCCTTTATTTACTAACGGTCGTTAGTCAATTCCGTTAATTACTTAACGTCCGTTAGTCCACATTTCGTGTCCAAATATGATTAAGTATGCGGAATCTATTTAACCACACTTAGAAGAATATTGGTTTGTGTATTTGAACAGTAATGCTTTTTGTTGGACTATGAACACAGAATGTATATCTCCAAATGATTCAATATTATTGAGAATAATACAAGTGATCTTTACTATCACTAGGGTTACAAAACCTTGAATCTCTGTTACAAAAACTATGACTGATGTGTTTTTCAACTTTGTTACTTGCTTGTTGTGTGTGTCAGTATCTTACATCCAACTTGTTCTATCATCAACTACATACATGTTCTGTCTAATCTAAGATCTCATTTTTATAGACCAAATGAGATCTTTATATGATAAGTATCTACCGTATATATTTGACTTATTATACACAAAAGATCTTTTCAATACTTATCCTCTACAAAGTCAAACATGACTGGTATCCATTAAGCAGTATCTTCTTTGCACTAGCAGTACTAACTTAGCAGTTAGTACTGTTAGTTATAACTTGAGCAGTCTTCAACTATATACTAGCAGTTAGTACTGTTAGTGTATTTCCCTCAGCAGTACTAATCTTCAGAATATTTAATTTCCAACACGTTGGAGATGAAGTTAGCGACTATTTAATTGAGCAGATTCCAGAGATTTTTCGTTGATACATCATAAGTATTTATAATGTGCGAGGTGATGGAAATTGTGGGTTTCGGTGCGTTGCCCACGGTATTGGTCAACACAAAGATAGGTGGCGTGAAATTCGAGCTTGGTTATTGCAAGAGTTAAACACTAATAGTGGCTTTTACATAAGTATGTGGTGGCAAAATGACTTTGACCAAATTCGGAGATTAGTAGACTGGTTCGAAAATAGATTTGCACCGCTAGAATACTGGATGAGTATGCCAAGCACGGGGTTGGTTATTGCTTCAGTGATTAACCGGCCTGTTGTATTTATATCCCAGCGACAAAGTCATACGTGTTTTCCGCTTTTTTCCGGTCCAGACTTATCACAAGGAACTGGCCCCCTTGTGATTGCCCGTGTGGGGGATGACGCATGTGCTCACTTCATTTATGTGACGCTAGACGAAAATTCACCACTTCCGGATACTCACCTATAATGGGGGTCGTATAGAGTTGGCAATGCATCCGAATGGGCAACTTTATATTCCGATCGACAACACATGTATACTGAGAATAGACGAAGACAAACATAGTAAATGATTACTGATTTATGTTGTAAATAATTATACAGACAAAACATTGTAAATGATTACTGATTTATGTTGTAAATAATTATACAGACAAAACATTGTAAATGATTACCGATTTATGTTGTAAATAATTATACAGACAAAACATTGTAAATGATTACTAATTTATGTTGTAAATAATTATAACGACAAAACATAGTGAACGATTACTGATCTATGTTGTAAATAATTGTTTGTATTATTTAAATTAATAATAACGTTACTGATTTATGTTGTAAATTATTATACAAATTCTTTGGCCAGGTGGAACGAAAAAATCCTTTCTTGTGTTGCTGTCGGAGAGGATTGATTATAGAAAGGACATCCCGTAAAGACGCTACTTGGTCAACCGTATTATGCATGTCCTTTTCAGTGGTAAATAATCATACGTTTGCTTAGTTATGTAAATAATTTGTTTGTTAAGAATACATTTCTTATAATTTTCTTAACATGTAACAGCCAGGAACAGAAGACTATGGGTGTGTATACTTTATGTGGAATGATGCTTTTCAAAATAAGCACTTTAGTCAAGCCTCTTCTTCAACGCAGTGCTCAAACTGCGTAGCTAAAGACAATAAGATTGACAAGCTTGAAACAAGAAACAAGATGTTATTGTCTCAAAACAAGATGTTGATGACAAGAATAAAGACGCTGGAGGCATCACTGGAATTGGCAAGAAATCATGAGGATCACGCATGTCAGTCGGGTGCAATGCTCCATGAGCTTTTAGATGAGATAAATAATCTTCATGTGCAGTAGGTGTTGTTGTTTTCAATGATGTGTTAATGTTGTTGTTTAATTGAATAATAACAGTTGTTTTTTTAGTTGTTTAATGTGTTAATGTTTAACGTGTTATTGTTGTTATTTAATTAAATAGAAACACATTAGACGAATACAAATAACATAACATAAAAAACATAATAAATAAACACTACAAAAACATTTAAAAAAAAAATAATAATAAATAAATAAATACTTCAAAAAAAAAAAAAAAAAAAAAAAAAAAAAAAAAAAAAAAAAAAAGTGCACCCTCCCTACTAGGGAGGGTTTGCTTTGTATATGTAAAGAGGGTTAGGATAACCCACCCCTATTTACCAGGTTTGCTTTGTATATGTAGAGAGGGTTAGGATAACCCACCCCTATTTACCTATGTACTCTCGTGGTTCCAAGTTGACTGAGTATACAATTCAAAGTAAAGACACGCCGAATGGTTTCTTTCTTGACCAAAAATCTCTTTAAGTAAGATTTGTATTTGTTAGGAATATAAATATTCATCTGAAGACTCGGTTACCCCGAGTATCTATTTAGCATTTATATAGCTCGTAGGCTTATTTTTATTATTAGTATTATTAGCATTGTTAGTTTAGTTATATTTATATTTGTGGAGTGGGTCGGGTCTTTACCCACTGTCAGCTCACTCCACAGCACACTAGGGGCACCCTAGCTATTTAGTATATAAGCCCCTTCCCACACTTGGGAAGGGTTGGAACTCTTGGAACTCTTGTCACAACTTCAATCTAATATTTCCAGATTTTCTCTCAAAGTTCCCACTCTCTCACTACTCTCTCTCTAAAAACTCTTACCATGGATTTGTTCTTCCATAATCCAAGACCACCCGATCCACACAATCAATATGTTATATCTTACAATTGGTATCAAGAGCCATGGTTAGGTTCGGTTGATTGTGTATGCTAGGTCTTGGATTCGCGGTGCTTCATTTTCCTTGCGTTCATTTTTTTTTATCCGTATATTATTTGCTCAAATTTGTTAACTGTTTGTTGATTTGAATATTTTGGGCTTTAACTATTTTTGGGCTTTAACTAATTTGTAGTTTTGGAGTGTCTTTCTCAGTTTATTTTTTAGTCAAACATCAACTTTGGTTTACTTGTGGTCTGTATATGGATTTGGACCTTAAACGATCATGTCTTTAAAAGTTGGGTTTCTTGTTTAAGGATTTGGTGTGCTCACTTTTACAGTTTCATATCTTTGTGGGTTACAAGTTCAGTTAAGGAGTCTAACCATTATTTCAAGAAAACGTGGTTGTTACTTTGGAACATCATCTCGAGAAAACGTGTAGATTCACAAGTTGTGTTGGGTCCTAACTGTTTGCGGTATGATTTCACACCCATGAAGTCAAATTGGTGTTCTTTTTCCTGGTTTTGTTAAGTTATTTGAGGTTGAAAGTGCCCTTTAAAAGGGTGTTCTTGGTTGAGATTTGACATTTGTTCTTATGTGCGATTTGAGGCTGTTTGGGTGTCTATTTGTTGCGATTTGGCATGTAATTTTGGGGTTATTACTGAAACGGGAAAGTGACAAAACCGGTGATAATGACGTTTTTGTTTCTTCCTGTTGCGATTTGTTGCAAAAAGGAAATGCACTTGTTGCGTTTTTGATTAGTTTATATATTGTGATTTGGATAGTAGCCAAATTTGGTATGGTGACAAAACTGGGTAAAGTAACTCTTGTACTTTACTGAAAATGACGTTTTTGTGGTTTGCGTTTTTGTCTATTTGAAGTTGCGATTATGTGAGTTGCACCTTGGTCAAAAGGAGTTGCGATTTGAGTTTTGGCTATTACGTATTGCAGTTTATGATTAATCTTTGTTTGGTCCACA
Organism: Artemisia tridentata subsp. tridentata; assembly: GCA_021014915.2. Classification (NCBI taxonomy): domain Eukaryota; kingdom Viridiplantae; phylum Streptophyta; class Magnoliopsida; order Asterales; family Asteraceae; genus Artemisia; species Artemisia tridentata. Next base: position 314,810,006 of record CP139501.1, on the reverse strand, counting down.
CTAGTCAAAAACTGCTCACAAAAATCCACAACAACAACAAATTATAACATCAAATCCTCAGTCAAAGGTACGACAACAAATCATTACAATAACAAAACCTAATCCATTCGAATCTACACCAACAATTCACAACTACTAATTACAACAATGAAATCCAAATCCAAATCCGTACGAAACTGATTCAACCCAAATTACAACACCCATTTCTACCCACTACTTCAACTCAGTCGTTAAAATCAAAACTGAATCACGATCTCAATTTATCACTTGTTGGTACTCAAAGACTCGTCCGAAGACTAAGACCACAAAATGATATTACATCAACAACAAAACATCATCTAACCTTCATCTTACTCGTGATTCAACAACAACGAACCTATTCAAATTGAAACCTACCCGAGACCCACGAAGTGATCTTGAAGCCTTCTCGATTGATTTCTTGATCCAGAAACACATGAAGAAAACGGTAGTGTTTATGCTATATTTGTTGTGGTTTGGATTTGATCCTGTTGATGGGAACTGGGATTCGAAAGTTTTTTGATTGATGTTGGATGATCGAAACAGTGATGGAGATGGGATTTAAGATTGTGATGAGTTTTTGACTTTGTGAGGATATGAGATTGATGGAGTTGAGAGTTTGGTGAGAGGAGTTAGTAAAAAAAAAAAAAAAAAAAAAAAAAAAGAAAAAAGAAAAAAGGGGGGCGGATTATAATGTGTTTAGGGTTAATGCAAATGATAAATATTTAGGGTTAAGAGTAAGTTATACCCTTTAAATTAGCAGATATGGGTTTGGATCGGGATTATAAACTGATGTTAAATGGGCCTTAAGCGAAATTTGTCTTCAAGATTGTTGGTTTTGGGCTTAATTGATGGAGCGAGAATATGATTTGTGTAGTGGGCTCAAGGCATATCAACTGTATGAATCGGCCTGGGTGGAAATTTATACATATTATGCTGAATTTTGTTTTTGGTGCATGTTTGATATTGTGTTAAATTCTCGGCATAGTTATTTGGTGACATTGAGTGGTGTTTTGGTGTTACAAATTTCTCGAGGATACTCACGTCACGGCTTGTATTTGGGTACATGATGGTCAACGTGATTACTGAGTTGTGGATTTTACTGCATTGTCCTATTGGTGCCTACGACTTGCGTGAGCCTGCAATTTGATCTTTGCGATTTGAGTTATAGTTGACAAATTGCGATTTGATTAATTGCGATTTGACTTGTTGCAATTTGACAAACTGTGACTTGACTTGTTGCGATTTGATCAAGTTGAGATTTGACTTCTTTGACTTGAATTTTGAAGATTAGTATTGCACTTCACTCTTGGTTATTCTTGTTGATTTCACGGTTTCTCTTGTTGATTTTAGAAAATCCCGCGAAAGATTCGATTTCTCGGTTTAAATCTCAAGAGTAGTAAAATCCAGTTAAATTAATTTTGGACAAGTAGATTGGACTTGGATTTAGACATAATAAAAAACTACAGAGTTTGACTATTTTTTTGAATAAGTTTGTGCTACGAGATCGGTAGGAATTGGGAAATTATGGTAGCTTGGTTGGTCTGTTAATTCACGGGTTTGCGTACTTAGGGTCTCAAACATCTCGGGGTTGGATGGATGCACGGTGTTTGATGATCCCTGTTCGAGCGTATTTATGGTGATTAGACTTGGATGTTCAAGAGATGGATATATACAATAAAGGATGGAAGGCTGGATATATACCACTACCTATATTTAAAGGAGTTACGTTATTGTGCTCAATATAGGTTCTAAATCACAAATTTAGTGCAAGTATAAGTCGCAAATTTGTCCTTTATCATGCTTCATCAAGAGATTGTTGTCTCTCAAGCTTCGAATGGGATTGTAGTACAAGATCTTCTCAAGAGATGGTCAGACTTGAAGACAGGAGGTGGATTGTTCAGAAACGTGTTTTAACCTTTTACTCATTCTAAAGTTAAACACATTTCATTAAGCGGTTTTGGCATATTATGAGCTTCAGTGAATCTTTAATCTGCTAAACCATTGATGAGGAGACAAACGAGGGATTTCTACAAGAGAGTCCTAATCACCATCTTCTTTGCAGTAGTTTTATTTGGCTCTTTCCATGTATCTATGTTGTGCCTGACAAATTTACAACCATCACAGACTCTCAGCTTTGGCAAAAAGGTCATTGCATGCCCTTTTTGAGGGGGAGAATTAGCGCGTGTTTCTTCAGTCTCCAGCGGTTTGAATCTTAGCGGTTCCAGTTACAGCGGGTCAGATCGTAGTGGTTCAGTCTCCAGCGGTTTGAATCTTAGCGGTTCCGGTTACAGCGGGTCAGATCGTTTGAATCTTAGTGATTCCAGTTTCAGTGGATTAGCTTTCAGCGGTTTGGATCTTAGCGATTTGCCTAAGATTTCAGCGGTTTGATACTTACTGTTGTGCAGTTTGTTCTTGAATATATTTCTCGGTTAAATCTCAAGAACTGTAAAATCCTGTATACAGTATGACAACTATACCATGCACTGCATCTGATAACATCCAAGCAGCTGGGTCAAACAGCTATGCTTGATAGGACTGACTATGAGTCATGGGCACTGCTAAGAATTAGCGCATGTTTCTTCTCTTTTTGGCTAGTCAACAGCACAAGATGATCACGAAGTTCATTTGGTATTCCTCATTTGAGATTGAAGTTGAATTTCACGAAGGCGTCTACTTATTTTATCTTGAAGTCGGGGTTGGTTGGATGCATGACCTTCAATGATAACTTGCTCGTGCTTAAAATTTTAAGTTGAAGACTTAGGTTATCTAGTTACCAGCAGTCGGGGTAACTATCACTTAAGAGTTACGTTGGAGTACTCAGTGTCACACGTCAATGACGTTGTCGATAATCTCAAGAGGTGTTAATGTCTCATACTTTGGTTGGGTATTGAGCACTTAGAGATTTGCTTGGAGCATTAATTCTCTACACTATTCTTCCAACATTAGTGCAAGCTTAAGTAACGAATTTGGGGACTTCTACTTCATTTTTCAAAATTGGTATACTGGGTTTCCTTCATCAAGTGGTCACAAATAGTTGTCTGAGTGCGAGGTTGGTTAGTTGGCCAAAGGATTTAAAAGTTGTGATGTGATCAGCAATTCTCACGGGATATTCGATGGTACCGCAAGTCATAGATGATGCTTAAGACAAAATCTTCTCATGCATATGGCTGTACACGTCAATGATGCTTCCGAAAGTTCGAAACCATCATGGGGGAGAAAGGTGTACTGTGTTATGAGGTCAACCTCCAGAGGGAAGTAGTTTATACTGCTCTACTTAGTATGGATTGTGAAGCATTCTACATATGTGAGAAGAATTATTGCTGATCTCTTGCATGTCAACCCAAGCAGATAGTCACCAAAACCAAATTTTTGCTAACACATTCTGTTTGTTACTGTCTCACGGTTTCTTCTTGGTTTTGTAAAATCCCGCGAAAGAACTTATTTCTTGGTTTAAATCATAGATTTGTAAAATCCCGTAATGATGGGTTATGCGCTTTTGACTGTGATCGGGATAAAACCATTATCAATGTTCATTTTATACATCAAAAAGGGCTAGATCTGGGCATTAACCACAAAAAATGTGACTACGGCGTTAATTCATTATTATTTATTTGAGGCTGAAGTGAAATTTCATGGGTGCGTGTACTTAGTATCTGAAGATATCGGGGTGGTTGGATGAAGATTCTTCGAGATCCTTGTTCGAGCTTTTAACCTTTACAATGACGAGGACTTGGATATCTAGTTATTTTTTCTTCCTCTCTATTACAAGATAACTATCACTTTAAGGAGTTACGTTGTAGTGCTCAGTGTCACACGAAGTTGTGGATATCCAAGAGGTGATGTACATCTTATACTTGATGGTTGGTTGGTTGAAGAGTATAGAGTACTTAGGGATTCAATGTTGCACGAAGTCTCTACACCGCTCTTTGTCACGCATTAGTACAAGTTTAAGTCACAAGTTTGGGTTATGTTACTTCAGTCTCAAGTTCATCATATTGGGTTTTTCTCCATCAGTGGTCACGACATCAAGCCGACATAATGATAATGGGGTTGGTAACGAGTTAGATGAGAGAAATTGAAAAGAGAGAAACGACGTCTGTTCACATCAGTTCAGGCCTCGCTCTTCAATGACAATGGCGTCTGCTGACATCTCTTCAGGCCCCGTTCATCAAAGAAAAGAAAGGTGTACGCTTAAGTGCACTTTATCTTTGGAAGAAGAGAAATCTTCTTATTTATGGCCATTTTCATCAACAAGTTTCATGCTCTTTCCGTGCTTATTCAGTCTTCAAGTGGATCGGCGCACATTGGAGTATACTCTTATTCACTTGTTCAATCAAAAACTGCAGTTGACAGGGATATGCAATTTTTGAGGGGGGGAAAGGGTGAATAAACAACATGTCAGTCTTCAAGAACCGTCAAGTGGAGCTACTTACCGTTGATGGTATCCGTATTCACTCATTCAATCATCAAAAATTGCAGTTGGCAGGCATATGCAATTTTTGAGGGGGGGGGGGGGGAAGAGTGAATAATCTACATGTTGATTGATGATTGCGAAATGGTCATACGACTTCTGAATACATCAGTTCAGGAGTCGTGAAAACCATGATTCTCCAACACTACATCTTCCTCCGTCTATCAAGGTGTTGAAGAACATGGTCATGGAATGCTAATCGTCATCTTCTCACGGGCTGATATAATCAGTGATAAAAGGCTTCTAGTCAATGCTTCATGTACATGTCATTATGCTTCATGTACACATCATTATGATGATTCCGATTAATCGTAACCATCAGGGGAGAGGAATGTGTACACCAAGGATGCACAACAGGTTCACGTGATCGGGCTTAATATCTCACGATACAAATTATAGATGATCAGTGGTTCAACTTGTTACCTTGGTATTATCGTTTCACTTTTACGTCATGGGCTGATTAATCGTAACCATCAGGGGAGAGAGAATGTGTACATCAAGGACGCACAACAGGTTCACGTGATCGGGCTTAATATCTCAGGATACATATTATAGATGATCAGTGGTTCAACTTGTTACTTTGGTGTTATCATCTCATGTGTACGTTGCGGGCTGATGGGTTGTATGTAAGGTCACTGGAAGGCATTTGGTGAGATGAAGATGATTGGTATTCTGTTCCCCCAAATGGACAATCTTGAAGAAGGTCGAGTCTACAGTCTATCCTACATTCTCCGCTATGTGTTAGAAGACTAAAGACGGCATGCATTTGGTTATCAAAAGACTTCTTCATATTATGGGCGTTCATCAAAAGAGTTCTTCCTATTATGGGCGTTCATCAGAAAGGTGGTCAGGTTGGGGGAGAGCACTAACTAGGGGAGAGTGAAAAGCCAGAATTAATCCCTAATTAAATGTGCTCACATTGCTCTTCAGCAAGTCAAGTGATGGCAGCGGAGAAGATTCGGGATGCTGAGGAGTAATGGTTTTTGTTTCGTATCCTTGTATATATTTGCTTCATACATTTTTGTTCATATCTTATACCATTTTGTAAATAGATATATAGAAAACCTGCAAATTGTAAATAGAGAAACGTAAAACCGAAAAAATGATAAAAATTGAAAAATAGAAAATCCCAAAAATAGTTTCACCTAGGCATGTCTTCTGTTTATCGATAACATTTACGGACTTAGAAATGTCATTCAATAATGGCACGGGTCTTTAAATGAAGCTCGAGCAGAAGTTAAAATGGATTGTTAAAACATGTCTAAATGGCTTGCTATTACTTTAGATAGCAACCCGCGCTTCAAAATGGGGAAAGCACGTTGCCAAAAAGACGGCTGTTCCTCCAACTAGGTGATGTTCACCTGGGCATGGATTACTTTATATCCATGTTTCTTCGATCTGATGTACGTTTTAGTGCATCATTTCCTGATCAAGAAGAGAAGTTGATGAGTGCTCAAATACTCATCATTTTTATCATATCTGAACTGCCAAAACATCCAAAAACGCTCAAAAATGCATCAAAATACAGAAAATACCCAAAAATTGTGTTTTATATGATTCAGATGCAAAATAAGTGAAAACAGTTGAAAAACGAGCAAAGTTTATAAAATTGGCAGTTTCAGTCCCTCAACTTTCATAAAATGTCAAAACTAGTCCCTGAAATTTCAAAGATTGACAGAATTTACCCCTGGACATTTTAAATTGGAAAATTAATATTTTTGGTCCTTTGGTAAATTTAACTTGTCAAAATTTGGTCCTTATAATAATTTTTGGGAAAGTGCAGTTTTAGTCTCTTTATTTTGATTAAATTGCAAAAATGGTTCTTGTGATTAAAGCTACACCAAACCGGACCCTTAGTTTTATTTAAAAAAAAAAACCCACCTAAACCCATTTCTTATCCTATCCTAACCCAGCCACAACCCATAGCCCAAATGAAATACCAAGCCCACAACAAAAACCCACCACCGGCCTTATTTTTGTTTTAGTTAAACCACAAAGATCAACCTCAGTCAAACCTTATCCCTTTTCCCCTAACCCGCCATTACCATAAAGAAATACCAGGATACCACTTATCCTCACCCTCTCCCCTGACACACACCAACTCACCCCATACCATTCTCTGATAACACTCAACCTCCCCCCTCCACTTAGCTAATCCCACCAACCAACCCACACGTGCAAGATAAAGCCAAAACTAGCTTGTCCTGTTTTCCCGCCATTTTGCTAATCAAGGGTCCAGATCAACTCTGCTAATCCAACGAGTGGGAATAAGTCAAGAAGGTCTCAGGAAGCTTATTGGAAGTATAAAAAGAAAAAGAAGACAGAAGAGGCAGTTGTCACCCGTTTTTAGACCAATTTCTAGTGTAAACTTTTAAATTCAGTTTAATTTCTTGTCAATGTATTTTCAGTCTCATGTAACTTTTAAATTAAGTTGAATGTAATTTGCACTTTCAGTTAAATTTGAAAGCATTGTTCTATTTTCCTGTTGTAATTCTAATTTCAAAGTTATTTCGTTATTAAGAAAAATTGTTGGTTAAAGTTTAAAAAGTTTTTTTTCTTGTTTCAACTAGTTTATTTAAGCTAGTTCTTAGCTTGTTGTAAAGTTTCTGGGCTTAATCCTGTGTTAATCTCAAAAGTCAAAGAAAACAGTCAAACAAGCTTTAGTTGGTCATAAGCTTAATAAGAGCTTAATCCAGTTTGCACTCAGCTTATCTCAGTTTCATAAGGTTACTTGATCAGTAATTAGTCAAGAGTTTAAGGATTTTTGTTGTTTTCTAGTTTCTAATTCGATATCAATTAAATAAGGGAGTGTTTGGATTTATTGGTCAAACGGGTAGAAACCATTTGTTACTGTGGATTTGCCATTGGGTCAGTTTGGTTTCAACTTTTAGCAGCCTAATCAAGTCCTTTCAAGTTTTGTTTTGTTGTTTTAAGAGCTTTTGCAGGATTGGGGTTGGATTTGGGATTGTAGGCAGTTTCACTGCCATGATAAGCTCAAATAAGCTCAAGCTTATTGGGAGGCATCTTTTTCCCATTTATCAGGTTCTATTTGTTCCATGTTAAGTTTGCAAATAACTGCTCTTAGCCTAGTTATCTATATTGCTAAATTCAGTCCAGTTATAGCATAGCAGACCTTAAAAGTTGAATTATCATAGTTTTGTGAAACTTTGTCATTTTCTGTAGCATTCGTTATAAGCTATCATAAGCCCATCTTCTGGATTCCACAAGTCCCCTAGCTCATATCATCTTAGAATTTTTTGTCAGATTTATAGAAGAGCTTTTGATAGCTTAACGAGGGCTTGAAATTGGCCATTTTGCCCTGTCCATCGAGTAGCAGCAGACTGCTGTGTTTCTTAGCTCACTTTGAGCTTAATTTTGAGCTTATTTCGAGTCAGAAAAAGCTAAAGTTAATTGAATTAGCTTATTTGATTAAGTGGTTAGTAGTTTTTAAGAGAAAAGTAAAAGAAAAAAAATAGTTTTAATCAAGTGTAGTTGCCCAGGTTCGAACCTGGGCTGTTTTTGTTTAGAAATCGTTTTTAATTTTTAAAGTTTTTCAAGTTAGTCCACTAAGTTTCAGTTTAATCCAATTTGGTCCCTGTCTTTATTCTAAAACCGTTTTTAGTTATAAATTAGTTTCAGAAAAGTCAAAATCAGTCCCTGTCTTTGTTTAAGTATTTTTAATTTTTCCTTTTTACACTTTTAGCCCCTAAACTTTTGTAATTTTTTTATTTTCTTTTATAGAATTAGTTTTTATTGTATTTGTACCCATTTTTAGACTTTAAGAAAAACGAAAACATAAAAATAGTGATAGCTTCTATTTAATAGATTTTATCTTTTTAATTTTTCTTTCGCGTTTTTCAAGTTTTTCTTTCACGTTTTTAATTCCTTATCTTTTAGATAATCATTTTTATTTCCTTTTTTCATTTTTATTTTACGTTCATCAATCGTAGTTTAGAAATCAAAAATCAAATCCCCTTTTCCATTCAATATTCACCCGATCACGAATTCGATCTATTTCAGAACGTCACATCTCGTTGGGAAAAACGACCCAGGTTTGCAATCTCTTTTGCAATACTTGGAAAACTCTCTATACTACATTTGACGTATCGACCCCTAAAAAGGCGGTTATCAAAATGGCGCCGCTGCCGGGGAGGTGTGCTGCGTAGATCGTTTTTGAAGAATCAGTGATTGTTGGATATTCATCCATTGTATATTATCCATCTTTGTCCATATTCTTATATATATATAAAACCAAAAAAAATTATCGTGAAGTTAATTCGTTTGACGGATCGATAAACCAAAAATATCGTATTTAAATCTTCCATAAACATATAAAACACAAAAATATTTTCTTTTGTTTCTATATATATAAAAGATAATAATACAAAAAGATTTTTCGTTTTCTTTGTTTAATAATAACAATAATAAAATTTACCATCGAAAACCAAGATTGAGTACTACCTAACTGGGGGTACGACCATAATAAGTTCCCAAACTAAAGATTAAAACTTGCCTTTGTATCCTTGTGAGTGGTGTACCTTTTTCAAAGAAGCCATTCATCTTGTGATTATTGGTTTAAGTTCCTGTCGTTTTGCCTCGATCTTGTTTTGATTGGATTTGTTTTCATTTTCACTTTTCAAAAACAAAAAAAAAAAAAAAAAAAAAAAAAAACCAAAAATATTCATCTTTACCCTCTTACCCTTTTTGATTCTTTATCCCTTTACCCCCTATTTGTTTAATTCTATCTTCTTAACCCTCGTTAATGTTTAATTCTCATGTCGTCACTGGGCTATACTTGTTTTGATTGTAAAAGCCCATTGATTGACAGCCTTCATTGTTCTAAGTGTGCTTGTGAGCGGTGTGGAAAGCATGCACCAAAAGGATCATGTTATTGGTGTGAAGTAGCCCTCAAAGAGCTTAATTCCACTAATGATTCTCAAAGTCCTTCCCACTACCCTCCACAGCCCGAGGTACGTGCTATTAATGACAAACCATCAAGAATCGATCCTGACCTTTCAGGATTTACGGTTAAAAGATTGTCAAGCAAACGTACAGAACTTAGAACAGTGATTAAAAAGAACGACTTGCCCAATCTTCACGTTATTCAAAAACAAAAACCAGAGACCATAACGGAAGTGGTGGAAATTCCTAGCTCTCAGAGCACTCCACTTGTCCCACCTCCGGATTTTATTCCTTGTGTAGGTTGTGGTGAGCCGCTTTTCGGTGTGCCATGTCATTGGTGTACATGTGAACAATGTGGTAATGATATTCGAAACGAAAGTTGTTTGTTTTGTGGTTCGAAGAATTCATTTGCTTATGATCCTAATCCGAACTCATTCAACGACTCTTCCAACTACCCATCACATTCATACGAGCAAGAATCATATAATCCAAATTTCAATGATGCTTCGTATCAAAATACACCAAGTTTTTGTTGTGAATTTTGTGGAGGTCCTCATCAAGGATTTGAGTGTCAAACCGGGAACACGTTTGTCTATGAACAGTTTTCTGGTAACACTCAGGACTTTGGAAATAACCAAATTCCACATTATACACTAAATCAGTCACAACAATCATTTTGTTGTGAGTACTGTGGAGGTCCACACTTCAGTTACGATTGTCAAACAAGGATTCCATTTCCTTGTAACAATTATGACATTCCTGACCAACCTCCACAGTACCAAATGAATGAGGATGTCTATGAGTGTGTTCCTAATGACACTTCTAACAAAGATATTCCTCAAAACATTCTCCTTGGTCTTCTGGAAATATTAAAAAATCTAAAGGAAGATAAACGTGCCCAAGAAAATCCTCATGCTGATAATCAATGTCAACCTTTCGGTTTTCACACATCAGCCGAACTACGAGCAGCTAGAGCACGTGCCAATTTCCGCAATGTTGTTCTTATCGATGACGATGATGACAGTGATGATGAAGATATCATTGATATTCTTCAAAAAGATTCATCAACTTCATCAGTTGAGATTCCTTTCGTGGAAATACAGGGAGAAAAATCTATGGAGGAACTGCTAGCAAAAGAACAAATGGAACTTGTAGAATCCATGACTGCTAGTACTTCTCAACTCCTTCAGTCTGTTATCACACCCGAGGTTCCCACTCACTCTCTAAACATGGGGGACGAGCATCTTAGCACTGTTCCTGAAAAGGAATCGGACGAATTCATAAAGTCTAGTGTTGAGAACCTTGTCCCAATCCCAAGAGAGTCACAGGGAATTCTTGAGCATATGTGTGATCTTCTTTCCCCTCCCGAGTGTTCAAAAGATCAATTTGAGACTTTCTCCGATTCTAGCGATGATTGTGCATCGTATGGAGAAGTTGAATATGTTGAGGCATCACTCCCACAGATTGATGCTGATCATCTTATTGAGGAGTTCGCCGATGAACTCACTCACATCAATCCACTTCCAACGGGAAGTGACGATGATCTCATTGACTTTGAAGCCGATCTAGGAGAAATTGAAAGTCTCCTTTATCATGATCCGTCACTCAGTTCTTATCCCAGCAATCCAATAGAGAATGATAATCACTTTGTTCCCGAAGCATTCAAAACAACTCTCACCAATCCTCTGTTTGAATTCGAATCTGAATTCACTTTGATTTCTGATAACCCAATCTTTGGTGCTCAGATCGAGGATAGTGATGAGTCTACTTCGGAACATGAGTTCACGGATTTACATCTTGTGATTGATTCTCTTCACGAGGAGTTCTCCGGTGAACTCACTCATATCATATCTCCACCAGAGTATGATAACTTCCACTTTGATCCAGACACACCCGGAATATGTCTTGATCACATGAGCTTAAATAATGAGATTCATAATGCTGAAATTATGGATTCTCCTGTGGATGAGGAAGAGTTAATCATGATTTTCATCATGGTTTTCTTCCTTTTCTTCACCTATTCCGTGACGTCCTCTCTTCTTCACTCATTCGGGAGTGAAGACACTATTTTTGATCCCGGCATTTTCATTTATCATTTGTGAGCCGGATCTGTATATCTCATCGGTGTGGAACTTTCATGTACTTCAGTGTTTATCCAAACATCTTGAACGAAAGTCCGATGGAGATTTTTTTTTTTGTTCCACGTGCTTCCCCAAGAACCAATAAATGCGGGGTCGAGTCAAGCTAGTGACTCGGTGAACAAAAACCTTAGCCGACAACATGGGTTTTCACCCATGTCTCTGACTTCTTTCTCTTTTCTAACACCCTAGTGTGGGGGTGTTGCCCCCACTGTTGTATATATGTTCAAAATAATAATAAATAAATTTTGTTGTGTTCCCACGCTTGGCCATTAGTATTCCCTTGCAATGTTCTAAGTGTCGGCATAATAGCCGGTACTTTGAATATTGAGGGCAATATTCAATTCTAAGTGTGGGGGGGGGGGGGAATTCTGGCGAATTTGATCACATTTGTGCCCTATTCCTAGTTTTCCCGTTTTGGCCAAAAATTTTAAAATTTTTTCATTTGGTGGTAGTGCTTTGCACTAACACAACAAATGGTTATCAGTCCACCATGTCTAACCCACATAAGGACTGGCTAATCCTGAGCAAACGGCTGCAGGTAAAGATATATCAAATCCGTTTATGGCTTGCAATTTGCCAAAAATTGTATGGTACTTAACTCACCATATCCTCAAAAGTGAAGAGTTGGCTAGCCCGCAAGTTTATGGCTTGTGGTAAAGGCAGTAGAAAAACCATAATTGGTAATCAGCTCACCAAAGATAATAACTATGTTTTATCTAAGAGTTGGCTAGTCCAGAAGCAAACGGCTTTTGGTAAAGACAAATCAAAACCGTTGACAGCTGATGATTTGCTCAAAATCATTTGGTTATCATTGTACCAAAGTTCTTACTTGAACTGAAACATTTGGCTACTCCAGAAATGATGGATATCTGGTAAAGAGAAAAATCCATTAAGTTTTCATCAAATATTGCTAGGGACTAGCAATAGTTTAGTGTGGGGGATTGATGAGTGCTCAAATACTCATCATTTTTATCATATCTGAACTGCCAAAACATCCAAAAACGCTCAAAAATGCATCAAAATACAGAAAATACCCAAAAATTGTGTTTTATATGATTCAGATGCAAAATAAGTGAAAACAGTTGAAAAACGAGCAAAGTTTATAAAATTAGCAGTTTCAGTCCCTCAACTTTCATAAAATGTCAAAACTAGTCCCTGAAATTTCAAAGATTGACAGAATTTACCCCTGGACATTTTAAATTGGAAAATTAATATTTTTGGTCCTTTGGTAAATTTAACTTGTCAAAATTTGGTCCTTATAATAATTTTTGGGAAAGTGCAGTTTTAGTCTCTTTATTTTGATTAAATTGCAAAAATGGTTCTTGTGATTAAAGCTACACCAAACCGGACCCTTAGTTTTATTTAAAAAAAAAAAACCCACCTAAACCCATTTCTTATCCTATCCTAACCCAGCCACAACCCATAGCCCAAATGAAATACCAAGCCCACAACAAAAACCCACCACCGGCCTTATTTTTGTTTTAGTTAAACCACAAAGATCAACCTCAGTCAAACCTTATCCCTTTTCCCCTAACCCGCCATTACCATAAAGAAATACCAGGATACCACTTATCCTCACCCTCTCCCCTGACACACACCAACTCACCCCATACCATTCTCTGATAACACTCAACCTCCCCCCTCCACTTAGCTAATCCCACCAACCAACCCACACGTGCAAGATAAAGCCAAAACTAGCTTGTCCTGTTTTCCCGCCATTTTGCTAATCAAGGGTCCAGATCAACTCTGCTAATCCAACGAGTGGGAATAAGTCAAGAAGGTCTCAGGAAGCTTATTGGAAGTATAAAAAGAAAAAGAAGACAGAAGAGGCAGTTGTCACCCGTTTTTAGACCAATTTCTAGTGTAAACTTTTAAATTCAGTTTAATTTCTTGTCAATGTATTTTCAGTCTCATGTAACTTTTAAATTAAGTTGAATGTAATTTGCACTTTCAGTTAAATTTGAAAGCATTGTTCTATTTTCCTGTTGTAATTCTAATTTCAAAGTTATTTCGTTATTAAGAAAAATTGTTGGTTAAAGTTTAAAAAGTTTTTTTTCTTGTTTCAACTAGTTTATTTAAGCTAGTTCTTAGCTTGTTGTAAAGTTTCTGGGCTTAATCCTGTGTTAATCTCAAAAGTCAAAGAAAACAGTCAAACAAGCTTTAGTTGGTCATAAGCTTAATAAGAGCTTAATCCAGTTTGCACTCAGCTTATCTCAGTTTCATAAGGTTACTTGATCAGTAATTAGTCAAGAGTTTAAGGATTTTTGTTGTTTTCTAGTTTCTAATTCGATATCAATTAAATAAGGGAGTGTTTGGATTTATTGGTCAAACGGGTAGAAACCATTTGTTACTGTGGATTTGCCATTGGGTCAGTTTGGTTTCAACTTTTAGCAGCCTAATCAAGTCCTTTCAAGTTTTGTTTTGTTGTTTTAAGAGCTTTTGCAGGATTGGGGTTGGATTTGGGATTGTAGGCAGTTTCACTGCCATGATAAGCTCAAATAAGCTCAAGCTTATTGGGAGGCATCTTTTTCCCATTTATCAGGTTCTATTTGTTCCATGTTAAGTTTGCAAATAACTGCTCTTAGCCTAGTTATCTATATTGCTAAATTCAGTCCAGTTATAGCATAGCAGACCTTAAAAGTTGAATTATCATAGTTTTGTGAAACTTTGTCATTTTCTGTAGCATTCGTTATAAGCTATCATAAGCCCATCTTCTGGATTCCACAAGTCCCCTAGCTCATATCATCTTAGAATTTTTTGTCAGATTTATAGAAGAGCTTTTGATAGCTTAACGAGGGCTTGAAATTGGCCATTTTGCCCTGTCCATCGAGTAGCAGCAGACTGCTGTGTTTCTTAGCTCACTTTGAGCTTAATTTTGAGCTTATTTCGAGTCAGAAAAAGCTAAAGTTAATTGAATTAGCTTATTTGATTAAGTGGTTAGTAGTTTTTAAGAGAAAAGTAAAAGAAAAAAAATAGTTTTAATCAAGTGTAGTTGCCCAGGTTCGAACCTGGGCTGTTTTTGTTTAGAAATCGTTTTTAATTTTTAAAGTTTTTCAAGTTAGTCCACTAAGTTTCAGTTTAATCCAATTTGGTCCCTGTCTTTATTCTAAAACCGTTTTTAGTTATAAATTAGTTTCAGAAAAGTCAAAATCAGTCCCTGTCTTTGTTTAAGTATTTTTAATTTTTCCTTTTTACACTTTTAGCCCCTAAACTTTTGTAATTTTTTTATTTTCTTTTATAGAATTAGTTTTTATTGTATTTGTACCCATTTTTAGACTTTAAGAAAAACGAAAACATAAAAATAGTGATAGCTTCTATTTAATAGATTTTATCTTTTTAATTTTTCTTTCGCGTTTTTCAAGTTTTTCTTTCACGTTTTTAATTCCTTATCTTTTAGATAATCATTTTTATTTCCTTTTTTCATTTTTATTTTACGTTCATCAATCGTAGTTTAGAAATCAAAAATCAAATCCCCTTTTCCATTCAATATTCACCCGATCACGAATTCGATCTATTTCAGAACGTCACATCTCGTTGGGAAAAACGACCCAGGTTTGCAATCTCTTTTGCAATACTTGGAAAACTCTCTATACTACATTTGACGTATCGGCCCCTAAAAAGGCGGTTATCATTTCCTGATCAAGAAGAGAAGTCTTCTTTGCATACAAATAGTTTTCATTCTATGATTCTTCTGAAAATTATTTGTGAGACACTTGGTGATTATGTGTTGCTTGAAATTCTCTTAGACTTGGATTGTGCATAAAATTTGTCACTCTATCAACGACTACAAATCTTTAACTAGAATACGGGTCATTGATTGAGGGGGAGAGTGAATTCAAATTTTATATCATCAAACGGGTTTCTTGATTAAATCATAATTCTTAGAAAAGGTTTTGTAGTTAATGGGGTATTAGTTGAAGAGGAAATTGCTAAACTTTATATCAAATGGCCAAATGTGTTAGTTGCTAGAAAGTTTAGGACATTATGTGCAATTTGCTTATAGTATCCTAGCTTCATATAACTAGAAGGTTCATTTGTATCACTTTGGAATCCTCGTTTAATCCCCTAGATACATTAAAACTCAAAATCTGAAAGGAGTTAGAAAACCCGATGTGTTTGATGTTCTTGAATACTCCACTGGCATTTGCATGATCTGAATGAATGAGTTTCAAATGTTGTTTGACTTTTGTTGGTCGACTGCTGCTTAATTGTTGTTGATATTGTGCATATGTTCTCAGGATTCGCCTAGGTATACAACTATCATGTTAGAACCATGTTCCTAAGATCCTGAGTTGAATATTGAAATCTGTGTGAATTGCCATGTTCATGATTGCTAATTGCTCTTCATGCTAGATAGTGGTTTGATGAATTTCCTGATTGTGGTTTGATTAAATTAAGTTGGTACTGTGAGTTGGCAAGCTGCTATGTGGTAGCTATTAAGGAATAGTGTATCTGTATGTATGTATATCTGTGTTGATACTCTTATGCAGATTCCATAGCCAATATGAATGTGCCAGTTCCAGCTCTAACCATTTGATCAAATGTTCAAACTCTATTGATTGGCTCGGAATTCACCACGACAACAACATCGGCAGCAACAATGATGAGTGTGTAAATACTCATCATTTTATACCCATAAAAGACACAAAAATGGCCAAATATACCAATATATACTGCAGATATCCTTGGTTTGTGTTTTATGTGTTTCAGGTACCAAAGGATTGAAAACGGAGCGAAAATGAATATTTTTGGCTCGACTCGACAACAATTATACATTTGATCAAGTGAAGACAAAAGTCAAAGACAAAGTCAAAGTCAACCCCCAAAAATACCAAAATGACACAAATGGTCCTTGGAAATAATTTCTATTTTTGGCAGCCTTTGTCCTTGGATTTTCAGAATGTTACAACAATGGTCCCTCAAGTTAAATCCAAGTCCATTTATATCCTAACCTAAACTAAACCCAGCCAAATAACTAAACCCAGCCCACACCATAAAATAAACCCAAGCCCAATCATATAACCCATGACCCGGCCTCTTTCTTTTTGAGTTAACAATACCAGGTTTGACTTCGGTCAAATCCTTCTTCTAAAACCATGCCCGCCTAAAACCATACCACTCCACCCTTATCCCTGACACAATCCACCCCCCTCCTAGCTTATTCTATACTCTTCCTAACAAACCAAGAAGCATTAATTGCTTCGTTATCATCACAAGATAACCAGTCAAGTGGTTTTTCCCACTTTGACTATTTTGGCGCCAAAATTAGTTTAGAAGGCTGAGATGATTTCACACCTATCCAAGGGTTGGAAAGTGATCAGAAGAAGATAAGAGGAAGAACCCACTTCAGTTTTAGTATAAATAGGTCACATTGTAGCCTTAATTGGCAAGTAGTTTATATTCTTAATCGTATTGTACTTTAATTATTTAAGCTTTATAAAATTTAGTTTCCAGTTATCTTTACAAGTTATTTTCAGTCTGTTTATCATTAATCCTTGTACCATTTCCATTAGTTAATGAAAATTTCATGTTTTCAAGTTTCTATGTGAACTGAGAATTCGAATCAAGTTAATTGTTATTGGAAATAGCTTCTTTTCTGTTTCTATAAGCTTATATAAGCTCACTATAGCTTTTGATAAGTTTATAATAGTGTAACTCAGTCTTAATCTTAAAAATACCAAAAAAGTCAAAAAAGTCAAAATAAGCAAAAAAATAAGTTGTTGGACAATATAAGCTGGATCATGGTGAATTATGGAAGCCCATGGTTTAGAGCTTCTTGGGAAGCTATAGGTTGATGTGGTACTAGATTATCAGTCCTTGTTTTGGAGCTAAAGCAATTTGTAAGAAATTTCCAAGTTTCCATTCTACTGTACAACTGCTTATTTGTGTGCTTCTTGGTGTTTTCAGTACTTATTTATGTTATTTAAGTTAATTTAAGTTAGTTTGATAGTTAGTATAAGTTCAAATCTCATTTTCACTTTTAAAGATAAAATCAGTCAAATTAGCTTATTTTTAAGAACTGCTTATTCAGGGCTTTTCAATAGTTCAAATATGATTTTTAGTGCTTAATTGGCTCAGAGTAATCATAATCCATCATAGTTTAGCTCTGCATAGCTTATTTCTAGTTAAATCACCAAAACAGTCCCCCATAAGGACTGTTTGGCTTTAAACCCAAAATGGGTCAAAATGGTTAGTAATTGTTCATTTGCAATCTTGGTTAGTTTCATCTAGCTTAAACTTGGTTAGAATAAGCTGTTTGTATGACTTTTAAAGTTAATGGGATTGTTTTGATGGTTTTGAACCAACTGTGCAATATTTGGACCAAGGATTGATCAAATAAGCTTCTCATAAGCTTGAGCTCTTTTGTACCTTACTTGTAGCTTTTCTGAGGTCCTTTGAGTCCAATTAGTGGATATTCAAGAGTTGGTTAAGTCTCCTTTGGTTTGTGCCATTTTGTGCAAGTCTGCACAGATCAACAGACCTCATCAGCTTCTTTGGCTAATTTGCAGCCCATCTATAAGCTGAATTTAAGCCCCCCCAAGGTCTAGCTTTTATATTCTGATTAAGTTCATATTATGAAGTTTTTGTGGTTTCATTTTGGTAGTCCAAAATTAGCTTATAATTAGCTTTTTCTCTGCTTAAAAAGGACCCCAGTTGAACTGAGGTGCCCTGCACCAAGGGTAGATCAGCAGACCCTTAGTACTTGTGATTATTTGATCTTTATTCAGTGCTTATTTCTGTGTTCTTGTTGGTTTTTCAGTTTCCATCTTAGCTTATTATTGGTTGTTTAGCTTATTTCAGTTCCATTATAGCTTAATAATAGCTTATCAGTCCGTTTCTAAAAAAACTTGGGCTATTTCTCTTTTAAGCCAACTGATCAGCAAACTTAGCTTATTTCTGGGCTTAATTGAGGTTTTCAAAAAAGGTGTTAGTTGTAAAGTTTGCGTATCACTGAGTGCTTAATCAGTTTCAATCATAAAAATCAAAAAAATAAAATAAGAAGCAAAAAGGGACAACTGGGATTCGAACCCCAGCCTCTTGACTCACAACACAACACACCTCACCAACTGCCCTTGGGTCTTTTCCAGTTAAACCTTGCACCCATTAATTCTTATACCCACTTTTTCATTTAAGCTATCCGAACCATTTTTGCTTATTACCAGCTTATCCCAATAAGCTGGCAGCTTGTTTGTATTTTTCCTAGGACTTGTTTAGTATAAAGTAATTTCACAAAAAGTTTCAGAATTTTTAGAATAGTTTTAATATTTTTTATGCATTTTTCTTTTTAAAACAGTTTTTAATTCATAATAAAAAATATAAAAATCAGAAAAATACAAATCTTTTTTCTAAAATTTTCTTTTGTCATATATATCTTAGGAAAAATAAAATTACACTTGTAAGATTAGTTTTCTAAATATATTAGTTTTAAGCCCGTTTTTATAATTCCCGTATCACGTTTTTAGTTTAAATTGTTTTAATTTTAATTTTCCTTGATAATTTGTTTCTCATTTCTTAATTAGAATTAAAAAAAATACAAAATTCCATATTACAATCATCAGTCACTCTAATTCCAAACCTTACACGATATCTTCGATTCCAACCTCGCTGGGACACGACCCGGGTAACACTTGCCCGGTATCACACATATCACAAGCGTGAGTTTTTGCAAGTTAACCTTTTTCCTAAAGGGTTGGTTTGTCTATTCCCACGTATCACGTGTATCCGTCTGATATTATTTATATATATATTTTAGCACGGATCAAATTTTTGGCGCCGCTGCCGGGGAGGTTGTGTTGCGACTATATCGTTGAGATCTAAACGATTAGTGACTTGAGATCCTTCCTTGTGAAGTTCCCATTTTCCATAAACCCCATAAAATACAAAAATATTTTTCTTTTTCTTTATATATATATCAGAAAATCAAAACACTTTTCCTAAAGTGTTTATAAAAACCCAAAAACATTTCTCGTTTTCTTGTGTTAAAATAAAAGATAAAAGCAATCTCAATATAATATTCCTCAACTTGGAATATTATCATAATAAGTTCCCAAACAAAAGATTAAAACTTGCCTTTGTGTCGCTTGCGAATTCGGCTCACCTTTGATTGATAAACAAACTCTAACGGAGGTTTCAGGAGGTTTGGCATTAAATTGACAAACCGAAAGGAGCGGGTTTTTAAGGAGCATTTATTGCCCACCTTTGCTCCTCCGCCACTCTGTGCGTTTTTCTTTCAGAGAGCTACCGTACGCTTGTTGATTTAAGGTTTAAGTTCACTTGTGTTTTGCTTCGATCTTGTTTTAATTGAATTGTTTTATTTAGTGTATGCGCACTCGTTCTTCTACGTCGACAAGTCCTTTACGTGAACTCGTAGATATTCTGAGAAGATGTAATCGTAGGCGTGCTGCCCGAATAGTCGAACCCGAGATTTGTACTATTCCCATTGATAAAATGGCAGACAATCGAACAATGGCGGAGATGCTCCAAGCACCCACCAAGGGTTACGGAGATGCCATCGTTTTACCACCAATCGATTCTGATCATTTTGAATTAAAAACGCATTTGATTCAACTCGTGTCTACAAATCAATTCCACGGGTTTGAACGAGAAGATCCGTATGCACACATCCGTTGGTTCAACAAGTTGACCTCAACCATCAATTACAAGGATGTGCCGCAAAAGGTTATCAAATTGATTCTATTTCCGTTTTCACTCGAAGGGGCAGCCCGGATTTGGCTGGAAAAAGAACCCCCTCGATCCATTGAAACTTGGGAAGATCTCATACAGAAATTTGTCAATTATTTCTTTCCTCCTTCAAAGACGACTAATCTGAAAAATGAAATTTCTGGATTTTGTCAAAGTTTCGATGAAAACTTCGGAGAGGCATGGGAACGATTCAAAGATCTCCTAAGAAAATGCCCGCATCATGATTTCACGAAGTTACAACAGATCAATACGTTTTATAATGGGTTGAATGGAAACGATCAAGATTCTCTAAAGGCTACCGCCGGTGGCAATATTTTGAATCGTCGACCTAAAGATGTGCTTGAAATTTGCGAGAATAAATCAAAAGTTCCTATTTCTTGAAACAAAGTGAATGTTCCTATCACTTCTGCTTCTTCATCCGGTAACTCATCAGAGTTAGCCGCTCTAACGGACGTAATTCGTTGCATGATGAAGGAAGTGAAAGAAATTAAAAGTGAAATTCATAAACCGGAACCAATCAAAGCCGTAAACAAAGTGTGTGAAACTTGCAGTGGCCCGCATGCGTATTACGATTGTCAAGCAACTGATGCTTCTGTTTACCAAGCATAGATTAAAGACCGAACCTTTCTGCGAAAGCGTTACGGAAATGATCTACCTTTCGAATTTTGATCTTGACATGTCGGTGGTTTTTAACCGTAGCCTTCTTGCCGCTCCCGTAGCAGCCGTAAACTACAATCAAAACCGACCGCAAGCGGAAACTCATTACCAAGCACCAAATGCTATGGTACCACCTGGTTTTCCACCCGTGCAAAATCAAAATAATCAAAATCGCTTTGTTCAAAATCAAGGACAAAATTTCAACAATTCTCAGAATTTCAACCAAAACCGTAACAATTTCAACCAGCCTTATCATGCTCCGAATCAACATGTTTATCAACAACCTCCTCAAGCTCCTTTGACTAATGATTTCATGAAAATTACTAAGTCCAACATGCGTTCGATGCAAACTCAAATCAATAATATGAAAGTCGAGTTGAGAAAGGAAATTGATACTACAATGTCTCGTCAAACAAATGAGTTGAAGAATATGATGGGCAGTTTCATGAATATGAACATGAACCAAGCTTCTTCATCTTCCGGACGACTTTCGAGCAATACCATTCCTAATCCTAATGCTGAGTTGAAAGCTGTCACCACTCGTAGTGGTAAGACGCATAATGGACCCTCGACTCCTATGCCCCCTCCACCGAGGGAAGTGAATCGAGATACCGAGGTAACAACGGACAAGGTGCATTTCTCAAGCCCACGAAGTACCGCACACATCCAACCTCCAGATGTCCAAATTCAAGTTCCGGAACCCGATGTTCCGAAGACCAATCCGAAGCCTTCGATTCCATATCCTTCGAGGCTTAACGATCAGAAGCTTCGAGAAAAAACGAATCAACAAATGGAGAAATTCTTTAAAATCTTCAATGATTTACACTTTGACATAAGCTTCGCAGATGCTCTCATCCTTATGCCCAAATTTGCATCTACACTCAAAAGTTTACTAAGCAACAAGGATAAGTTATCTGAGATGGCAAAGACCCCACTTAACGAGCAGTGCTCAGCGGTTCTCCTCAAGAAGCTTCCCGAAAAGCTCGGAGACCCCGGCAAGTTTTTAATCCCTTGTGATTTCTTGGGGATGGTTCAGTGCTCAGCCTTGGCCGATCTTGGCGCAAGCATTAACCTTATGCCACTCTCGGTATGGGAGAAATTATCTCTCCCGAAGCTTACATCTACTTGCATGACTCTCGAGCTAGCGAACCGTACTATAACTCATCTACTGGGAATAGCTGAGGATGTCGTTGTGAAAGTGGGAAAGTTCCATTTTCCCACTGATTTCGTTGTGGTAAACTTTGATGCCGATCCTCGAGTTCCACTCATTCTGGGGAGAGCTTTCTTAAGAACGAGTCGTGCTATCATCGATGTATACGCTGAAGAATTATCTATCCGAGTTGATAATGATGAAGTCACGTTTAACATTAATCAAGACTCTAAACCTCTAACCACCAAATGCAACATTGCTACGGTTAATCAAAAATCTGATTTCGTAATTGCTTCCAAAAGAAGTGATTCGATGCTTTCAAGATTCACGGTTAAGAGTCCTTCACAAAAACGTGTTGAGCTCAAAACAAGGGAAATTACCCCTGGTTCAAGCAAATGGTTTGAAAGTTGTGCTACAGAAGTTAAGAGTGTTTTTTATTATGATGAACAAGAATCGGAGATCACAACGGAAGTGGTGAAAATTGCTAGCTCTAAGAGCACACCACTTGTCCCACCTCCAGAATCGGTTTATCGTGTTGAAATTGTTGATTCTGTGGATGAAACTAAAAATACCACTTCATCTGATCCTACCATTGCTCTCTCTTCCCCCTCTCTCACTCCGTTTGAGGGAGGTGACTTCATCTTGGAAGAGATCGATGCTTGTCTCAAAAATGATTCAATTTCACCGAAAATTGATGATTCAGACTTTGATCCGGAAGGAGACATTCTCTTTCTCGAGAAGTTGCTTAATGATGATCCGTCACCTTCTCTCCCTCCGAAGGATATTAAAACGTCTAAAAGTGATCATCTTCTTGAGGAGTTCGCCGATGAACTCGCTCACATCGATCCAATCCCACCGGGGGATGAAGATGATGATCTTTTTGATTTCGGTGCTGATCGTAAAGAATGGGAAGAACTTTTATATGGCAAACCTCCTGATGATAAATCCCTTGGTGATGAAAACCCAAAAAAGAAAACCGTGACTGAGCTAAATAACTTCTCTCCTCCATCCCCAGAGGATGATTTTCTTTTCTCTGAGGAGTCTTCCATCGAGTATCCTGTTGAGTTTTCTTGTGAAGACAAAGTGTTTAATCCAGGCATACTCGATAGTAGTAAAAATCATTCAATGATTAAATTGACTCCCGACAAGAATTTCAAGTTACAAACCTCATCTGAGGAACTTGTAATTCAGGAGAAAAGTAATTCCCCTCTGTTCTATCTTAATGGTGAACTCCTATTTTGCATGGAGTTAAATCTGACTGAAACCTTACTATCATTTCCTTACGGAAATGAGGACAAAGTTTTTGACCCCGGCATCTCAGTTTATCATTCTTTTGAGCCGGATGTATCTCGTCGGTGTGGAACTTTCTTATGTTCAAATGTTAATCCAAACACATTGAATGAAAGTCCGATGGAGATTGTTTCTTCCACTTGCTTCCCCATGAACAAATGAATTCGGGATCGAGTCAAGCTAGTGACTCGGTTAAAAAAAACATTAGCATTGCATGGGTAAACGCCCATGTTTCTGACTTCTTTCTATTTTCTGACACTAAGTGTGGGGGAATCCCACTGTGATTGGCTTTTGTGTTGTTTGCTCTGATTTTCAGGTTTCCCTTGGATTGTGATGATTGCCACGCCTGTTTTCAATCCAGCAGCCCAATATCCTATCCTTTTGCTAACAATTATCTAGGGATATCTTTTTTAATCCTGTTTGTGAAAATAGAGATTTCTTTCACACACTTGGCTATTAGTATTACCTTTTTACGTTCAAAGTGTCGGCATAATAGCCGGTACTTTGAATATTGAGGGCAATATTCAATTCTAAGTGTGGGGGGGAATTCTCACGAATTTTGTCACATGTGTACCTTCTAGTGCCCTAGTACCCCCGTTTTGGCCAAAATTTCAAAATTTTTTCGTTTTTAGATAAGAAATTGCAATAAAAAAAAAAGTGTTTAGTCTTGATTAGGTTAGAACAAAGGGAATCCCGACTCTGCCAGAGTATTGATCTGGCTGCTTCCTTAACGATTAGACTAAGGTTTTACGATATGTGCAAATGAAAATGCTAAGCGTAGAATAGTTGGTTTTCTTTAGAGCTTATATAAGTAATCTATGGCTTTTCCTCCCAGGAGATAACTAATCTGACTTAATTAGTGCTTATTTTTCAAACATTTGAACACACAAAATCATTTTTCTATACGATTTTGAAAAATACTAGTTCAAAGCTTTATTTAAACTTCGGAACAAGCATATGTCATAATAATGTAAAAGTTAAGTAATAAATGTATGTGCTAAAAAGCTACGGTTCAAGATCGGCCCTTGGATTCTTATTTCCGGAAGGCGTTTAGGTCTTGGCTACCCTCTTACACCGGCCCTTGGACCTCTAATTCAGGAATGTGTGAGGTCTTGGTCTAACACCCTTGGATCCTCATTTCAGGAATGTTTAGAGTCTTGGAACTCTCCGTTGTAACGGCCCTTGGATCCTTTATTCCGGAAGGTGTAAGGTCTTGGTTCCCGTGAAACTCCGTTAGTTTATGTTGCACAAGTAAAAAAAAAAAAAAAAAAAAAAAAAAAAAAAAAAAATGATGAAAAAATGAAAAGAAAAAAAAAAAGGAATGATATTGCAAAATGCAATAAATTTTGAAGCTTGCTTGTTGTAAATTTTAAATCTATCTTTTAACTAATATTAGTTAAATTTTATAAAAACGTCGATTTTTGTGACCAAATTTTTGAAAATCAAGCACAGTCACCTAAACTTGAATAAATTGTGGGAGTGAAAAGTTAAGTTTCGGCTTACATAGATTATTGATATAAGTAGTGTTAGCATTTTACAAAAACATTTGCACATCGAGTTTAAGCTTAGTTGGGAGTATAAAAAAGAGGATGACGATTACAATTCCCTGGAGACACCCATTTTGTGTGAATCCCGTTCCATGATACCATTTTTGGAAATCAAGCATTTTATCTATTTTTGTTCTAGTTTAAATTTCTTGTATCAAATAAAAATGTCGAAACGGGGTATGCTTGGTATTCTTTTGATCCTTTCATTACTTTATATGATCGGATTGCTAGGGACTAGCAATAGCTTAGTGTGGGGGATTGATGAGTATGTAAATACTCATCATTTTATACCCATAAAAGACACAAAAATGGCCAAATATACCAATATATACTGCAGATATCCTTGGTTTGTGTTTTATGTGTTTCAGGTACCAAAGGATTGAAAACGGAGCGAAAACGAATATTTTTGGCTCGACTCGACAACAATTATACATTTGATCAAGTGAAGACAAAAGTCAAAGACAAAGTCAAAGTCAACCCCCAAAAATACCAAAATGACACAAATGGTCCTTGGAAATAATTTCTATTTTTGGCAGCCTTTGTCCTTGGATTTTCAGAATGTTACAACAATGGTCCCTCAAGTTAAATCCAAGTCCATTTCTATCCTAACCTACACTAAACCCAGCCAAATAACTAAACCCAGCCAAATAACTAAACCCAGCCCACACCATAAAATAAACCCAAGCCCAATCATATAACCCATGACCCGGCCTCTTTCTTTTTGAGTTAGCAATACCAGGTTTGACTTCGGTCAAATCCTTCTTCTAAAACCATGCCCGCCTAAAACCATACCACTCCACCCTTATCCCTGACACAATCCACCCCCTCTCCTAGCTTCTTCTATACTCTTCCTAACAAACCAAGAAGCATTAATTGCTTCGTTATCATCACAAGATAACCAGTCAAGTGGTTTTTCCCACTTTGACTATTTTGGCGCCAAAATTAGTTTAGAAGGCTGAGATGATCACACCTATCCAAGGGTTGGAAAGTGATCAGAAGAAGATAAGAGGAAGAACCCACTTCAGTTTTAGTATAAATAGGTCACATTGTAGCCTTAATTGGCAAGTAGTTTATTTTCTTAATCGTATTGTACTTTAATTATTTAAGCTTTATAAAATTTAGTTTCCAGTTATCTTTACAAGTTATTTTCAGTCTGTTTATCATTAATCCTTGTACCATTTCCATTAGTTAATGAAAATTTCATGTTTTCAAGTTTCTATGAGAACAGAGAATTCGAATCAAGTTAATTGTTATTGGAAATAGCTTCTTTTCTGTTTATATAAGCTTATATAAGCTCACTATAGCTTTTGATAAGTTTATAATAGTGTAACTCAGTCTTAATCTTAAAAATACCAAAAAAGTCAAAAAAAAGTCAAAATAAGCAAAAAAATAAGCTGTTGGACAATATAAGCTGGAGCAAGGTGAATTATGGAAGCCCATGGTTTAGAGCTTCTTGGGAAGATATAGGTTGATGTCGTACTAGATTATCAGTCCTTGTTTTGGAGCTAAAGCAATTTGTAAGAAATTTCCAAGTTTCCATTCTACTGTACAACTGCTTATTTGTGTGCTTCTTGGTGTTTTCAGTACTTATTTATGTTATTTAAGTTAATTTAAGTTAGTTTGATAGTTAGTATAAGTTCAAATCTCATTTTCACTTTTAAAGATAAAATCAGTCAAATTAGCTTATTTTTAAGAACTGCTTATTCAGGGCTTTTCAATAGTTCAAATATGATTTTTAGTGCTTAATTGGCTCAGAGTAATCATAATCCATCATAGTTTAGCTCTGCATAGCTTATTTCTAGTTAAATCACCAAAACAGTCCCCCATAAGGACTGTTTGGCTTTAAACCCAAAATGGGTCAAAATGGTTAGTAACTGTTCATTTGCAATCTTGGTTAGTTTCATCTAGCTTAAACTTGGTTAGAATAAGCTGTTTGTATGACTTTTAGAGTTAATGGGATTGTTTTGATGGTTTTGAACCAACTGTGCAAAATTTGGACCAAGGACTGATCAAACAAGCTTCTCATAAGCTTGAGCTCTTTTGTACCTTACTTGTAGCTTTTCTGAGGTCCTTTGAGTCCAATTAATGGATATTCAAGAGTTGGGTAAGTCTCCTTTGGTTTGTGCCATTTTGTGCAAGTCTGCACAGATCAGCAGACCTCATCAGCTTCTTTGGCTGATTTGCAGCCCATCTATAAGTTGAATTTAACCCCCCCCCCAAGGTCTAGCTTTTATATTCTGATTAAGTTCATATTATGAAGTTTTTGTGGTTTCATTTTGGTAGTCCAAAATTAGCTTATAATTAGCTTTTTCTCTGCTTAAAAAGGACCCCAGTTGAACTGAGGTGCCCTACACCAAGGGTAGATCAGCAGACCCTTAGTACTTGTGCTTATTTGATCTTCATTCAGTGCTTATTTCTGTGTTCTTGTTGCTTTTTCAGTTTCCATCTTAGCTTATTATTGGTTGTTTAGCTTATTTCAGTTCCATTATAGCTTAATAATAGCTTATCAGTCCTTTTCTAAAAAAACTTGGGCTATTTCTCTTTTAAGCCAACTGATAAGCAAACTTAGCTTATTTCTGGGCTTAATTGAGGTTTTCAAAAAAGGTGTTAGTTGTAAAGTTTGCGTATCACTGAGTGCTTAATCAGTTTCAATCATAAAAATCAAAAAAATAAAATAAGAAGCAAAAAGGCACAATTGGGATTCGAACCCCAGCCTCTTGACTCACAACACAACACACCTTACCAACTGCCCTTGGGTCTTTTCCAGTTAAACCTTGCACCCATTAATTCTTATACCCACTTTTTCATTTAAGCTATTCGAACCATTTTTGCTTATTACCAGCTTATCCCAATAAGCTGGCACCTTGTTTGTATTTTTCCTAGGACTTGTTTAGTATAAAGTAATTTCACAAAAAGTTTCAGAATTTTTAGAATAGTTTTAATATTTTTTATGCATTTTTCTTTTTAAAACAATTTTTAATTCATAATAAAAAATATAAAAATCAGAAAAATACAAATCTTTTTTCTAAAATTTTCTTTTGTCATATATAACTTAGGAAAAATAAAATTACACTTGTAAGATTAGTTTTCTAAATATCTTAGTTTTAAGCCCGTTTTTATAATTCCCGTATCACGTTTTTAGTTTAAATTGTTTTAATTTTAATTTTCCTTGAGAATTTGTTTCTCATTTCTTAATTAGAATTAAAAAAAATATATATAAAATTCCATATTACAATCATCAGTCACTCTAATTCCAAACCTTACACGATATCTTCGATTCCAGCCTCACTGGGACACGACCCGGGTAACACTTGCCCGGTATCACACATAATACAAGCGTGAGTTTTTGCAAGTTAACCTTTTTCCTAAAGGGTTGGTTTGTCTATTCCCATGTATCACGTGTATCCGTCTGATATTATTTATATATATACTTTAGCACGGATCAAACAACAACAACAACACCTTCACCACCTCCACCACCTTCACTTCAACAAAGCAGTACTTACTCTGATCTTGCCAAGTGGGGATCGACAATACTTGAGAAGATTTGTTGGTGGATGGATAATTGATGTTGACCAATGACTCCCTCAGAGAAGCGGATGATCACATCATCTGTGCAAAAAGGTCAATATAAATTTAAAACTTGAATACTGCTAAAACCACAACGACATATCGTGGATATAAAATTAGAGCAATACCACACGCACATCAAGTTTTTGGCGCCGTTTCCGGGGAGTGAATTGTTATCATCTGTTAATTTGATTAGTATTTTAATTAGGTTTTTCTTTTTAATTTTTATGCTAACCGCTAACTCTGTTGTATATTAGTTAAATTGCATTCATTGTATTATTTTGCATATTTTCTGTTTTTGTGTGTTTTTGTTTTTGTTTATTTTGGTTTGTTTTTATTATTTGTTTTTATTTTCTGTATTTTCTTGCATACTGCTATCGTTGTACTGAGCTAATTCAAACGATACGGCGCATCTGTTTTCACAGATACGGCGTATTGCGTTTAATTTTTATAAAATACAACGCGTTTAATAAATTCGATACGACGCATCTTTCCCCAAGATACGGCGTATCTGTTTTTAATAAAAAAAAAATTTCTAAGCGATAACGCCATACGACGCATCTGCTTTAGTAGATACGGCGTATCTATTTATTTTAATTAAAAACAGTTTTCGAATTATTAAACAGATACGACGCATCGATTTTTATCGATACGGCGTATCTTCTGAATCAAAAATCTTGTATTTTGAAACGTAACGAAAATACGGCGCATTAACTTTCGTTAATACGACGCATTTAATTTTAAATAAATATTGATTTTTGATAAATTAAACTGATACGGCGCAATCAAATTCTAAGCGGCGTATCTACTTTCTGAATAAAGTCTGATTAAATTTTAACGATTATAAGATACGGCGTATCCAACTTTTTGGATACGGCGCATCGTCTGCAGATATCAGTAACTTTTATTTTTCGTATTCCGTTTTCGTTGTTGATTTTCTGATATATTACTTTCTTGAACATACCCTACTGATGCTTTTGTGATAGTTTCAGGAAGTGCATGACCAGGAGTTCTACGAAGATCTTGATTACACCTTTCGAAGATCCTGAACGAGCCTTTCATTCACTTAAAAGGCTTTTCAACACAAAAAGCTTTGAAATTTCAAGTTCATTCGAGCTTGATTATTTTTCTGAAGAGAAAGAGGAAGAAGAAACAGAAGCAATGGGCGAAAACACAACTATGGAGGAATACATGAACAATACCCGTGCTGATTACAGTTCAGGAGTTGCTATGTAATACCTGAAATTCTGATAACCTATAAAATTACCAAATTGCCCCTGAAATCATAAAACATAAATAAATCACTTATAAAATTCTGAAACGATTCCAAACTTCTGAAAGTGAACCATATATGAAACGAATAAATTTATGGGACAACATAATATTATTTATGAATGTCCAAAAATTAGAAATCACTTGTATATGTATTTTATGGTCCGAATTATATTTTAATTAGTTTATTATGTTTTGTAAATTAAAAATAAATAAGATAAAGGCCAAATTAATTAAGGAAAATATTATGAAAATAAAGTACAATCCTTATATAATTATAACACTTAAGAAATCTGATTTTTAGCTCTCAAAAGTCGGCAAAATATTTATATATACAAAATCTATATTTTCCTAAACCCTAAAAATATACCGATTAAACTAAATCCCTAAAAAAATTCGACACCCTCCTCCCCAAGCTTCCTGAAGTCGAACCACAAATTTTCTGAAGATCTTTGATTCATTGTGAAGTTAAGAAAATAGGAACACGAATTTAGAGCCTTCCAATTGTGCTTGGCAATTGTTTTCATTCGGTTAATCACAAAAGAGGTAATTATTTTTAATTCTTAATCCTTACGTCCTAGAATTTTTCCAGTATTTTTCTAGTGTTCTACATGTTAAATATGACCTAAGAAAAATGATAAACTCGAATCATGCACTGTAAATAAGTCGTATGAAATTAAAAGGCTTAAAACACACTTAAATTGCAAATCGTGTTATATGAATTTTATGAGGTGCAACCATATTTTTTATATGTTCTTTGACATTAATATGAGCTAGAAAAAATAGCCCCTTAATTTTTAGAAGCCTGGATAAATTTATTTTAATTATTGAATAAATCGGATTTTATAAATAAATAGAGAAAATTATGAAAAACCCTATTTTGAATTAGGGTTAGGGTTTGATCATGCTAGGTCTGATGTAATTAATGTTTCTAATGATTGGGTAATAGTGGTATAATTATTTTATGAATTAGGGTTTTGTTTGGCATTTAAAAAAAATATACGATTTGGTTTTTAATTCACAAGGGTGTGTTTTGTAAACTTTGAAACTTCTTGGATATTTTTGTAATGTTATATACTACTGTAGGAATGTAGGAAAAATATTAATTTGGGGTCCTAGGTGAAATATTGCTAGATAATGAATTAATTACATTTATAAGGGTTATTTTGTAATTAATTAAAATAGAGGGACTAAATGTGTAAATTCTGGCATCTTGATATTTTTCTGAGTAAATACTGATGTTAAAAGTGTAATGTGAATTTTGAGGATTTATGGGCTTAATATGTAATGGTTAATAAATTATAGTTTAATTTATAAGTTTTGTAAAGTTAAGGGACCATTTGTGTAAATTCTGAATTCTGAGGGACCTAATCTGTAATACACTTAATTCTGATGTTAACTTCTGTATTTTTGTAAAATATGATGCTTGGTTGGTAAATATGAATATTGTAGGGATTTAATTGTGAATATTGAAAATCTAGGGTTTGTTTTGTAAATATTAAAACTAGAGGGGTATAACTTGTAAATTGTGAAACTTGAAGGAATTAAGTGTCATTTTGTATAAAAGGAATATTTAAATCAGTAGGTAAAGTATTTTCATTGTGATACCTTTAAATTTAGAATAATTACAGTTTAAACCCTGAACTATGAAAATCTGTCATAATTAACCCTAAAGTTTTATAACTTGATAAAAGATACCTTAATACCAAAATATTTTGTAATTAAGGACTTAACTAAATCTGTAATATCAATATCTGGTTAAATATGGAAATCTGTTAATTCTGAAAACCTGCTAAAAATAGAAAGTTACTTAAAATGGAAAGGTAAACTAAAAGGAATAATCTGAATTAGAATCCGTAGTAATTCCGTCTTCTACTTCTTTAGGTGTGAAGAAGGAGAAGTCCTGATTTCTGTTCTGTGTCTGTTTTGCTTATTCTGCTTTGCTAATAAGGTACAGATATTCTGCCCTTTTTCAGTAAGGGTTTTTCATCTCCTTTTCTTTCAGTTTTACATTTTCTTTATTAGGATCTCCGATACCACTGCTATGTTCCCTTCTGTTGTAAATCTTTGTTGTGATCTGTTTGTCTTGAACCTTTTGCTTGAACCTCTGCTATGATTCTTTTATTCTGAACCTTTTTCCTGAACTCTGATTGTAAATTGGCTTGTGAACCTTTGATGTGTTTCTTCTGTTCTGAACCTTTCTTGAACCTTTGTGTTTTGATCTCTTGTTCTGAACCCTGAATTTGTGAATCTTGATTGAATCTGATCTGTGAACCTTGTTCTGAACCTTAACCTGATATATCTGTTGTAAACTTTGATTTGATTTTTGGCATAAACCTTAACCTGTTAAATCTTTATCTGAACCTAATTGATTTTGAACCTTTATTAAACTACATATGAAACTGTTTAAGAAAAGCTATTTTAAAAAGAAGCGATACCACTTGAAATGGAAGTTACTAAAAGTTTTGGAAGACCATTTTTATGAAAACTATTTTGTAATATCATTTCAATGAAAACCATTATTAAAGGATTGATTTAAATGAACTTTTGACAGGAACTTCTGAAATGGATTATTGCTATAAACTTGTAATTCTTAACCTTTGATATACTCTTTTGGACTATTGGAAATAAACCTTTTAATCTGAACTTACGTTTTGATATTAAACTTAATCTGATAAACTTTGATTTGAACCTTATTATCTTATTCTGAATTGTTGACATGACCCTTCTGCCATGAACCCTTAGATATGACTCTGTTTATTATATGACATCTGACCTTGACCACAGTCTGATATCCGAGCCAATCACTAGGCATGAGGGTTTCATGTCCATGTCATTGATGCACCGATGGCATGACTCTAGGGCAGGAGAGTGATGACCTGTCCCGTCCCTGATTTTATCTGTTATGTAGGAGAAGATTCGAGCCTACTGGGGCGTATGGATGCATCCTAGATCTGATCTGTTTCTGTTATCTGTTATATATATATCTCTGGTGATTGATGGTGTGTGCGATACACGTCTTTCACATATCTGGGAGCTGATCACTCCGATTTGATACATGAGGTCACCCCTCATATTATCTGGTTACTTGAGAGGTATCCCCTCTAGATTACTTATGTGACTACACTGTTATGATATTATCTGTTATCTGGGCTCGTGATAGATTTATGTTCCCTTTATTCTTAAACCTTATTTATTTATTCTTATTTCGTTTCACTTATTCCATTTCTTATTCCTATTCCTTCATTTGACTTGTGTCTGTATGATCTGTACTTTCTGATTTCTGTTGCACTGCTTTGTATTTCCTGATTTTCCTTTGTACTGCTATCTGTTATCGTTTCTGTTATCTATATATCTGTTCACTGAGCTTTTGAAGCTCAGCCGCATTTCTTTTCCTGCGGCAGGTTTTCAGTAGGAAGCTGGGAATGAGTGAGAGTGTACCTCTGGACTTAGAAGGCTTGGTAGCTATTCTGGATTAGAATTGGATAGAAGATATTATGTTTTAGAATTAGTTTTGAAAGTTTTCATTGTAACCTTGAAGGTTCAGTATTTCATTTGTAATCCTTTGAGATTTTTGTATTACTGTAAGATGTATGCTTTGTTATGTTCTGATATGAATCCATTGTTGTGATATCTTTACCTTTGTCGGGTTGGGGTGTTACAATTTATGGTATTAGAGACAGGTTGCGACTTGAGATAAAATATGACCATCATGAGGGCATATTTATATGATGCCAGTATTATGACGTCTGGCCAACGTGATAATACTTACATCATATGACGTGCACTGGTTGTGGGCATAGGATATTTCGAGAAGTGCCTTAGAACTTTAGAAATTCTGATAACTGTTGGGATTATCTCCATTAGTGAGACTGTAAGTTCATTCTGACAGTACGCGTAATCTGCTTTCACCGTTCTGTGAATTGATACGTCTGGAACCTCGTCGCGCATTCTGCTGACCCCTGAGCTTTTGATAATAATCTTAGGTTCTGTTATAGAACTTCTGCCAATTGATGTTGTCGATAATCTATTTCTGTACGCTCTAATCTGATCTGTCAATTCAATTTCTGTGGACGGCATATCCGTCAAAATCCTGTGTAATTCTTACGTCTCTTCCGAGAAAATCTGATTATCATCTATTAGGTCTGATATGTCTTTGTTTTGTGTTCCGTTCTCTTTCCTTTCTGCTTCCTGCAAATTTCGAGGACGAAATTTTTTTTGTTAGTGGGGAAGAAGTTGTAATACCTGAAATTCTGATAACCTATAAAATTACCAAATTGCCCCTGAAATCATAAAACATAAATAAATCACTTATAAAATTCTGAAACGATTCCAAACTTCTGAAAGTGAACCATATATGAAACGAATAAATTTCTGGGACAACATAATATTATTTCTGAATGTCCAAAAATTAGAAATCACTTGTATATGTATTTTATGGTCCGAATTATATTTTAATTAGTTTATTATGTTTTGTAAATTAAAAATAAATAAGATAAAGGCCAAATTAATTAAGGAAAATATTATAAAAATAAAGTACAATCCTTATATAATTATAACACTTAAGAAATCTGATTTTTAGCTCTCAAAAGTCGGCCAAATATTTATATATACAAAATCTATATTTTCCTAAACCCTAAAAATATACCGATTAAAGTAAATCCCTTAAACAATTCGACACCCTCCTCCCCAAGCTTCCTGAAGTCGAACCACAAATTTTCTGAAGATATTTGATTCATTGTGAAGTTAGGAAAAATAGGAACACGAATTTAGAGCCTTCCAATTGTGCTTGGTAATTGTTTTCATTCGGTTAATCACAAAAGAGGTAATTATTTTTAATTCTTAATCCTTACGTCCTAGAATTTTTCCAGTATTTTTCTAGTGTTCTACATGTTAAATATGACCTAAGAAAAATGATAAACTCGAATCATGCACTGTAAATAAGTCGTATGAAATTAAAAGGCTTAAAATACACTTAAATTGCAAATCGTGTTATATGAATTTTCTGAGGTGCAACCGTATTTTTTATATGTTCTTTGACATTAATATGAGCTAGGAAAAATAGTCCCTTAATTTTTAGAAGCCTGGATAAATTGATTTTAATTATTGAATAAATCGGATTTTATAAATAAATAGAGAAAATTATGAAAAACCCTATTTTGAATTAGGGTTAGGGTTTGATCATGCTAGGTCTGATTTAATTAATGTTTCTAATGATTGGGTAATAGTGGTATAATTATTTGATGAATTAGGGTTTTGTTTGGTATTTAAAAAGTTATACGATTTGGTTTTTAATTCACAAGGGTGTGTTTTGTAAACTTTGAAACTTTTGGGATATTTTTGTAATGTTATATACTACTGTAGGAATGTAGGAAAAATATTAATTTGGGGTCCTAGGTGAAATATTGCAAGATAATGAATTAATTACATTTATAAGGGTTGTTTTGTAATTAATTAAAATAGAGGGACTAAATGTGTAAATTCTGGAATCTTGATATTTTTCTGAGTAAATACTGATGTTAAAATTGTAATGTGAATTTTGAGGATTTATGGGCTTAATATGTAATGGTTAATAAATTATAGTTTAATTTATAAGTTTTGTAAAGTTAAGGGACCATTTGTGTAAATTCTGAATTCTGAGGGACCTAATCTGTAATACACTTAATTCTGATGTTAACTTCTGTATTTTTGTAAAATATGATGCTTGGTTGGTAAATATGAATATTGTAGGGATTTAATTGTGAATATTGAAAATCTAGGGTTTGTTTTGTAAATATTGAAACTAGAGGGGTATAACTTGTAAATTGTGAAACTTGAAGGAATTAAGTGTCATTCTATATAAAAGGAATATTTAAATCAGTAGGTAAAGTATTTTCAATGTGATACCTTTGAATTTAGAATAATTACAGTTTAAACCCTGAACTATGAAAATTTGTCATAATTAACCCTAAAGTTTTATAGCTTTATAAAAGATACCTTAATACCGTAATATTCTGTAATTAAGGACTTAACTAAATCTGTAATATCAATATCTGGTTAAATATGGAAATCTGTTAATTCTGAAAACCTGCTAAAAATAGAAAGTTACTTAAAATGGAAAGGTAAACTAAAAGGAATAATCTGAATTAGAATCCATAGTAATTCCGTCTTCTACTTCTTTAGGTGTGAAGAAGGAGAAGTCCTGATTTTTGTTCTGTGTCTGTTTTGCTTATTCTGCTTTGCTAATAAGGTACAGATATTCTGCCCTTTTTCAGTAAGGGTTTTTCATCCCCTTTTCTTTCAGTTTTACATTTTCTTTATTAGGATCTCCGATACCACTGCTATGTTCCCTCCTGTTGTAAATCTTTGTTGTGATCTGTTTGTCTTGAACCTTTTGTTTGAACCTCTGCTATGATTCTTTTATTCTGAACCTTTTTCCTTAACTCTGATTATAAATTGGCTTGTGAACCTTTGATGTGTTTCTTCTGTTCTGAACCTTTCTTGAACCTTTGTGTTTTGATCTCTTGTTCTGAACCCTGAATTTGTGAATCTTGATTGAATCTGATCTGTGAACCTTGTTCTGAACCTTAACCTGATATATCTGTTGTAAACTTTGATTTGATTTTTGGTATAAACCTTAACCTGTTAAATCCTTATCTGAACCTAATTGATTTTGAACCTTTATTAAACTACATATGAAACTGTTTAAGAAAAGCTATTTTAAAAAGAAGCGATACCACTTGAAATGGAAGTTACTAAAAGTTTTGGAAGACCATTTTTATGAAAACTATTTTGTAATATCATTTCAATGAAAACCATTATTAAAGGATTGATTTAAATGAACTTTTGACAGGAACTTCTGAAATGGATTATTGCTATAAACTTGTAATTCTTAACCTTTGATATACTCTTTTGGACTATTGGAAATAAACCTTTTAATCTGAACTTACGTTTTGATATTAAACTTAATATGATAAACTTTGATTTGAACCTTATTATCTTATTCTGAATTGTTGACATGACCCTTCTGCCATGAACCCTTAGATATGACTCTGTTTATTATATGACATCTGACCTTGACCACAGTCTGATATCCGAGCCAATCACTAGGCATGAGGGTTTCATGTCCATGTCATTGATGCACCGATGGCATGACTCTAGGGCAGGAGAGTGATGACCTGTCCCGTCCCTGATTTTATCTGTTATGTAGGAGAAGATTCGGGCCTACTGGGGCGTATGGATGCATCCTAGATCTGATCTGTTTCTGTTATCTGTTATTATGTTATCTGTTATATATATATCTCTGGTGACTGATGGTGTGTGCGATACACGTCTTTCACATATCTGGGAGCTGATCACTCCGATTTGATACATGAGGTCACCCCTCATATTATCTGGTTACTTGAGAGGTATCCCCTCTAGATTACTTATGTGACTACACTGTTATGATATTATCTGTTATCTGGGCTCGTGATAGATTTCTGTTCCCTTTATTCTTAAACCTTATTTATTTATTCTTATTTC
This sequence comes from Artemisia tridentata subsp. tridentata, assembly GCA_021014915.2. Classification (NCBI taxonomy): domain Eukaryota; kingdom Viridiplantae; phylum Streptophyta; class Magnoliopsida; order Asterales; family Asteraceae; genus Artemisia; species Artemisia tridentata. The sequence goes on along the minus strand of CP139501.1, from coordinate 314,772,779 downwards.
ATTTCATTTATTCCATTTCTTATTCCTATTCCTTCATTTGACTTGTGTCTGTATGATCTGTACTTTCTGATTTCTGTTGCACTGCTCTGTATTTCCTGATTTTCCTTTGTACTGCTATCTGTTATCGTTTCTGTTATCTATATATCTGTTCACTGAGCTTTTGAAGCTCAGCCGCATTTCTTTTCCTGCGGCAGGTTTTCATTAGGAAGCTGGGAATGAGTGAGAGTGTACCTCTGGACTTAGAAGGCTTGGTAGCTATTCTGGATTAGAATTGGATAGAAGATATTATGTTTTAGAATTAGTTTTGAAAGCTTTCATTGTAACCTTGAAGGTTCAATATTTCATTTGTAATCCTTTGAGATTTTTGTATTACTGTAAGATGTATGCTTTGTTATGTTCTGATATGAATCCATTGTTATGATATCTTTACCCTTGTCGGGTTGGGGTGTTACAATTTATGGTATCAGAGACAGGTTGCGACTTGAGATAAAATATGACCATCATGAGGGCATATTTATATGATGCCAGTATTATGACGTCTGACCAACGTGATAATACTTACATCATATGACGTGCACTGGTTGTGGGCATAGGATATTTCGAGAAGTGCCTTAGAACTTTAGAAATTCTTATAACTGTTGGGATTATCTCCATTAGTGAGACTGTAAGTTCATTCTGACAGTACGCGTAATCTGCTTTCACCGTTCTGTGAATTGATACGTCTGGAACCTCGTCGCGCATTCTGCTGACCCCTGAGCTTCTGATAATAATCTTAGGTTCTGTTATAGAACTTCTGCCAATTGATGTTGTCGATAATCTATTTCTGTATGCTCTAACCTGATCTGTCAATTCAATTTCTGTGGACGGCATATCCGTCAAAATCCGGTGTAATTCTTACGTCTCTTCCGAGAAAATCAGATTATCATCTATTAGGTCTGATATGTCTTTGTTTTGTGTTCCGTTCTCTTTCCTTTCTGCTTCCTGCAAATTTCGAGGACGAAATTTTTTTTGTTAGTGGGGAAGAAGTTGTAATACCTGAAATTCTGATAACCTATAAAATTACCAAATTGCCCCTGAAATCATAAAACATAAATAAATCACTTATAAAATTCTGAAACGATTCCAAACTTCTGAAAGTGAACCATATATGAAACGAATAAATTTCTGGGACAACATAATATTATTTCTGAATGTCCAAATATTAGAAATCACTTGTATATGTATTTTATGGTCCGAATTATATTTTAATTAGTTTATTATGTTTTGTAAATTAAAAATAAATAAGATAAACGCCAAATTAATTAAGGAAAATATTATGAAAATAAAGTACAATCCTTATATAATTATAACACTTAAGAAATCTTATTTTTAGCTCTCAAAAGTCGGCCAAATATTTATATATACAAAATCTATATTTTCCTAAACCCTAAAAATATACCGATTAAACTAAATCCCTAAAAAAATTCGACACCCTCCTCCCCAAGCTTCCTGACTACTAATGTATTATGCAAGTTAGAACCTTCTTAACTTAGGTGTGTTAAAGTCTTGGTGGTATTATAGATTCCTGCATTTCCTGTGGATACATCAAATACGAAGCTTAAACGTTCTCATCCACAAGAAAGATGATTTTTGCTCTTATACAAATAATGGAGGATCATACCGAGCAAATCTCAGGGGAGTTTTTCTGTTCTAATTCTTTTATTTTTCCAGTTTTTAATCTTTGTTACAAACAACGAGGACGTTGTTTAACTTAAGTGGGGGGATTGGAGAATTAGAACACTTACTTGTCCTAAACTTTTTCAAAATATGCTTAAAATGTGCTTAATATATCAAAATTTAAATTTTTATCATGTTTTTGTTTAAAGTCTAAATTACATAGCTGCACACATGACGTTATTTTCAAAAATTGTGAACTTTTCAAAAATTCACAAATCTATGAGTGTGCCGGTGACTTGTAAACTTTAGAACTTGGCTTGTATACTATTCGAGACCACCATAATAAGTATTATTTATAATTGGAATGACTTGTCTAAATTGGTAAATTTCTAGGATTACACCCAAATAGCCTTTATATGTTATGTGATATTAACTAACTACACTGGTTAGTTAACCCCCGTATAAACCCTTTTGTTACTCTCACTTTTAGAGTAAGATACCCCTAGAAAAACATTCAGATCCATTCCTTTCATTTCTTACACCTTTGTTATAATGTTTCGTTACACCCTTACACCTTAGCCTACCCTATAGATTAAAATCCGTGGTTGGTTAATTGCTTTAGGCAAAGTGTGTTTCCTTACATTACCTGTGTTCGCGTGCGTAATTCATTATCTATGGTTAGGTCGGGAAATTGCACAATGCAATTGGAGTGAAAGTAAATATTGTATATCTTTGAGTTTATTTTTCGTGTGTTTACTACTTTCACTATTACCGTTATTTCTGAAGTCATGAAAAGTATGGAAAAATTATCCAGAGTTATCATTATAGTGATGTGGTGAAATTTTTCACATATATGTTGATGTCAAAAAAAAATAATAAAAAAATAAAAATAAAATAAAAAAAAATAAAAAATCAAAAAAATAGAAAAGAAAAAGAAAAAGGAAAAGTTGGAAGTTTGTTTTAACCAACTTATGTAAAGTTTTGTATTAAGTGGTCGATATCACCACTAGTTGTTGTATATTATATTTATGGATTGAATGGGAGTTGAAGGTTATGGGAACGCCAACTAAAGGTTATTCTTTGATTGAGATCTTGTTGAGTATAATTCGTGTCTACCTAAAGCGTGTGTTTCAAGTGTTAAAGCGTGAGTTATTCTATGATATGAGTCTTATTCATGGGATGGTTGGGATAGTGATTAACCACACTTAGGATTTTAATTTATCTGTTTTGTTTATTTTTCATTTTACACCAATTTGTATCCCAAATATTATCCATACCCTATATTATTCTTTATCCAAACCTTTGATTTATTGAGATTAGGGATTTGAGCAATCTTAAGTATCGTAGTCGTGGATTCGGCTATGTATTTAGGATTTTATCGCCCTTTTTGATATAATATTATTGGTGAAGATTACTTGGTCCTATCTTTAGCCTATTCGAGTTAAGGATTTGAGCAATTGCAAGTATCGTGTTCGTGGATTCGATCATGTATTTGTGATTTTGTCGCCTTTTCTGGAATTTGAGATCGATAGAGATTAATAAGAATGATTAACCCTTAACCTACAAACCCTTTTTACCGTTTTAGACTTGTTATTCCTTGGCTTTAGTGGAGGAGATGCGTATACTTGCCAAGCTTATGATAGAATATTCGTCACGACTGGACAGTTAAACGATTAGATTTGCTTTTATCAAAATATTTTATTTTACTTCTAATTCGTTAAGTGTTTGGTTGTGTGAATTATGACAAAAAATGAATACATGCTTAAATATAAAAATAAATCCTAATATCTTTTAGGATACATTTTCATAAGATTAATTCTAAGGTTTACTCGGGGACAAGTAAAGTTCAAGTGGGGGGATATTTGATGAACTCAAATAAGTACATTTTATTACCATCATTTATCCTATTTATTTGACTTGTTTTATTATATTATCTGTGAGAATTGATACGTTAATGTTTACTTTTGTAATTCTCAAGTAAAAACAAGTATTATGTGAAACTTGGCGATTTTTGACTAATTATGGAGCAAAACAAGCAAGAAGTTAAGAGTCTACTGAAATGTACAAGATCAAGATCATTCTGCTCCAGATACGCCGCATCCTACTTATTACATACGGCGCATCACTATCAAGATTTCACAAGCTACGATCCAAGACAGCAAGGACATGCGCCGCATCTAAGAATGAAGTTACGCCGCTTCTTCTGGCGGTGTACGAATATTCCTGAATATATTAATCTTGGACCCCACGCGAAGTTAAGTCAATGCGCCGCATCTACTTATCCTATGCGCCGCATCTAGCCCTCAGACAGAAACTATAAATACCCCAAAGTCAGACGAATTTCGGAGTTCGACAATTTAGCTAAGTACGAGACAGAAGAAACCCTAAGCCGAATTCAGACGAAGTAGTAGCACAAGACACACCTTGAACGAAGATACAAGAGCTGTAAGAAGGTCCTGCATGTATTTAATTCATTAAGTAGTTTTGTTTTATTGTATTAGTACACTTTAATTGGTCAGGATTGATGGGCTTGTGATCATTGATTTAATCATGCACTTCAACTCCCCTTAAAATTGCTTTCCCATTAATTAAAGTTTATATGTTGATGTCTTTGGTGACTTTTATTAGTGCATTGATAACCTCTGTGTCTAGCTGAGCATTGCTTGGGTCGCCATGCCCCATCCTCGCCTATTTATTAGATCGCCTATGCATTCTATCGTCTATAGAAAAGTAGGAGGAAAGATAAATAGGATAGTCATAAGTAATCATTAAGGGTTTACTCGCCGATAAGATTAGAACCAACGAGAAAGGACTTAATCTCGGTGCGTTGCATCGAACTATACACTTCATATAAAACTAGCAATAAAACAAGTGACAAGCTACTTAACTATCAGGACAGGTCTTCTTATTGTCTCAAGTATTTATCTGTGTACGTGTGTGCTATTCGCTGATTCGTGCTTATTAGTTTAGTTTATATTTAATCACAACCAAACCGTGCCAGTCTCTCAGGCTGAACCCCCTTGCGTTAGATTAGGTTGTATAGCTAACTTAAGATATTAAAATACTGATTAGGATAACTAGATAATACGTTCCACTCTTAGTGATCGACACTCTACTTACCATTATATTCATATTGACCGGGTACACTGCTCGTTAAAGTGTGTGTTATTGATAAGTCGGCTAAATATAAATTTAAAACTTGAATACTGCTAAAACCACAACGACATATCGTGGATATAAAATTAGTGCAATACCACACGCACATCAATTATGAATCAACAAGAGAAATATGGAGTGAATGCGTCAGCAGATACCCGGACGTGGAAACGTTTAGAAATCAGTTGTTTAGTAGAATGAGCACACTGGAACGGATGCTTACTTCAAGATCACTTCATCTGAGAGAGATGCAGAATGAGAAGAAAGTGATAGAACGGGAAAGGGAGCAAATTGTAAGAGAAATGCTTCTAAAGGAATCAGACGGAAATGAGAAAGAGGCAAACAAAGATGAAGAAACAGTCGATGAGGGTACAACTTCTGATGATAGCTTGGTTTAACGGGAAGTGATACATCATCAGAACAGCAGGTTGAAAGCAGTAATCCAAGGAATGATTCGGATGCTGATAGTACACACAGGACTGAAGCTGTTTGGGATACTGAAGCTGACCATATCAGATCCTCATCTGACATAGCAATATTGGCTACGGTACAACATTCACACGATAATGATAATGTTTTTTTGTTTGATAATGTGTTTGCTTATGACAAGACACATCCTGCGCATCCTGAGTCCATCAGCGACACATATGTGGTGAATCGGTTTGATAGTAATATCACTCCTACAACTCCAGATATGGATCCTAATGGAGGTGTGCCTGCCCAGGATGGATCATCTCATGATCAAGATCAAGCCTTATTTGCTTCCTTAATCGATAATTTCAAACATGAACTTGAAAAGTGCAAAGAGGACAATCGCAAAGCTAAGCAAACAAACGTCTTATTGTCCAAAGAGCTTGAGGGATTTAAAGAAATGAAAAAAGATTTTGAGAAAATAACACACAACAAAGACATACAAATCTCAAACCTTAAATCTCAAGCTCAGAAAATAAACGAAGATGTTCTCACACCAATCTTAAAACGAAATAAAGAACTTGAAGTTGAGTGTAGCAAAGCCCTGTCACGTGAAAAACTTTCCATTCAAAAACTGGATGCAAATATGGGCCCCGTTAACACAAGGATCCAAGAGCTTTTAAAAGAGAACGTTGAATTAAAAGTTAAATACTCAGCACTTCAGGAAACCACATCAAATATTAAGATTGTTAACTCAAAACTTGAAAATGAGAATCAACAGATATTGAAACGTGCAAACAATCTTGAAGTAAAACTTCGAAAAACAGGTCAAAGTGTTCAAACTCTTCAAATGATGCTTCCTAAAGATGAGAACACTCATAAAGGAAAATCCGGACTTGGTTTTGAAAATAACTTGCAAACTGAACAACCATGTTTTCTAAACAAAATGGATGTTCTGTTCATGTCGGAGGAAGAAGATAAATTGGAAAAGGAAAAACGTTTAAGAGTCAAACGAACAAAAAGCCCACTCTCGTACCATGGCTTTGTGTATGGTTGTACACAACTGACTGATATACCAAAAGACCCTTTGAAAAGAAAAGACACAAATGTGACAAGATTTTTCAAAGAAACTCAACTTGCTACTTATGATGCTAATTTATGGCAAAATAAAGCAAGGAAACAGTTTTGTAATCTTAAATATCACATTGAGCACACGTTAAAGGTCATTTGGTCGAAACAACAATACACCATTAGTGACTACAATAATCTCATGTTATCAGACGCTTGGCTAAAAAGGGAAGTCTGTAAGTTTTTAAAAGATGAGATTGAACCTCTTGTGAAAAACATCAATTTAAGTTTTGAATACTTTGAAAAATTTCTTGTCACTGAAATGAGAGAAGATTTAAAGTACGTCCATTCACTTGAAGATGAATTTGATGAAAAATGCTTAACACTTGATATTCAAAAAGAATTTTTCACAAATCAAATTGAGTCATTCAAATCGGTGTCTGTCAGTCATGAGTATGAGAATGTGGATTTTGAACAAACATCTTCTTTGAAATCTGAAAATCTTTGTCTCAAAATGAAAATCACTCAACTTTCAAAAGAAGTAACTGAAGTCAAAGAAGAATTGTCAAAAAGAATTGCTTCTTCTGAAAACCCTTTGACAACAGTGCTCAAAGAAAAGGAAAAGATTTTTGAAGAAAGTTGTGATGATGCCAATATCAAGTTTGATTTGGACGAACTTGATACAAAAAATATTGAATTGGAACATGCTGTGGCATCTTTACAAAAAGAAAATGAGCATTTGAAACAGACTTACAAAAACCTATTTGATTCAATCAAACGTTCATGAGTTCAGACTCAAAAATCAATCATGAAACAAAAAGAGACTGAAGTTTTGAAGTCTCAAATGTCTGAATCCGCTGATGAAAAGTTTGAAAAGGTTTTGCAAAAGACTGAGTCAATGAAGAAGCAAAAGGATGAGTCTCAAATCACAAAAGTTTCCTATCCAAATCCCCTGTTTGATTCTGATACTCCAGATTTTGAAAAGGAAAATGCAAATCATGTGCTTCAAACAAAAGTGCTTGAGCTTGAAACGCTTTTAGCTCAACACACAAACGATCTTGAGGATGCCAAAACTGATCTTTTCAACAAAATAAACAAATTTGAAACGTATTTTGAAAGACTTGAAAAAGAAAATATTGTTTTCGAACGGAAATTGGCACGTAAAATGGATGATTCAAAAGCTGAAAAAAATCAATTTTTGAAACAAATTGCTTCTTTGGAATCTAAATTGGCATCTCAAGATCTTCTTCAAAAAGAATACAATGATTTGCGAATGTCATACAATGCCTTAAAAGCAAAGTTTGATGTTCTCCATCGATCAAAAGGCAAATCTCCTGTTTCAAATCTTTCAACACCAACAGTGAGTGTTTCAAAGAAGGTTTACACGGGTGAATCTTCAAAACCATTTTCGAAAAAGGTTTCTCAGTTTACAACCTATTCTTTGCAAAAAGGAAGGAAGTTTTCGAAGAAACCAAGATTTTATGAAACACTTACTCCTCAAAAGCTTTCAAGGTCAAACATGTCTCATGAAGAGACTCAAAGATTTCAAACTCCACACTCTCGCTTTACACGGGTACAGCAAGTGTGGAAACCAAAACAAAGTCCTTCAAACTCTGAAATGCTTCCGCTACAACACAAAAATGACTCTGCTTTGAAAAAGGATTTTAAATCACCGTTAATTCCGCGAGTGTTATTTCCAGATGAAAAACCAGTTTTCAGTCCTCGTTGGAATTCAACTTCTCTGAATCAGATTGACACAACTTACAAATGGATTGCAAAACATGCTAAACCCGTTGGTGCAGTGCTCAAATGGGTTCCAAAGGTTGTTGTCTAATCTGGTCCTAATGGCTTCTAATCATATCAGATTAGGACCCGCGCTTAACCTAATGGCTTCGGAACACATCTCAGTTCCGGACCCGAGCTTCAAAGAAAGGAAAGTGCTTCATCAAAAAATTTCGAGCACTTATCCTAAAAATCAATGGTTTGTAAGTATTTCAGCTTACAACCCGGGCTTCAATGTTTTGGCTTATGTACACATAACAGTGCATAACCCGTTTTTCAAAGAAAGGAACATGTTGTACACTTTATTGCAACAATCCTAAATGATAAGAAGTTTTCATGCAAAGTTCATCAAACCAAACTTCTTCATCTTAAGCAAAATTTTATTCAAAATTCATCAAAAGGTTTTCAAATCTTTTCAAAAATTTTGCTTAAGATTTTCAAATCGTTACTCCCCACTTGCTCCAAAGTTTTTCAAAAATGTCAAAACCAATGCAAGTTTTGAGGGGAGTATTCCAAAAAGAAATTTGTTCCAAAAAGTTCATACAAAACCGTTTCTCCCTATTAGCTTTCCAAAAACAATGATTTTAATCAAACGGTATCAAAAATACCATCGAAATGCTATTTTTGAGGGGGAGAAATGTGATTAAAATGTGATCATGGTTCGAATCTCAGAGACAGACTCAGTTTTAACCCTCGAATTGACGAAATCAACTGTTTGTTATCGAAAAGACTTGTCCGGGACGGGTAATAATTTCAAGCTGTTTTACCAGTGATGTAAGCGTGTCTCGCAAAGGACTTGTCTGAGTAGAATGTACCAATTCGAGAGATGATCATTGAATATGATCGGGACGGGTAATAATTTCAAGCTAGTGTAACTAGTGATGTAAGCGTGTCTCGCGAAGGTCATGTTCATTGAAAATCGATCATTTCAAATGTACGAACTCTACCCAACATGTGCAATTTATTTCAAAAATGCATGAGCATATGTGAAGGGGGAGTATTTCAGAAAATGCAAAACTCTTGAAGTGTTAAACAAAATGTGTTTTATACATAATCGGTTTGAGAGATTTTCAAAAAATGGTTTTATGGCATGCGATCAACAAATCTAGGATAATCATGGAGTAATAAGGTGATTATGGTTAGGTAATGTCCAATGATCCGCCAGAACCGGAGGGATCTACCCAAGGACAATATCAATAGATTAGAATTAGAAGTCCTTAGGTATGATTGAAAAAGGAGCAAAATGAGAAAGGAGAAAGAAGGGGTTGAAGAATGAAAAAGAAAAGTTTAATGTAAGGGTGAAAAGAAATAGCCCTCCATGAAAACTTAGGTCAGAAACCGGGTCAATACATCTGCTATCGGTACTCACTAAGGTGATACTGATATTGAAGACAAGACGTCATGGACCCAGTGACGCGTTGCACAAACCCTTCCTAGCCACTCAAATATCTCTTAAAAGATATTTGTTTTATTTCTCACGGAGATCAATGCATAATCTATCGACCTCTCACTCCGAGATGAGTTGATATTGAAAAGGTGGCACTCTGCTCCTCGCCTCCGATTACTAAAACCAAAACGCACATTATTGAGTCTAGAGACATGAGATTCATCAAAGAGCTCTTAGGAACACTTCCTATGCAATACACTTGTGTTCATCAAAAAGGATACAAGTTGTATGAGTCTTAACGAGATCTGAACCTGAAAGAGCTGGACGATTTATTGCTAACTGTTTTATGCAGGTACTGAAGAAAGTCCATCGATCATCGTATGTCTCAACATCTACATTGGAAGAATAGACGCTGTGAATACATGAAGATGTTGATCAAGGCAAAGAACAATAAAAAGACGATATGATGAAGATCACAATGCATGAAGGAACAAAGAATCACAAAGTTCAAGACCCTGAAGTCTAAAGACTTAAACACGTGGTGCATCTTTTGAATGACCATCCCTTAGGGGGAGATTGTTAGCTTTAATTTTATAGATTAAAGTGACGGTCATTCACTTTAGTTAGAACTTTGTGAATGTGGGCTTGTGATAGAGTTAGAAAGGAATGTAAAAGCCCAATCCATGAGCAAAAGCCCTCAAGCCCACACAAAAGCCTTTAGGGCAAAAAGATTGTAATATTTAAGCATCTTATCTCCTCATTTGTGAGGTGGTGCAAAGGTGTAAGTGTGTGTTTAATAAAAGTGAAGTTATCATCTCATATCTTTCTCTCTATATACGATCCACATCATACATCCCTTGTCCCATCATATCTTGTGCAAAACATGTGAAATATATGTGTGATAAAGAGTCATTTCGAGCTACAACAGATTCCTTCACATTTACCATGATACTACTTACATCTTCCCCTGAAATATTGATGCGTGGTTTTGCAACCTTACAACAGGTTTTACCTCTCGAGGGATCTCAAGAGGCTTACAACCCCACCAGGCAGTGTACCTGACCGATGTAGTATAGTGTAGTGGTAAGTACGGGGGATTGATCGTTCTCCACAGGGAATAGTGTTCGTTAGGTATGAAAAACTACTTTAATAGGTCTAAGGGTGAGAGAAGATTCTTTTTATGTTTTTATATTTTTTTTGGAAAGCAAGTAAAATCTCGGGTTTGAAAGAGTGGGCGGAATTAGTTGCTAGTCAACTAACCCAAATTACTACGAATGCAAATAAAATAAAATAACAGAAAATAAAAAGGTTGGTGAAAACTTATGTGGAGGGAAATGTGTTTACTTAGATTTCCTTACTCCCTAACTATCTTTTACCGGTTGATTAGTGTGTATTAGTTGCGTGGATGACGGGTGTATTCCTTAATACCATTCGTGGGGTGGCGTACGTACTTCCCCAACTCTACAAGCTCCTACTTCACTCCTATGTCGAGCCGGCTAGGAAGCTCCTAACATGGGATCACTAGAATTCGCTTGTGCATTAAATACAACCATAAAAACCTTTAGTACGCATTGGTTCATGTTTCTTAAGACGTTCAAGCAAGTTACCGAATAGGAAGTTAGCCAGTTTTCTTAAGCCTAACATAGATGAACAATCATCCAATACAACTAACAACACACTAATAACCAATAATCAATAGCTAGGTTTCATTAGATCTAAGCAAACACAAGATAAATCTAGCCTAGCATGTTAAACAAAAGACAAGAACAAGATAGAATCAAACAACACATAGACATATTGAATGATTAATTGATAACTTATCTTCAATGTAACATGGAAGATCTCAAGGCAAAAAGCCTTGAAAGAGCTGCCAAATTCGTCCTAGGGTTTTCACACACAAAGTTCCCCAATAAGTTCCACACTAATGACAAAGAATTGCAAAACTATATATAGATTTTTAGATCTGACGGCGTCACGTTATGGAGTGTGACGCCGTCACCTCGCCGCTTTTAGGGTTCCCGGATGACCTTCTTGACGCCGTCCCTCTTTAGCTCTCCAAAATCCGTTCTGGCCTATCAAGGCTTGACGCCCTCAGACTATGAACGTGACGCCGTCCCTCTTTAAATTATCACGTGACGACCTTGATCAAATTAAAGGGTGACGCCATCAGAATTCCCATGCAATTTTCACTGGCTTATCATGAGTAAATTTCACATCCACCACTTTTGCCAAGCCATGACGCCGTCCAGGCATAATCCTGACGCCGTCAAAGGTAACTTCCAGCATGATTTTGAGACTTCGTCGTTTTCTTCACTTTTATGCTCCAAAAACGTCCAAAATGCCTCCTTTTCCAGATTTCTCCTCACAAGTACCTAAAATGACAAAAGGAACGATTTAGGGCAATATTTGATCAAATAAATACGATTTAGGGCTTAAATGACCCCTTAAAAGCGGTACACTTTTCGCTTCATCAAATACCCTTACACTTGAGATTTGCTTGTCCTCAAGCAAATGCGCTTTTATTCTAATCAAAACACAAGTTAGGGGTCATTTAATGCTAACATAAAAGTAATTACAACAAATATTCGTTCCACTTTAATCATAATAAGCACGGAGATTATAAACTAGCACCTCACAAGTAGTGTTTAGATACTCACATCTCTCAAGTGTCATCAAAATAAATCTCATAAATGAAAACGGATAATATCTCTCACTACCTGTCATAGCAAATAGATTACCATAGGCTTGGGAAAGGATCGAAAACCTCCTCCACTAGGCGTAAGCACCTAAGATAAACTATCAAAGAGGGCTTTTAAATGGGTTATAACGTTAGGTGTAGGGAAAAGGAAAACACGGTTTTGTTGGATAAAAGATATTTTACTGGTGGCGAGTTAAAGATCTTGATCAATTACATGTACTATACAATGTTGCTAAGCCAAGACTCGACTCAATCTTAAGCTAATGAAAGAAAATAACAAAAACATAAAACAAACATAAAATGAAACGGGATGGTAGTCCGTATGTTTTTTCTACTTTTCTTTTTCTCATTATTTTTGTATTTTTCTTGATTTTTTTCGATTTTTTTTTTTTTTTTTTTTTTTTTTTTTTTTTTTTTTGCATACACTTTTGCCCTACCATCCAAAATAGTACATCATAGGGGCGTTGCATCCCCTTTACACTTGAACTTTTACATCACTTTACAAATTACTATTCTAATGACTCGAATTAAGATAATCAAAACACTTGGAGTACTTTTTAAAATATTTAGCACATATGGGGGTAATAAATGATGTTCTTCCCCATTACTTCATTACACTAGTACTTTACCCATGAGTCCCAATCGTCCCAAAACAATATGTACAAGGATATGACTCGACTTAGCAACCATGTAATCAATTAGATAATTAACTTGGGTTTAAACAAATGTTGTCACAATAATGCACTAAAAATGAGTGCATACAAGGTAGGCTAAGGCGATTTGGGTGTACATTTTAGTGGGGTGTAAACAAATTCTTCCTTTAAGTAAAATGCTTAAAGGTCGAAACGAAAAGATAGGCTCTAAGGGGTGTACTAGGGGTATCGTGTACTAAAAATGAGTACAACGCAAAGGGTGTGGGAGAATTACTTGACCAATGTAGCCAATGTAATTATAACAAAAACACAGGTGTAAAACAATGGGTTAATCCTAATGCCTCTTATCATGTAGTAAATCTAACTACACGAATGTAGTCTCACTTGTGGCCTCGGAATGGTCCTAACGCAAGTTCTAGAATCTAAGTGCTACCGGTACACACATCATAGCATAAATGCTTTTCCTACCAATTCTAGGGGCGAACCTCACATATTTGGGGGTGGAAAATTTTTTAGTGGTACGGTTTTGTGCTAGTCATATAACTCCTATCCATGAGACGCTCATTAAGACCAAAGTTTCACTCCTATATGTTGTAAAAAATTTTAAATTTGGCACTAAAATTGCCTTAACAGGTATTTATCTCAGTTTTATTACACATCTACTATTAAACAAACAAAAATCAAGCGTAATAGCATTCTCTAATCGTACTTTTACCCCCCCTTACACTTAAGATGAACATTGTCCCCAAAGTTCAAATAACAAGATGTAAAAGCATAAAGTAAAAGAATGAAATCAAATACTCCCCTGATTCGCTCGGTGGATAATGAAGTAACACGGTTAGATCTTCTTCCAAGGTAATGTTGAAGCTCCATGACTAATGCATCGCCAAAAGCTTGATTCCACATACATTTCCTTGTCCAAAATAACCTGTTAAACCTGAGAAAATGATATGTGCCTAATTACACATATCTTTTATACAATTTGAACCCACAAAAACGACCAAAAACACACAAATGACTCACAAAATGATACAAATTCATCAAAATGTGTTTTTATGTGATTCAGGTACAAAAGATTGAAAAACAAGTGAAAAATGATCAATTTCACAACAATTGTCGTTTTCAGTCCCTGAAGTTTCACAAAATGGCAAAACTAGTCCCTGAAGGTTTAAAATGAATGAAAAGTTAACTTTAGTCCTTGGATAATCAAACTTGTTCAAAATAGTCCCTGGATGAAAGTTTTCTACAAATGGCAATTTTACCCCCTCAAAAATCCAAAATTGACACAAATGGTCCTTAAAGTTTTAAAATGTTAAAATTATCAACTTTGGTCCTTGTGTTATTGATTTGTGGCAGGTTTAGTCCTTTGAAGTGAGTTTGGAATGTTGGCAAATCAAGTCCCTAAAGTTTCAGAAAATACAAGTTTGGTCCTTGGCTTTAATTTCTACAAACCAAAACCAGCCAATCCATTTATATCACTAAACCCAGCCAAAACTAAAATGAACCCCAGCCACAAACCAAACTGAACCCCCAGTCCAACCCTTTATAATAAATACCAGTCAACCCAAAGTCAAACCCACCCTTTTTCTTCTCCTTCCTCACACAGCCCGCCAAAACCATACCACCCTCCACCTTGCCTGTTTCACCACCACACCTGTCCACCACCTTTTCCCCAGCTCACTACCTACTCCACTACCTTATCCCTTCCACCTATACCAGCCCACAACTACAATTAATGCATCCACACCTTCCACCTTCACTGCTACACTCACATAACCCTGCTTTTGTTACCCACTCTTCAACTTGAACTCTAAACTTATCCAAACATGTCCCCTCCACCTCCACAACACACCAAGATGCATTAATTGTTCTATAATTGCCCACAGCTACGTGTAAGGATTTTGGCACCAAAATCAATTTAGACGGCTAGGATGATTTACAGAGAATCAATGGTCAAGATTAGGTGGGATTTGCTCAGAATCAAGTGGGAAGCTTTTGAAGACTATAAAGATCAAGAAAGGAGTAAAAGAGAAAATACCTTGGCATTAGGCCATTGTCACGTAGAATAGCTTTTATTGCTTATCTTTAATTAAAATGTCATTTACTGCTTTCATTGATGTATTAAACTTTGACAAAGCTTAATATAGCAATATTTACAGTTTTATTGGATTCAACCTTTTTAATTTCATGTTTTTATCTTAAATGTCATTTAAATTTAAGTCATTTAAATTACTGTTGATCAAGGATGTTTAGAGGACTCTATATGACACTACATAGCTCTTAGTAAGTTTATGCAAGCCTTTAGAAGCCATTAAACAGTCTATGATCTTTTAAATTAAAAAATACCAAAAATAGAGAAAATAGAAAAATAATTAAAAATCAGTGATAATGAAGAAGATGATGAAGCAGGGGTAATATTGGAATGCAATGGGTATTAGGAGCTTATTGGGAAGCTAATAGGTGTAACCTTGTTCATTGGTTTCCATGTCTCGATCCACTTTCTCATTTGTAAGCATTTTCTTAATTTTCTGCATTTTACTGTTTATGTGTCTATTTCCTTTAATTTTCATGTTTTGTTGTTCATTTGTTGTTGCTAAGTGTTATTTAAGTTTAATCTTGTATGTTTATGTATCAGTTTATGGATTTACTTTATAATCTATTTTTAACTGTAAAAATGGACTATGAGTAATCCATGGTTATGGTTGTTGTAATTGTTATTTTCCTGTTCATTTGTTCTTAGTATGTGTTATTGTGATGTTTGGAATCAGTTTCATGGTCAAATTCATTGAAAACTTTAAAATTCATTTGACACTTGAAGATTAAGGGACTGTTTGGATTTGCTTTGATTTAGAATCCTGAAATTGTTTGAGGTGGTCATTCCTGTCACTGCATGATCCTTGAGCTAATTGAGGGCTTGACAACCTTTTAGGTTCAATGATCATGTCTTTTGCAGTCATGCTCATTCTCAATTCAAATTCAGTACTCACTGTTTGTTGATGCTTAATCTGAGTTTAAAAGTTGTGTGTGATGTTGTTCTTGTGTGATTGTATGTTGCTTCATAATCCATTAACTCAGTATTATACATCTAACCAACTCTTTATTTAGTGTAAAGTCATAGTTTCTTATAATCTTCTTTGTTTAACTGTCTATTTAGATTCACATGTCCAAATTCCATATTTGTGTTTAGAAGTTGTTTGTTTTTGTTAATTTCATGTTATTACTGCTTATTATAACTTATTTTGCCAGCAAATTAGTTTGTAAATTCATATTAGTCAAACTTATGGTTCTTGTTCAAAAAGTCAATTTTCATATTTTCATGTTTTTGATTAAATCTTTAATTTTCCTGTGCTTTTGTTATTTAATTTCATGCTTAGTGCTTGTAGGGTTTTTTTTTTAGTTTAGTTGCTCAGCTTGTTAATTATGTTTTTATTAAGTTTTAGTTTTGATGTTTAGATGCTTATTTATGTGCTTATTTAGGCATGTATTTGCCCTGTCTCACAGCTTCAAGGCCAAAATCACAAGCCTTTAGCTTGTTGACCTTTGGACTTGAGGCTGTGTTAATTGATGTTCATGAAGCCCTACTAGCTAGTTATTATTGTGTATGCTTATTTTTCAGTCTTCTACTTATTAGACCACTTATTCTCACCCACCCTTTTTGTTTCACTTAGCCAAATACACTGAAGCAATCAGTGTATTTGGGCTTGCTTTTCTAAGCTCTAATAAGTTCCTAGCTGAGCTTGATGAGGTGAGCTTTGGCTTTTAATAAATCCAAGCAAACCAACTTTATGCCCTACAGCTAGTTGAGCTACTAGAGCTTATTTGATAGGTCATCATGGAAGCTGATTGTTTGCCCATTCACAAAGTTTCCTGAGAAATCAGGAAACATGCACTATTACCATCAGCTCCTATAAGCCCTCTAGTGGTCTAGGGATTGTGTTCTTTGGCTTTATGTGAAGCTGACCTCCCCATCTCCTTGATCCTGTACTTAATTTCACACTTGCAGCTCATTTCATGGGGCTGCAAGTAGCTTGAACCTATCCACACTTCACTGAGTATGACTGGGTGACCAGCATACTCACCCCACTTCATAAGTTCTCAAAAAGCTATTCTCTTGGACTTAGCTTGTGTAATATTGTCCATAATACTTGTTCTTATGTTACTTTTTCCTTTGTACAGCTTTTCCAAGCTTATTCATGGCTTTTGACCCAACTGTGAGCCACAAGCCCACTGAATAAGCCATAAGCCATGAATCAGCTTATTTATTTGTTTATAAAGTTCCATTTTCTTTAAATATGTATAAAATTAGTCAGTTAAATAATCCAGAAAACTTAAAACACAAAGTTTCATTTGGTTTACACAAAGTTTGCACTTTTTCTGCACATTTGCGTATTTCAGCAGTTTCGGCTGATTTTCGTCGATTTTTCATTTCTTTGTTTTTAGGAGTTAGACCCTGAAATTTGGCACGCATATAGCTCCCCAGCTTGTGTACGTCTCCATATTTTTAGATTATTTTTTAGATTTTTTTTACAGCAGCTTTTCAGTAGCTCAAAGTAGGCTGATTTTGAGATGTGCAACAGAAAATTCAGCAGTTTTTTGGCTTATTTTGGGTTTCCTAGCTTTTCCCCATAGCTTTTTCATGTCCCTATAGCTTATATGAACTCACCTCAGTCCATTTTAGTTAATTCCATAAGCTTTTGGCTTATCTCGTAGCTTATAGCTTATTTTGAAAGTTCTAGTTTTAAATAAACCTTAAAAAGCCCACTGTTTACATAAGCTCATCATTTCCAGCTTATTGAGCTTGTAAAAAATTAAGTTCTTTTGTAAAAGTAGCTTGTATTAAGTTAAAAAGTTGGTGTGTAAAAAGAAAAAGTAAAAAAAAAATAGTTTAGCAAAAAAAATGGGGTGTGGGATTCGAACTCAAGACCTCTCGCTAGTAACATGCACCCAACACCACACCCCCTTCCCATACGCTCTGGAGCACCAGTTCTGTCTAACTTCACAACTTAATTCCTTTTAACATGTTTTTTCGGATTAAGCTTATTTTTCATTTTCAGCTTATACTAGCTTATCCGAATAAGCTGTCTTGCCCTTTATATTTTTCTTAGCTTTGTTATGTTATAAAGTATTTTAGATAAAATTTTCAGATTTTTTAGAATAGTTTTAGTATTTATTTCGAATTTTTATTTGTATAATAGTAATTAAATCATAATAAAAAATATAAAAGTCAAAAAAATATAATTCTTTTTTCTAAAATTTTATTTTATCATATAGAACCTGTAAAAAATATAATTGTACCCATAGTATTTATATTTCACAAATTTTACATTTTAACTCGCGCACTTACGTAATTTTTAATTAACCCGCGCGAGGTTTTTAGGTTTCCTTAACTTGTACATAAGTTTGTAAATTATGAATAAATATTTTAAGTTTATTTAATTTGCATTTAAGCCGTTAAGGCATGCAAATTCCCTCTTTGGGAATGTTTGTTTTTATTCGTTTTGTACGTTTACGTTTAATTTAATTTAAACGTACGTTTGTAAATCTTTCGCGTTTTTAGGTTTCTGATTGTACGTTTTTAACGATACAGCTGTGACAGAGCTATGACTATTCACATTCCAGTGTTAGTCAATCAGATTCCCGGTTTTTGTATATTCCACATCATTTCAACATCACACACAGTTCGTTGTATTCAGAACGTCACACCTCATCAGGACATAATGACCCGAGGATATAATTCTATACTCCTTGGTAAACTTGCATTCTTCTCCCAGGCTGTTTGCCTTTTATCATTTATTACGGTTGACCATTCACAAGTGGTTGGCTTGTGTGATAGAGAAATAAAAGACGACTAGTTTGGGACGAATCAGAAAACAAACACGAAAACCTGCATAACATCGGCGGGATAAACTCTATATATAAGGATATAATGCTTGTGGGATGATAATTTTGCAGATTCCTGGAGATTATAAGTTAGAAATTTAATAAAAACTTTTTATGAAAACAAAACCTTCAAAAATTTTCAGAAGATTAAACCTGACGCCGTCAGGTTGTAAAGCCTGACGCCGTCAGATATGATCTGACAGAATTCTCATGTTACGTTTCCGGAAAAATTTTGGAAAAACCTATACCTTACTTCCTGGAAATCCTTCAAAACATCATTATGACTCGATACAAGCATTTGACTCAAACAAATACTAATATGTATGTTAATTTATTATTATTATGATTCATGTTCATTTGTGTTCTAATAAACCGATTTAGATTTCCCTTACACTTAACTTTTGCAAAATACCTTTATATGTAGTTAAGACGAAGTTAAAAACAAAATAAAGCATTTTCACAACTTAGTTTTGAACATGAATCAATAAGAATAAAAATTAAACACACATACGGAAATAAATAAAAACAAACAAACAAATAAGTAAACACACAAAGCAAATAAAGCTTGGGTTGCCTCCCAAGAAGCGCTTTTCTTTATTAACGAGTCTTGTAGCTAGACTCAAAGCAAGGCTCATCTAGTGTCGCTTATGCTCATGTATCCGAGTGTGAGCCATCTAATTGTTGCCTCATCTTTCTTGTATTCATCATTCAGCTCCAAACATCCATGACAGTATCTCTTATTTTTCTCATGTGGATATTTGAGCCCCTTCCTCTTATCATTCTCACTTAACAAATCAAGAGGCACAAGTCTATTGCAAGATTCAATGGAGTAGTTTTTAAACCTAGGATGTGCTCGGGGCATTTGGTAAGTAAAATCTTCATCCCCATCCGAGAATGTAATTAACCCGTCCACAAGTTTTTCGTCAAGGTTGGTCAACCTTTTGAAGGGTTCTCCAAAAATGACTTGAGTTAATTTGTCATCAATAAATTCTCCTAAGTTCTCCATAACCATAAAATCCACCAAATACACAAAACTTCCAACGAATACGTGCAGTGGCTCAATCCTAGCAACAATGTTATCCCCTTGATATTCTAGCTCATCTACCATGATTTTATTATAATTAGCGCGAGAGATAATGTTCATAGGTAAAGATGAGTTAAGGTAAGCATAAAAATCATGATAACCAATCTTACACGGAAATTGCATGTTAAAGAGGCTATCCTTTTTGATCTTAGTCCTAGGGTCAACATACTTAAAGGGATCAATTTCCTCTTTTCCCCATTCCTCGTTAACTACTTCTCCATTACCGGCATCCTCATCGGAGTCTGAGTAGTAAAACGGACTAACATAGTCATTCTCATGGTCAGACTCCTCCATCTCAAAATTGTTATCAAAGTGGTGGTCGGGTGAAAAGTTGTTGTTTTCTATGATGGGGGCGGGAACGGGTAGTTGAAAGTTTGCACGGCGAAAAATACGAATAACAGGGATCAAATGACCAATGTTACTCATGAGGTAAGTGGAAGGTATCACAAACAAAAGTACAAAGAAATAAGATAGACTAAAGAAAACCTATAAAAAGAAAATAAAAATCTCACTAGAAAGGAATCTAGTGAGTAGACCTATAAAATAAAAATTCAACCTAAACAATAACTATTCCCCGGCAGCGGCGCCAAAAACTTGATGCGTGGTTTTGCAACCTTACAACAGGTTTTACCTCTCGAGGGATCTCAAGAGGCTTACAACCCCACCAGGCAGTGTACCTGACCGATGTAGTATAGTGTAGTGGTAAGTACGGGGGATTGATCGTTCTCCACAGGGAATAGTATTCGTTAGGTATGAAAAACTACTTTAATAGGTCTAAGGGTGAGAGAAGATTCTTTTATGTTTTAAATTTTTTTTGGAAAGCAAGTAAAATCTCGGGTTTGAAAGAGTGGGTGGAATTAGTTGCTAGTCAACTAACCCAAATTATTACGAATGCAAATAAAATAAAATAACAGAAAATAAAAAGGTTGGTGAAAACTTATGTGGAGGGAAATGTGTTTACTTAGATTTCCTTACTCCCTAATTATCTTTTACCGGTTGATTAGTGTGTATTAGTTGCGTGGATGACGGGTGTATTCCTTAATACCATTCGTGGGGTGGCGTACGTACTTCCCCAACTCTACAAGCTCCTACTTCACTCCTATGTCGAGCCGGCTAGGAAGCTCCTAACATGGGATCACTAGAATTCGCTTGTGCATTAAATACAACCATAAAAACCTTTAGTACGCATTGGTTCATGTTTCTTAAGACGTTCAAGCAAGTTACCGAATAGGAAGTTAGCCAGTTTTCTTAAGCCTAACGTAGATGAACAATCATCCAATACAACTAACAACACACTAATAACCAATAATCAATAGCTAGGTTTCATTAGATCTAAGCAAACACAAGATAAATCTAGCGTAGCATGTTAAACAAAAGACAAGAACAAGATAGAATCAAACAACACATAGACATATTGAATGATTAATTGATAACTTATCTTCAATGTAACATGGAAGATCTCAAGGCAAAAAGCCTTGAAAGAGCTGCCAAATTCGTCCTAGGGTTTTCACACACAAAGTTCCCCAATAAGTTCCACACTAATGACAAAGAATTGCAAAACTATATATAGATTTTTAGATCTGACGGCGTCACGTTATGGAGTGTGACGCCGTCACCTCGCCGCTTTTAGGGTTCCCGGATGACCTTCTTGACGCCGTCCCTCTTTAGCTCTCCAAAATCCATTCTGGCCTATCAAGGCTTGACGCCCTCAGACTATGAACGTGACGCCGTCCCTCTTTAAATTATAACGTGACGACCTTGATCAAATTAAAAGGTGACGCCGTCAGAATTCCCATGCAACTTTCACTGGCTTATCATGAGTAAATTTCACATCCACCACTTTTGCCAAGCCATGACGCCGTCCAGGCATAATCCTGACGCCGTCAAAGGTAACTTCCAGCATGATTTTGAGACTTTGTCGTTTTCTTCACTTTTATGCTCCAAAAACGTCCAAAATGCCTCCTTTTCCAGATTTCTCCTCACAAGTACCTAAAATGACAAAAGGAACGATTTTGGGCAATATTTGATCAAATAAATACGATTTAGGGCTTAAATGACCCCTTAAAAGCGGTACACTTTTCGCTTCATCAAATATGTAAGCAAATATAGCTAGAGGAACAACTATATAACACAAGGTTAAGTTGATATGGAACTCCTAATTCATCTTATTATGTGTATCGTTACGGGTCAAGTTCGATACATATGGATGAGTAGTTATTCTAAAATGTATCAAACTTGAAGGTAAATGATACACACAATAGGATAAATTAAAAGATTTTACATTCTATATGAAAATAAAAAAGTTTGATACACATCAAAGAATAATGGGTAAAGTTTGATATATTTGACACCATAGATACTGCCCCTTTTTAAGCTAGATGTTAGGATTCTGCACACGGTTAAGGTGATTAAACCTTTTGTACTTTGTGTGTATGATATATTGAGTTAATATGATTAAGTATGCAGAATCTACTTAACCACACTTAGAAGGTTATTATGGTTATGGAAATGGAACGGTTTGTGTTAGTTCTATGACAAAGAAACAATGAAAGCTTTTCACCAAAACGATTCAATATTATTAATGATAATAATACGAGTGATCTTGAATTATCACTAGGGTTACAACCTTGAATCTTATGTTCTTACAACTTGTGATATTCTTGTGTTTGTTCTATGTCTTAACAGTTATGAGTTCTAATAATAACATTCACTTTTAGATACATAACACTTATCTCTTTTTTTATAACTCCAAAATATAAATAATATCTTTTCATACTTATCCACTTAGCAGCAGAATGTACATTAGCAGCAGCAATGAGTTATCGCTAGCAGCAGGATCAAGTATACTAGCAGCAGGATCAACAGCAGCAGAATGTTAAGCCTAGCAGCAGAATCAAATGTTCTAGCAGCAGGAACAAACATTACCAGCAGGAACCAAATGCACTAGCAGCAGAATCACACTTAGAGTATTTCTTTGAATAGAACCCGATATTAAACTTCTTGAATATTTAATTCCCAACAATCCTCCCCTAAACATGTGAATCCATTTCAACATGTTTCTGAATTAAATTATGGATTGTGAAGATCTTTTAAACACTTCTGTTCTTCAAGATTGAATATCTTTCTCAGTAATTCATCTGCTTTGTTCTTTGACTTTAACAATATCAACACATTGCTCCAATCTTGGACTAAAAGATGGTGCAATTTCCTTGGATGGAGGAATTATAAGAGGCAATGGTGCTGTGAATCTTGGATGCTTGTTTCAACAAGTGAAATCATTTATCAGCATGCCTTTGCAAGTGATGAACAAACGTGGTAAACTAAAATTGAAACTTTTCTTCGTTTGACCTAGATAGAACTTTCTCCTTTGGAATGTTCTTGTCATTTTCAACCTCCATGTCATCATCTTGTATGCTCTTGTCTTTTTGATGAGTGTGTAAATACTCATCATTTTACACCCATTAAAGACACAAAAATGACCAAAAACACTCAAATAGATCAAATATAATGAAAATATCCTTGGTTTGTGTTTTTATGTGTTTCAGGTACAAAAGGATCGAAAACAAGGCAAAAACAGACAAAACCGAGCACAAGATTGGAAAATCGTGAAAAGCCGAGGACGGGGAAGAAATTTACGGGTTTGGACCAAGAAATTACCCAAGTGTCAAAAGTCAACCCTCAAGAATGTCAACTTGTCAAGATTGGCCCTTGGTAGTAATTTTGCAAAAATGACAAAGAGGTCCCTGGATTTTCAGATTGTACATCAATGGTCCCTAAACTTTAAAACCAATTCCATTTCTAATCCTAAATAATCCTAACCCTTATCCTAAATAATAAACCCAGCCACAAATAACCAACCCAACCCATCTACTAACCTAGCCCGGCCCACTCTTTATTTAATAACCCAAGCCCACACAACAAATAACCCGACCCACCATTATTAGCTAATACCAGGGTCAACAACTCAGTCAAACTCTTCTTCCAAACCAAGACCCGCCAAAACCATACCACCATCACCCACCTTATCAGACAATACCACCCCCTCCTAAGCTTCTTCTACACACTCTCTAAATAACCAAAAGCATTTAATGCTTCTTTCCCCCCCCCCAAGTTATCAGACCAAGTGGTCTTTTACCCACTATCCACTTTTGGCGCCAAAATCCGTTTGGACGACTGGGATTGATTTAAGCCATTCCAAATGGTGGGATTTGCTCAGAAATTGTCAGAGAAGCTTTTTGGATATCTATTTAAAGCCATGAAGACACCAAGAATAAATTGTCCCTGTTTTTAGACCATTCGTAGTGTAGAAAGTACTTGTTGCTTATTTCAGTTTCACTTTAAGTTTTAATTGTCTATTCAAGTTTATTTAAGCTTATTTTTCATTACTGTATCCAGCATTGTACTAGTTTCAAAAGTTAATGAAAGTTCAAAGTTTTTGTAATTCGTATCAAGTTAGCAGGTTGTTAGAAACAAGTCACAAGCCTCATTACCATTTATATAAGCTTATATAAGCTGCTCATAGCTTTTTATAAGCTTGTATTAGTTTACAACTGTTCTAATCCAAAAGTTAGAAAAAGTCAACATTAGTCAAAGGTACTATTCATCTGCTTATTTTGTGCTTATTATGTTTTCTCTTTGCTTCTCTGGTTTATTTAAAGTAATATTAGCTCAGTTTGATTATTAGTATAAGCTTTTATCTCATTTTCCATTAAGTGCTTGAAATCAGTCCATATAGTCAAATATAGGAAATTTCTTATTAGGTGCTTATTTTAAATTAAAGTTTGCTCATTTTAACTCAGTTAAGTCATTTAAGTTTAAATAAGTCAGAATCATAGTTAAAATTGGTGTGTTCCTTTGAAAATCACATATCAGTCCACCAAAAGGGCTGTTTGGGTCAAAAAGGTAAAATGGGTCATTTGGGTGAATCACTGTTCATTTGCATTTTCCTTAAGTTTGATCATAATTAACTAAGTATGTTTCAGTTGTTAGTAGGAGCTTCTAGGCTGTTTTGAGGTATTTTGATGATTTCAGTTGTTTAGTGCAAATATAGAAATTGGACTGATCAAATAAGCTCATTAGACCAATAAGCTCTTTTGAACTTTTCTTGTAGTTTTTCTGAGATCCATTTAGTCCATTAAGTGAGTCAAAGAAGAGTTGGATTAAAATCCTTTTGGTTTGTGCAAGTATGCAATACCCTGAACACATATCAGTCCACTTTTTTAGTTTTTAGATTTTTGCAGCCCAAGTCTAGATTTTTAATGCTCTCATATTAAGTTGTTATAAGCCAATTATTTGCACCAATAATCTCAGCTGGCTTATCTAGCTTGTGGTATTTTTTCTTGATTTTTTAGGGGTTTCCTTGACTGCTTTTTAGTGCTTTGAAAAGCACCAAATCTCCCCTGCACCACCTAGTTAATCAGCAGACTTGTGTTTTGGTTTTGGATTATTTAAGAGCTTATCAGCTTTAGCCATAGCTTTTTCTGGATTTTTTTAGCTTATTTATAGTCATATCAGTCCCTAGTAGCTTATTCTAGTTCACTTATAGCTTATATATAGCTTATAACTTATTAACTAAATTTCTAGTTCTAAAAACCTTAAAACTTAACTGTTGAGATAAGTAGCTTATTTCTAGCTGATTCAGTGAGATTTAAAATAAGTTCTTTTTCAAAAGTTGGTTATATATTGCTTATTAATAAGTTGTTAAAATAAAAAAAATAAAAATAAAATAGTTTTACAAAAAGTCCATGCTGGGATTCGAACCCTGGCTACCCAGCTCACCACACACACACTCAACCACTCTGCCCTTGGGACTTTTTCAGTTAGTATTTGCAATATTTATTATTTAACCTTGTTTCAGTTTTAGCTTATTCGAACCATTTAGCTTATTTACAGCTTATTACAATAAGCTGGGTCCTTGTTAATATTTTTCCTAGGTCTGTCATATCATTAAGTAATATTAGAAAAAGTTTCAGAATTTTTAGAATAGTTTTAGTATTTTTAATTAATTTTTCTTTTACGTTTAGTTTTTAATTCATAATAAAAAATATAAAACTCAGAAAAATATAAATCTTTTTTCTAAAATTTTATTTTGTTATTTATAACTTAGGAAAAATAATTTGGTACTTGTAGGATTTGTTTTTATAGATTTCACTTTTTAATCCCGTTTTTAGAATTACCGTTTCGCGTTTTTAATATAAATGGTTTTATCTCAATTTTCCCGTGAGAATTTGTTTCTCATTTGTTAAATAGAATTAAAAAAGCAAAATTCCATATCCCAATCATCAGTCACTCTAATCCCAAACCTCAAACGATTGCCCATTCACACCTCGTTGGGACACAACCCGGGTAATCACTTACCTGGTATCACACATATCACAAACGTGAGTTTTTGCAAGTTAGCCTTTTTCCTAAGGGTTGATTTGTCTATATTCACGTGTATCCGTCTGATATTATTTATATACGCACTTTACCAAACGGATCACTTTTCCTCCCTTACATTGGGTTTTTCTTCCTTTCTTGGGCTTTTATTTCCTCCCCTGAAGCAAATAAAATTTTATCCTCCCCTGTTTGGAAGATCTCTCACTATCATCCCATCATTATCTGATCTACCAATGTGAACTTGTTTTCAGACAATGTTGTACATGAAGCCATCAATTCCTTAAGAGTTTAAGTTGCTGCCCTCATCACTTCTAGGTGTGTTAACTACTTTGAGAGGTGATTCATTGGACATTTGATTCATGGTCCATCAATGGATGGTTTTTGTGAATCCTTTGAAAATCCTTTTAAGAAACTTTTGCCTTAGCAGTATGCATATGATTTTGTTATGAAAAATCATACTGCTTTCAACCATTTTGAAGGGATTAAGTGTATAACAGACACTTAATCAAAATTTCGGTTTAATGCAACCTCTGGTTGTGTGAGAACCAATGTTTTCAGTTATAAATAACTGCCTGTGTAAAGATAAACTCATTCAAAGAGTTTTCCTGACAGGGTTTCCAGCTCATAGTAATTGTTACCTCTAACACAAGTGTTAGATTTACTTTTACTAGCTGTTCTTTCTATCAGATGTCCTTAGACTTGCTCATTATACTTAAAAGTATAAAATGATAGAAAGTGAGTTGCATCAGTTACTATCTGATCAACTAAGTCATCAATTCAATGTGAAATTTCATACTTAGGTTTCAAGAAAGAAGTTTTAAGGAGTTTTAAATTCCCAAACTCAGTCCATCATAAACCTAATATGTAGCAACTGGATATTCTGATTCTGTTGCTTCCAATTCACTTGAAACATCCTTTTGTGTTCACATATTCATACCTGAAATTGTTAGTCTAAAACCAAAAGAACAATGTACAAAGTACTTGTCTTGTATTAGAGTAATCATAGGACTAACAGTATGAATAACACAAATTAAATTTGTACTAGAAGCACAAACTTTTGTAATAGCAGTAGTATCTTTTAAAACTAGCAGCACAATCAAAAATTTATTTACAAAAACACAAAGTTTAAAATCATTGAGGATTAAGCATTCCAATACTTGCTACCAAGTACTGAAACCTTCCAACATCAAAAGCTTTGGTTAGCAGATCTGCAAAATTAAATTCTGAAGCAATTTTAAGTACTTGAATTAATCTTTTCTCATTGCAGTCTCTTATAAAGTGATGTCTAATTTCAATGTGTTTTGTTTTAGAATGTTGCACTGGATTTTTAATAATACAAATTGTACTACTATTATCAATATGAATAACAGTGTTTAAGAAATTGTACCCATAGTCAAGGAGTTGGTTTTGAAGCCATAGAACCTGACCACAGCAACTTGCAGCAGCTATATATTCAGCATCAGTTGTTGAATTTGCCACACTTGTTTGCTTCTTACACTGCCATGAGACAAGTCTACACCCAAGGAATTGACATCCTCCAGTTGTTGACTTTCTGTCCAAGCTAGCACCAGCATAATCACTATCCGAAAATGCTACCAAGTCAAAAGGAGATTCCCTTGAATACCATAGACCCAACCTTGGTTGACCCTTGAGATATCTAAAAATTCTCTTGACTGCAGTTAAATGAGAAACCTTTGGAGTAACTTGAAATCTTGCACAGGCACAAACAGAGAACATGATATCAGATCTAGATGATGTAAGATACATCAAGGAACCTATCATAGATCTGTAAGTGTGTACATCCACATTTTCTCCATCTAAATCTTTTAGAAGTGGCTTCTCAGAGTCCATTGGTGTGCTTGCCATTTTTGAATCAGCAAATTGAAATTTTCTAAGTATCTCTGCAACATACTTGTCCTGAGAGATAAAGATTCCTTCATTTGATTGCTTAACTTGCAGACCCAAAAAGAATGTAAGTTCTCCCATAGAACTCATCTGAAACTTATCATGCATAAGCTTCTCAAACTCTAAACACATCTCCTTCCTAGTAGATCCAAAGATAATGTCATCCACATACACCTGCACTAACAGAAGATCCTTCTTGTGTTGTTTGATGAAAAGTGTCTGATCAATCTTTCCACTTTGAAATCCATTTTCTAATAAGTAGGAAGGTAGTGTTCCATACCAAGCTCTTGGTGCCTGATGAAGGCCATAAAGAGCTTTAACTACTCTGTATACTTTGTCTGGATGTTGTGGGTCAATGAAGCCTGGAGGTTGTGAAACATACACCTCTTCTTCAACTGTTCCATATAAAAATGCACTCTTGACATCCATTTGATAAACTGTGAAGCCTAAAAATGAAGCATAAGCTAAGAAAAGCCTAATTGCCTCAATCCTTGCTACTGGAGCATAAACCTCATCATTGTCTATCCCTTTTTCTTGTGTGTACCCTTGGGCTACTAATCTAGCCTTATTCCTAATCACTATGCCCCTTTCATCCCTTTTATTCTTGAAAACCCATCTAGTGCCAATTACCTTTGCATTCTTAGGTAAATCAACTAGCACCCATACCTTCTGAATCTTGAACTGAAGAAGCTCCTCTTGCATAGCTTCTACCCAGCTTGAATTATCTAAGGCTTTCAGAATGTTCTTTGGTTCATCTTGTGAGAGAAAACATACAAACAAGCAAGAGTTTGAAAACTCATGCTGCTTTGAAGCATAAAGGGCATCAAGAAGCCCTTGTTGGTATGAAGATATCAGTTGTTGTCTTGTCTTCACACCTGATTGTACATCTCCAATCATATTATCTAGGGAGTGGACTTTGTGAATTCTTGTTTGTGGAGTAGAAGGAACTTGATAATTTGATGGAAGATTGCTGAAATCCACCTCATTATCTGAGAATTCTGCTTCTTTTGTTTCTGAAGGGCCAGCAGCAGAATCAGTTGGCCTAACAGCAGAATCAGTAAGCTTAGCAGCAGAATCACCAGCAGAAACAGATACACTACCAGCAGCAACAGAAATGCTACCAGCAGAAACATTTTGTTGTTCCTGAGTTCCATCTTCTTTGCTTTCATCTTCAACACCTTCTTTAGCTTTGCTAGAAGAAGATTCATCAGTTGTTGAAGTTGATTCCACATTTGTACTTGACCATATTGGCATCCAAACATGATCTTGGTTTGTCTCCTTTTCTAACCTTGCCTCATCTGTTGCTTGTGTACCTGAAAATTCATTAGTTTCTGCAACAACAGGCACATAATTCATTGATTTGGTTAGAGCTTCAAGATCAAATAGCCTTTTTGGTCCTTGACCTTCTACATTGGATTTGTCTTCTAAAAACTCCACATGTAGATTTTCTTCTACAATCAGTGTTCTTGTGTTGTATACTCTAAATGCTTTGCTATTAAGAGAATATCCAACAAAGAATCCTTCATCTGCTTTACCATCGAATTTTCCTAAATGGTCTAAGGTATTGAGAATTGTCACATGACATCCAAAAGGTCTAAGAAATCCTATTGCAGGAGTTCTTCCTCTAAAAAGTTCATATGATGTCTTATTGTGAGGCTGTACAACTAAAACTCTATTTTGAACATAGCAAGCAGTGTTGACTGCTTCATCCCAAAAAGTTATAGGTAGCTTGGAATCAGCTAACATAGTTCTAGCAGCTTCAATTAGTGTTCTATTCTTTCTTTCAACTATACCATTCTGTTGTGGTGTTCTAGCAACACTAAATTCTCTCCTAATACCCTTTTGTTTGCAGAAATCATCCATAACTCTATTCTTAAACTCTGTCCCATTATCACATCTAATGACTTTCACTTTCTTGTCTACTTGGTTTTCTATCTGTGTAATGAATGTCTTAAGGATGCTTGTAGTCTCATCCTTAGTGGATAGAAAGAAAACCCATGAAAATCTAGTATAGTCATCAATTATAACAAGACAATATCTCTTATGCATTATACTACTTACTGAAACAGGTCCAAATAAGTCCATATGCAGCATAGACAATGATTGATTGATAGAGTTAAAAATCTTGGGCTTACAAGTGGCTTTGTGTTGTTTGCCTTTTAGAAAAGCAATGCATGTTTGATCATTTTCAAATCTTTTGTGAGGTAAACCTCTTACCAAACCATTCTTAACAATTTTATTTATGGTTTTGAAGTTAATATGACCAAGCCTTCTATTCCATTTCATTGATTCATCCAATTTGGCCTTTGCAACAAGACAAGTTAAATTCTTTTTAGGAACAATGTTCTTCATGTCTACACTGTACATATTGCCCTTTCTAGTAATTCTAAGAAGTACTTGACTTTCATCAGGCATTTTAAAATCAGGAGAAAGTACAAGACATTCAGTCTCACAGAAAAGAACATTGTTCTTTTTGTCACACATTTATGAGACACTAAAAAGATTATAATTTAGCTCTTTTACATAGAACACATCTTCAAAATCTAAATTTCCAGTTTTAATGGTACCTTTACCGGAAATTTTGCCACCAACACCTCCTCCAAAGGTAACATAGCCTCCATCTATTGATTGAAAATCTGAGAGATAAGACTTGTTGCCTGTCATGTGCCTTGAACATCCACTATCTGAGTATCCTTGATCCTCTTGTTGATCATTTGAATGTTCCTGCACATAAATGAGAAGTATTAGTTTCTTTTGGGGACCCAAGCCATTACTGACTTGGATCTGCCTCTTGCATCAATGTAATTTAATCTTTTAAGGATAGTTGATGCAACATTGGATTTAAGAATCCTACATGCTGAGGCCTTAACAGCATTTGCCCTGTTTCCCTTAGCAGCAGGAACTGATTGCTTAGCAGCAGGAACTGCTAACTTTTCAGTTCTAACCTTTGGTTTCCAAACTTGTTTTTGAACCACTGCTTTTGTTTGAATGGGCCTTAGAACAGTCTTTGATGCATGTTTGAAAAATGTTTTTGCACCCTTAGCTGTAGATTTTGGGTTAACAGTCATAGATGGTCGAGCAGCAGGAACAATTCGTCTAGCAGCAGGAACCATTCGTCTACTAGCAGGATCAGTGTTTGAGATAGACTTATTTGAGCCTGTTCTGGGTTTTGTTCTATTAACACTAAAACTAGAGTGAAAGTGAGATTTAGGTGTTTGCTTTTTGTGGTTCACTCTATTGTTTTCATACCCAGTTACCCAATGGTTGCAGAAAGCTGCAAGATGGTCAAAACTACCACATGTGTAATAAGCTTTGTTATAAAAAGCAAAGTCATCACCTAATTGGTTAGACTTGAGGTTGTTCCAATTCCTTTGGTTACCTCTGGGCTTGTTGGTGGTTCTATATAGCTTACTATATCTAACTGGATGCCTAACATGCTTAATGTTTGATTTAGGCTTATCAGTATTGTGTTTGACTATCTTAGGAACACTTGTTCCTTCTTTCTTAACCACTTCAGGTTTAGACATAACCTGTTCTTCTTCATCACTATCAGTTGTGCAATCCTCAACAACTATAGCATCTAATTTCTTAACAAAGGACACCTTGTCCTGATAAAGTAAAGTTTTATCTAAACTTTTACTTACTTTTTCTACCTTAAGACTCTCAGTAGTCTTAGAACCATATTCCATTATTGGTTCTTGAAACTCAGGTAAACCTGAATTTCCTAGGTTAATCCCTGGGGGTTTTGGGATGCCTCTATAAGGAGGTGGGACACTTTTATATCCTACTCCTGACTTAGCTCTATTAATCACTTGACATTCTACTATGTTGTGCACACTTCTAGAAGAATGTTCTAGTGCCTATGTAGTCAAGTGAATGTTTTCATTTTCCTTTTTGACCCTATCATAAGCTTCTCTCAAAAGCTTAATTTTAGCATCTCTAAAGAATATGTCCTATCTTAGGAGAGC
Organism: Artemisia tridentata subsp. tridentata; assembly: GCA_021014915.2. Taxonomy (NCBI): domain Eukaryota; kingdom Viridiplantae; phylum Streptophyta; class Magnoliopsida; order Asterales; family Asteraceae; genus Artemisia; species Artemisia tridentata. The sequence goes on along the minus strand of CP139501.1, from coordinate 314,740,753 downwards.
TTTGTCATCAGAAAAAGCTAATTCATTTGCTTTATAATGTGTGATTTGTTTTTCTACAGTCTCTAATCCACACTTATAGTTTATAAAGTTTTGAAAAGTCTTGCTTAGCTCTTTCTTTTGATCATCATATTGTTTCATTAAAACCTGTAGAGCATTAAGAGCAGTGCAAGTATTTGAACAAGCTTTATGATTTTGTACCTCAGTTGCAGAAAAAGCCATAAGTGCCATCTGAGTAGGAGTTTCTTCTTCATCTGCCATGAAGCTCCAATCAAAACCTAAGCCATCAATAGCTACCATAGCTTTTGGCTCAATAACCTCCTCTGTTCTGGATTTGCTTCCAAAACCTCTATTCTTGCTATCTTGCTGCCTTTGGTCTTCTACACTCTCTTGAGAAATGACCCATCATGTGACAGTTATAGCACTCTATCTTTGACTTATCAAAACCAGCAGCATCAGTGTTGCTGATTATGAGCTTCTTCCCCGTCTTGTGATAGAACTTCTTGGCTATCATGCTAAGAAGAGAAATTTGCCATTTTAGATCCATTTCCTCCAGATCATCTTCATGGATCTCTTGGAGGTCTTCATAGGAGAGCATGGACCCATTATTCTGACTTGTAAGAAAGGAACAACAAGTCTTTTCATCCAAAATACTTATGGTACTGCTTGATGAACTAGCAGCACCAACAGCATCAACAGCTTTTACCTCTTCACTTGATTTTGAGGTACTAGGAGTTGACATAAATGCCTTGTTCCCAGTATTAGAACTAGTACCTCCATTCTTCTTCAAATCTTGCTCCACAATCTTGAAGTTGCTATACAAGTCCATCAGTTCCATGGTGTCTAAGTCTGGCTTGTTCTTCCAGACAACAACATGCATAGCCCACTCTTCTGGTAAGCTTCTTAGAAATTTTGCGTTCAAATATTCTTGAGGTATTTCAATCCCAAGAATAGCAAGTTGGTTCACAATATTCTGAAGCCTATTAAACATGTAGTCAAGAGATTCATTGTATGTAGAGGAGAAGTTTTCAAACTGCTGCTTGAGCAGTGTCTTGTGGGTTTTCTTGGTGGCTTCATTTCCACCATACATGGCAATAATAGCTTCAAATAATGACGTGGCATCTTTGAACTTGCTGAAGTTTCACTACAAAAAATTGGCCATTTAGTGGCACACACAAAAGTGTCACTAAAAGCGAAATAAGTGTCACTAAAGACCTGACAGGGAATCGGTGACAGAAAAAAAAAGTGTCACAAATGCCGCTGCCACTAAAGGGTTTTAGTGACACTCTATATTGTGTTGCTGCAGACCTTATGGGTTTTAGTGGCACTTCTAAGTTTTGTTGCTATTGGCCATTCTAACTTTAGTGACACACAATTTTCTATCACATGAAGTTTTACGGATTTTGTGACACTTACTTTATGTCATTATACTTTTACTATGATCACAAAGTAAGCCGGCTTTAGTGACATAACATTTGCCAGATTTGGTTACAATATTGTCTTTCTGCCACTATGATATTTCAAAATTGTGGCACAATGTAATATTAATTTCAATTACTAGATTTCATTAAAAAAAAGAAACTAACAATTTCATATTCAAACAAAAATGCAATTTCCATTGAACACGGTTTTTTTATTATCAAAATAGAAATATCCAACAAATACAAAGTAAACAATATTCTTGAATATCCAAAACAAAAAACAAACTTAGTGTAAATCTCCAACTGGGTATCATAAGACATTTTACCCAGGAGAAAAAAATCATAAGACACCTAGAAACTACCAACTTTATTGTAACTTCATTGAAACTAGCAAACATTGTGATAACTCTTGACCTCTTGATGCCCCAAGAATCTATAAGCCAATGAAAACAAAATTGTAGAAATTAATATTCACGATGAGGCAACAAAACATCTACCTGGACGTACAAGATTTCAAATGTTCTTTGATATAAACACAATATGTGACTAACTTCTAATTCGGAGCAAGAACAGTGTTAAAAAGTATACTGTGAAAAGTATACCTGTGAAAAGTATACTCAAGAAAGATTTGTTGGAGTACCTGAGTTAAAAACAAACAAAATGTTAGCAGTGAACTAATGTTACTTAGCCATATTTAAACAAAAAAAATATATATTCTTTTACCATTGTTTTGATCTGCAACAGAAGATCCTTGATTTGATGATCCTCGATTTCCATTAGTAATGTTGTTTTGACCCGGAGAAAAGTTATCAGGAATCTAAAAGATTAAGAAATTAAAATTACAACAGAAAGTACAATAAGAATAAAAACTGTGAATGCAAAATATGTACCTCTATATTCATACTCCTAAGGACGTCAGACAAGTTAGAATTTGTTGTCGGGTCCTTCAAAAGATTTACAAGTGTGTATAAAAGACCTTCTGTTTGAGCCAATCGTTGTTCAACATTTTGTGAGCTTGTAGATGATGAGGCACCGTTATTCCTACGAGAAAGCATCTTTCCTACACATCGAACATATCCTCTTTTCTCTGGCCCCTTAACTTTGGATAAGTCGTCATTTGTCCAATCATCTTCTTGAGTACCTTGAGTATTAGTAGTGTCATCTGCAACAACTTGTATGGATGCCTGCTTAGTAATAACATGTTCCACTGTTAGAAAATGTGAATACTAATGTGTTGTATTTTAAATATTGAGAAATCACATTACCACAACTTGAGCAGCTTTGTCATTAACAATACTACCATCCTTACGGGTGCGGCTTAGTTGGTATAGTTTCCCTCGTGTTGGTTGCAACCCATTATTTTTAGTAGCCTGTAAGAAGAATCATTTCACTGACATGAACTATGTTCTATTAATCTAACACTAGTGCAACAAGTGCTTTGATATTTAACAACAATAACTATGTTAATAATATTTTGGTAACTTACCTCTTCTTCGGCAAGCCTAGCAAATGATTTTGTCCCAGTGATGTGAGGCTCTTCCATTTTTGAGCGGCTAATTCTCTTTTGTTCACAAACAGCCTATGGAACCAACAATAATAAATTAGTTAATAAGCAATATAAAACCCATAAATAACAGAAACTTTTAAACATTGGTACCTGATATTCTGGCTTCATCCAACGATTCACTAGTTGTTGAAATTGTTCTGGGTTCACCCTACTATCAGCTTGTCTTTCCATGATTTCCTCAACACTAAGAGTCGGATCATAGTTTCGTGATTTTACTAAGTTTCTCCAAGTGTTCAACTTTTTCCCCATGCTAGAAAGAATCCATTTCTTGATAGCACTTGTTTCAGATGGATGGAAAACAAATTTTTCCTACAGTGGAAGTTGTAAATATTAGCCAATATATGTTGACAAAACATTCATATTTACTTTGTAATACAAATACCTTCACAATTGAATACATGTCTTCCTTCTTATGCTTATCAACCTTTCTCCAGTCTTCACAATCTAGCCCGACATTTCCCGCTATCCTTACAACTGATCCTAGAAATTGTGTTAGCTCATTCCCTTCAACTCCCACAGGTTGTCCATACTTGTTGAATTTGACAACAATCTTATTTTTATGCATATTCCATAACTCGTTCTTTTGAGTAGGACCTCGAACCTTCTTTGGAGGACCTTTAATATAAAATATATTTATTAATCAATTGACGAGATAAAGTCTAAACTAGGGCTGTTCACTAATCGGTTGCAAAAAAAATGTTACAAACGATCCAAAAATCAATTTACCATGGGTAGTTCATCTTACTATTATATACACGGTGCATAATATGTTTCTTTGTTTGAAGCATTTTTACTAGCAAAAAATTGATAATCTTAAAAGTCAGCACAACACCATTCAAAATAATCCTAATAAAATCATTATATTTACTACTTAAAACATAAGCGTATATGATTAAGTTGTACAGCTTGGTGGCCCTAAATAATTGAGGGGCGCTGTGCCACCGTACCATGTAGGAGTGTTATCGGGTCGGGTTGAGTCGGGTTTTGAGTTTTTAAAAAGTCACCCGCAACCCGACCCAATAAGTAAACGGGTTACTGGGTTCGGATGTGATTTGGGTCGGGTTATGTCAGGTCGGGTGAGTCGGGTTATCAGGTGACCCGATTAAGTATGACTTCTTTTTAGAATACAGTCAAATATAAAAAGTATATATCACTACGGGCAAAATTGCAAATTTCCTAACAAATCACAAATCAAATGAGACTGGACCAGACTTCGTAGAAAAAAAAGAAGAAGATAACGTAGTTTAATAAAAATCTTTAAACTTGAAATATTTAATCAACTGGAAAGGTCAATCAATTAGTTTTATTTATAGTGAAAATTGTAGTAAAACCATTTGTAGTTTTATATTGAAAAGATGACTTATTTTTAACTAAAATGCATATGGTACTGAGATGCTTCTTGCTTTCAAGTCATTTTTCTTCTTTATTCTATCTTCTGCAGATGATGGCTTTGTCTGCAGAGTTGACACCACTTTGCCCTCCACTATTGATGTAGTGGTGGTAGGCTGGTAAGATTCTCCATCTTCAATGATTTCCCAAAGTGCATAATCTTGCACTTGGAAATATTGCTCTATCCTTAGCCTCCACATCTCAAACTCATTCTGTTTGAGCATGGGAATCTTTGCAGCAACATTTGTCTGAATAGATTCAACATCTATTTCATCAGCTTCTTCTTTTAAATTAATAATATCAGCCTGAGCTCTGATACCACTTGTTAGGATTCTGCACACGGTTAAGGTGATTAAACCTTTTGTACTTTGTGTGTATGATATATTGAGTTAATATGATTAAGTATGCCGAATCTACTTAATCACACTTAGAAGGTTATTTTTGTTATGGAAATGGAATGGTTGTGTTAGTTCTATGACAAAGAAACAATGAAAGCTTTTCACCAAAACGATTCAATATTATTAATGATAATAATACGAGTGATCTTGAAATATCACTAGGGTTACAACCTTGAATCTTATGTTCTTACAACTTGTGATATTCTTGTGTTTGTTCTATGTCTTAACAGTTATGAGTTCTAATAATAACATTCACTTTTAGACACATATATATCACTTATCTCTTTTTTAACACCAAAATATAAATAATATCTTTTCATACTTATCCACTTAGCAGCAGAATGTACATTAGCAGCAGCAATGAGTTATCGCTAGCAGCAGGATCAAGTATAATAGCAGCAGGATCAACAGCAGCAGAATGTTAAGCCTAGCAGCAGAATCATTTATCGCTAACAGCAGAATCAAATGTTCTAGCAGCAGGAACAAACATTAGCAGCAGGAACCAAATGCACTAGCAGCAGAATCACACTTAGAGTATTTCTTTGAATAGAATCCGATATTAAACTTCTTGAATATTTAATTCCCAACACTAGAGATACAAACACAGGCACTCATAAGACACCAATCATAAAAGCTATTTTTCTAAAAGAAAAACTGATTCATGGTTTCTTGCATATATAATTGTCATGAAACTTGGGAAACGATAAATTGTCATGCAGAGGAATAACAAGAAATCAAACAGAAGCAAAGACTGCAAATCTATACTTACTAATATACAACACTTGAAAAAGACGTTAAATACCCTTTGAAAAAGTGAATGCTGAATTTTGAGGATGTCTACTTTTGTCTTTTACACCTCAAAATTAACATTAAATACGGCAATTAAAATTTTAAAACTTTTTTACATGATTTTCGGCAATTAACATTTGAAAAACTTTGTTACCCGAAAATTGGTCAAAGATAGAAGCTTATGTGGGAAGCTTTGGTCCAACCCACACACATCCTAAACAAAAAAAAAATAATAATAAGTGTATCCTCCCTCCCCTATTTTCACCCGCCTCTCCCATATCCTAAACATTTTCACCCTCCTTATCAAACCCCAACAATAGAACCCTAATCGCCATCATCATCATCAGAAAAACAAATATTTGCAGCTTTGATTCTTCCCAATCTCAACTATCTTGCATGAGGTAATATCTTCTGCTTCTTCATATTCTTCTCCTCAATAAGTTAGATATCAATTTTGTCTTACATTTGATTCTGAATTTATGCTTACTAATCTCGATCACCAAATAGTTATTCAAAAACCGTTATTTTTTGTTGTTGCAGAGATGAATAAGATCTAAGAAAAAGGTATGAATGTCATTTTCCGAAATTGCAATGAAATCCTGAGTTTAATCTATAACGAAATCATGGTGAGAATGTTATTATGTTATCACTGTATTTTTTTTATTTTGGTTGCTAATTTAAACAGGATATCCGGGGTTTCTGATTTTCAGTGTATTTAAGCTGAGGGCATACTGTGGTTGAAAAAACACAGAACTTCATTTTCTATGGATTTCCATGAGCTGCGGCTCATTTAGCTAAACAAAAAGCGCAGCACCTTGATGGTACTCTCTATTCTCTCTTTGCATGTTTACTCTTAATTTTGTCACTTTACATATGTCTATTAGAAATTAGGTTTATTAAATTTTTGTTACCGTTTAAATTAATGCAATAGGTTATCAGTTGGGAATTTATGGTGGTGGTGGTGGACGGATAATGGGTATCTAAACAGGCAATCTGATAATTTTAACGAAATATGTTTGTTTGAATAAGTAGCTTCAAACTGTCTTATTTTAAGACTAATACGCAGCTATAGAGGGTGTTTAGGATTGGTTGTTTCAGTGCTTATACACTTATTTGTTTACCAGATCAGTAACCTAAACGTGTACATAACCTTATCATTTCTACATAGATACAATAAGCATATCGATTTAAATAACATATATCAAGCATTATAAATTTTTTGTTGTCTGTATTTTCAGCTAAATGAAGAAGAGGAAGTTGAAGTTCCAGTGACCAAGGAACCATCGAAAGAGGCAACGAACTCGGCAAATCCAGTTATGTAAGATGTTCATCAAAAGGAGAAACAGGTGAAGAATGATATTTCAAGAGATAATTCGGAAAGAAATTGCATGTAAGTTACCAAGCTACCTTACGTCATCACTTTTAATTTATTTTTAGATTTACTTGGTTTAAACAATTTAGGATTTTGATTGGTGCAGTATAAAGGCCATGCCTATAGTGTCCATTTAATTATAGAATCTGATTTAAGTTAGGGTATTTTGGACGATTTTTTTGGTTTAACAGATCTAATTGTCGATTGTTTACATTATGGGGTTGATCGCTCTTAGTTTAGAGGAACATATAATCATATACATGGGAGGCTGACATTTTCTAAACATATCAGAATGTGTACACAAGCTTTTGAATTGTTTTTTTTTTTGTTCACGACGTAACTCATGTATATTTCTTTTAAATTAAATGACTATATATGAATTCTATCTGTTGTCTTATTTCTAACCGACGATAAAGATAGTTAAGTTAACTATTAGGTTGGTTAAGTTCCATCCTGTTTATAATTGGTTTTAGTAATTCAATGATTTCGCTTTGTTTCATTATTAATAATGGATTCTATACTTTTATGTTTCATGATTAACATATTTTGAGACCCAAAAGAAAGTACCAAGTTAATTATAATGTTGGTCAATTAGTTAGCAATAGCAACTTCAGGTTAGGTTATGCGTCAACAATTAGAAGCAGGACAAAAAAAAAGTAAGGTGGGCAATGGCCGAAAAATATTTACTGTGAACGTTTAGTTAATATCGATGGGTGTTTGAGTATGATATAGTGCTTTATTTATAGCAGATTCACCCTTCAAATTCACCATTTGACGATGTACTGGTGTATGAAAATCTAAGGTGCTTGCCTTTGCAGCATATATATTGGCTGGTATGTCATCTTTCATATTGTGGTTGCAAATGGTTTAGCATGTTACATAATGTTTCAGATGTATCGTCATCTTCTCTTCACCTAAGTTATTACAATAAGGTATGTGAACATTGTCAACTTGAGATAATGAATCCGCTCTTTTGTTTGAGTGTTTATAAATTATTAATGCAGATCTGAAAGTATGGATATATGAGGACCCAACAGGGCAAGTACGTCGCTTGACCAGTATGCGACATCAACAAATGAAACTTTTGGTTATGCCATTATTTGGCTAAGAGTTAGTGGATAGATGTTGGCTCATCTAAAAATATTATTTTCTGCATTTTCATAAACACCTGGGTTTTTAAGGGGTGTTTGGCTAAGCCTACTGAAGGCTGGAATAGAGCTGAAGCTTTTTAAACTGGCTTTTTGCAAAAGGCATAAGTACCCAAACACCCTCTAAGATAGCAGCTGATGCATAAATCAGGCCATTTCCACTTAAACCAGACATTTCTATTTATGTGAACCTTCTAATTACCAGAGATGTCTTCCTATATCAGATTCATGCTACAGCTTTTGAGGCCCCGTTTGAACAAACATGGTTGGTTATTTTTATTTTATTTATTTATTAATTTATTTTACTATTATTCTTATTTTATTTTTATTTATTATTTATTTATTATTATTTTTTTGTTGTTTTGATTCTGTTACACTTTTGAAGAACCAAACTCTAGATGATATTGGAGAAGAATTATCCTGTCAAGCTAACCATATCCGTTCTGTATCCAATTCTAGCAATAGGGAAAAAGCTAAGGCGGAGCTTGAGCCAGAGATGAAAGCGCATTTAGAGTCAAAGAACATTGAAATTGCTAGATTATTGGACAGATTGTTATGTCTCAGAGAAATCAAGAAACAATCGGTAAGTCTTGGAAATTTTGTTATCTTTTCTTCATTCCAGACTTGAATCCTCTTAATTCGTCATTGTATTGTGCTTAGAAACAACGCGACGAGCTAGGCGAATAAGGAAGATAAGACAGGTTGATTTAGGGTTTTAGTTAGGGTTTTTAGGGTTTGTGTTTTATTTATTAATGATTTCTAGGGTTTTTCTATATATATATATATATATATATATATATATATATATATATATATATATATATATATATATATATATATATAGTGTAGGGTTATTTTCAGAACCAAAAAAAGGTCGAGAACTGCGAGAACCAATCTTGACCATTAAATATTTGATCAATGGCTAAAATAATTTGTGGCATTTCTGTAAATTAAACATATGTTAAGGAATGTTTTATAATTAAACAAGGGGTAAAAATGGAATTTAAAATTAACCCATTAAATTAACTGTCCCTGTATTTGAGGGGTTGGATGCATTATTTTTAACTATATTGGGGGTGTTACAATTTACCATCTAATTAACCCTAGATCTAAAAAAAAAAACATGGCCGTCACTCTCATATGAAGTTGGTGACCCATTTACAATATCCAAGGAAGCAGATCTGGGTTTGAAGTCATTAGCAGTTTTGGAGCAGACTCGATAAAGTCATAACCAGATCTGAAAAAGCACTATGATCGGTAATGTTTTTATTCAAAGTCAATCCTTATTTTTTTTAAAGGGTTATCGATCTGGTTATTTGATTTGATTTTTTTGCGACAAAGTTAATTAATTGATGATGAATTATTTTGTGGGGCTGATTCGCATGATCACGTGGGTATAATGGACTGTGATTGGTGTGATTTTATTCGTATTCATTGCCGCTGCTATTGAATATTCAATTATTACCTCGTACTGATATAATCAATTGGTCGAATTAATTATCGGTGATTCATGAATTGAGATGCTGCTGGTAGTGGAATATTTAATTATATTTGTCGCAAGCTGCTATTGTTGATCTTTAGTATTTGTTTGTTCTATTATATTAATGTGAATGAGGCAAAGTCATCCTTGCACTATGGATCCTATGTAAGTCTTAAAGATTTGTTTACACCGTACTGTTTCAGATGCAGTGATTTGCATATCATCTTGTGTAACTATAGTTATACACCAATCTGTTAGAGGTTCATGGCTAGAAAAGATGGTCCCGTATATTATAGCTCTAAGGATTTTAACAAATAAGATACAAAGATATGATTGTCGGTCTGTGTCTTATCACAATGCTGAAAATTTTGCCTTTTTAAAATGATTCTTTTTTACCCTGATAGGGATATGTATTTTATTGTTACCAAAACTTAATGGAGTGCATATATGTTTTTACATAGTACGGAGTTTGAATGTTAATAGTGCATATGTGTTTTTACAGTTTATGAAGTTTAAACTCAATGGAGTGCATATGTGTTTTTACATAGTTCGGAGTTTGAATGGTAAGAGTGCATATGTGTTTTTACAGTTTATGAAGTTTAAACTCAATGGAGTGCACATGTGTTTTTACATAGTTCGGAGTTTGAATGTTAAGAGTGCATATGTGTTTTTACATAGTTCGGAGTTTGAATGTTAAGTGTATTGAAATTGCATATATGTTTTTACATAGTTCGGAGTTTGAATGTTGAGTGCATATGGTTTTGTGTGCACAAGTCCGAAATACATAGTGCATATGTGTTTTGTTAATTTTTATGATTAAATAATTCATTTATTACATGTGCAGATTTCATGTGTTCTTGAACCAGGCGAGGATTACATGTGCACGCCAAAAAGATGAACCAACTGTTAAAGACATTGGATTATGCACATGTGCACGCTTCATATATTTGTAATAAAATTGGATACAAGTGTAAACAAAAGGATGTTTGTGATAAAACTAAATATCATATCACTAGAGTAATACAATTTGTAAATTTTAAAATTGCATAAATCTATTGTTAAAGTTTTGTTGTTTGTATTTATATTTATGTTATATTACTTAAAGATACATGTGCATATACAAAACACCTATGCATAAACGAAAAATACAATTGTCATAATATAGTTAGTGGTTAACCTTCTTTTTTACAAAACATATGTGCACACAATGTATTTCAAAAAAAAAAAAAAAAAAAAAAAAAAAAAAAAAAAAAAATCCTAAAATTTAGGAACTAAAAAAAAGTTTATATTAAAAAAATTCAAAAAGAAAATAAAAAAGGTAATTTTACCATGATACCCTTTTGAATTAAATAACAAAAATTAATATCCAAAAAATTTTGATTGGTTGATGCCGGTTCTCGCAGTTCTGTACCTTTTTTTGGTTCTGAAAAGAACCCTTCCCTATATATATATATATATCGAGTGCTATAAATAAAGAGGAAATTATTTGGTGTTTTGGAGAGTTGTACCTTAAGCTTAGAAATGTTGTACTAGGGTTTAGAAAATAAGTAAAATACATTTCTAATATTTACTTAAGTTATATAATTTTTATTAAAGTTTTAAAGTAGTTAAATGTAATTTTTAAGTTTTGTGCATTAGAGGGTTGTACAATTAATTAGTAAATCTAATAAATTTATTTTAAAAATTAATGCATAAAATTATTACATAATATGCCTTTAAAATAATTATTTTTAAAGTTTATATAATGTTTTTATTAATAATTGATTTTTATGCATTAAAGACTTGTACATTGTCCTAGAAAACTTGTACATTTATATTTTGTAAAAATCTTATATAAATAAATTAGGGTTTTGTGATTTTTAATGCATAAAATCATAGTTTTCATGAAATTAGGGTTTTATCGGAAGTTAAAGTAGAATTATGGTTTCTGTGCTTTAGTGACTTGTACATTACTCAAATAAGTTGTATTTTAGTATTTCTAAGTTTTCGTTATTCCCACATGTTGTTATGATAGTTTAGGGTTTCATAAAAAAAACTCTTATCAGTTAAGAAACGTTCAGTTTTAAACGTATGTTAACGAATTAACGCAAAGTGGTAAATGGGACCTCATAAAGTTTTAAGTCAAAGATGTTTATATAGTTAAACACTAAATCAGTTAAGGTTGGGTTGCGAGCACGTTTATCGAGGATGTGATCTACGTCACATAAGATAATAGTTATAACCAAATAAAAAAAAATTCACGTAGAAAAGGATAAGTATTCTGAGAGATAGTTTATTTTAATGTGGGATTTTCACAGTGGTTACAATAAAGACGCTGGTGGCATCACTGGAATTGGCAAGGAATCCTGAGGATCTCGCATGTCAGTCGGGTGCAATGCTCCATGAGCTTTTAGATGAGATAAATAATCTTCATGTGCAGTAGGTGTTGTTGTTTTCAATAATGTGTTAATGTTGTTGTTTAATTAAATAATAACAGTTATTTTTGTAGTTGTTTAATGTATTAATGTTTAACGTGTTATTGTTGTTGTTGTTTAATTAAATAGAAACACATTAGACGAATACAAATAACATAACATAAAAAACATAATAAATAAACACTACAAAAAAATTACACTAAAAAAAACAAAACAAAACAAACAAATACTTTCAAAAAAAAAGTACACCCTCCCTACTAGGGAGGGTTTGCTTTGTATATGTAGAGAGCGTTAGGATAACCCACCCTTATTTATCGGGTTTGCTTTGTATATGTAGAGAGGGTTAGGATAACCCACCCCTATTTACCTATGTACTCTCGTGGTTCAAAGTTGACTGAGTATACAATTCAAAGTAAAGACACGCCGAATGGTTTCTTTCTTGACCAAAAATCTCTTTAAGTAAGAATGGTATTAAACTTTGGCCATAAGGCCACTCACAACAGTTAACTCAGCCTTAAATTTTAAGGCATGCCACGTCAACTTTAACACACCTTAACTTAACTTTGCTTTAACACACCCAACAGTTAACTCAGCTTTAACACACCTTAACTCACCTTTTTACATAAATTTTCAAATTCAACCCCTAACTTATAAATTACTTCATTTTTTAAAAACATAACATTCATTAAACAACATAACATTACACACTTAAATAAATAAAGAACTTAAAACGAAATTAAAAAAAATAATAATAAATAAAAAAAATAAAAAATTAACAACGAAATTAAAAAAATAAATAATAATACAAAAAATTTCAGCTTAAAATTTAAGGCGAAAGAAGTTGGACCACTTTGCAGATGTTCTTAAGAGGTTGCAGCTTCGAAGCATCTTGGCAACAAAAGAAGATTTTATGGCATCCTCTATACCGTTCTATAACCCATCTTATATAAAGCAGTGCATCTGTGGATAGCTTGTCTGCTTCACGAAGAATGATGGCTGCATGTATTGATTTGAGGTAAATAATGTTTAGTTATTTTTTATTTGTCTTGTTTACTTGTTTGAAATTTGCTTAAATATTATAAAGTTAAGTGATATACCTCTACAGTTTTCTTTGTCGCTTCTTTCCATTTTGTTGGTTAAGTTATTCGTCTCTTTGATAAGTTCAACTATGACATGCTTCTCGAATCCTTTTAGCTCAGACAGATTAACTTCAACATGTAGAGATGATTCCTTCACATTTACCATGATACTACTTACATCTTCCCCCTGAAATATGTAAGCAAATATAGCTAGAGGAACAACTATATAACACAAGGTTAAGTTGATATGGAACTCCTAATTCATCTTATTATGTGTATCGTTACGGGTCAAGTTCGATACATATGGATGAGTAGTTATTTGAAAATGTATCGAACTTGAAGTTAAATGATACACACAATAGTATAAATTAAAAGATTTTACATTCTATATGAAAATAAAAAAGTTTAATACACATCAAAGAATAATGGGTAAAGTTTGATATATTTGACACCATATATACCGCCCCTTTTTGAGCTAGAGATACAAACACACGCACTCATAAGACACCAATCATAAAAGCTATTTTTCTAAAAGAAAAACTGATTCATGGTTTCTTGCATATATAATTGTCATGAAACTTGGGAAACGATAAATTGTCAAGCAGAGGAATAACAAGAAATCAAACAGAAGCAAAGACTGCAAATCTATACTTACAAATATACAACACTTGAAAAAGAGGTTAAATACCCTTTGAAAAAGTGAATGCTGAATTTTGAGGATGTCTACTTTTGTCTTTTACACCTCAAAATTAACATTAAATTCGGCAATTAAAATTTTAAAACTTTTTTACATGATTTTCGGCAATTAACATTTGAAAAACTTTGTTACCCGAAAATTGGTCAAAGATAGAAGCTTATGTGGGAAGCTTTGGTCCATCCCACACACATCCTAAACAAAAAAAAATAAGCGTATCCTCCCTCCCCTATTTTCACCCGCCTCTCCCATATCCTAAACATTTTCACCCTCTTTATCAAACCCCAACAATAGAACCCTAATCGCCATCATCATCATCAGAAAAACAAATATTTGCAGCTTTGATTCTTCCCAATCTCAACTATCTTGCATGAGGTAATATCTTCTGCTTCTTCATATTCTTCTCCTCAATAAGTTAGATATCAATTTTGTCTTACATTTGATTCTGAATTTATGCTTACTAATCTCGATCACCAAATAGTTATTCAAAAACCGTTATTTTTTGTTGTTGCAGAGATGAATAAGATCTAAGAAAAAGGTATGAATGTCATTTTCCGAAATTGCAATGAAATCCTGAGTTTAATCTATAACGAAATCATGGTGAGAATGTTATTCTGTTATCACTGTATTTTTTTTTGGTTGCTAATTTAAACAGGATATCCGGGGTTTCTGATTTTTAGTGTATTTAAGCTGAGAGCATACTGTGGTTGAAAAAACACAGAACTTCATTTTCTATGGATTTCCATAAGCTGCGGCTCATTTAGCTAAACAAAAAGCGCAGCACCTTGATGGTACTCTCTATTCTCTCTTTGCATGTTTACTCTTAATTTTGTCACTTTACATATGTCTATTAGAAATTAGGTTTATTAAATTTTTGTTACCGTTTAAATTAATGCAATAGGTTATCAGTTGGGAATTTATGGTGGTGGTGGTGGACGGATAATGGGTATCTAAACAGCCAATCTGATAATTTTAACGAAATATGTTTGTTTGAATAAGTAGCTTGAAACTGTCTTATTTTAAGACTAATATGCAGCTTTAGAGGGTGTTTAGGATTGGTTGTTTCAGTGCTTATACACTTATTTGTTTACCAGATCAGTAACCTAAACGTGTACATAACCTTATCATTTCTACATAGACACAATAAGCATATCGATTTAAATAACATATATCAAGCATTATAACTTTTTTGTTGTCTGTATTTTCAGCTAAATGAAGAAGAGGAAGTTGAAGTTCCAGTGACCAAGGAACCATCGAAAGAGGCAACGAACTCGGCAAATCCAGTTATGTAAGATGTTCATCAAAAGGAGAAATAGGTGAAGAATGATATTTCAAGAGATAATTTGGAAAGAAATTGCATGTAAGTTACCAAGCAACCTTACGTCATCACTTCTAATCTAGTTTTAGGTTTACATGGTTTAAACAATTTAGGATTTTGATTGGTGCAGTATAAAGGCCATGGCTATAGTGTCCATTTAATTATAGAATTTGATTTAAGTTAGGGTATTTTGGATGATTTTTTGGGTTTAACAGATCTAATTGTCGATTGTTTACATTATGGGGTTGATCGCTCTTAGTTTAGAGGAACACATAATCATATACATGGGAGGCTGACATTTTCTAAACATATCAGAATGTGTACACAAGCTTTTGAATTATTTTTTTGTTGTTCACGACGTAACTCATGTATATTTATTTTAAATTAAATGACTATATATGAATTCTATCTGTTGTCTTATTTCTAACCGAAGATAAAGATAGTCAAGTTAACTATTAGGTTGGTTAAGTTCCATCCTGTTTATAATTGGTTTTAGTAATTCAATGATTTCGCTTTGTTTCATTATTAATAATGGATTCTATACTTTTATGTTTCATGATTAACATATTTTGAGACCCAAAAGAAAGTACCAAGTTAATTATATTGTTGGTCAATTAGTTAGCAATAGCAACTTCAGGTCAGGTTATGCGTCAACAATTATAAGCATGACAAAAAAAAGTAAGGTGGGCAATGGCCGAAAAATATTTACTGTGAACGTTTAGTTAATATCGATGGGTGTTTGAGTATGATATAGTGCTTTATTTATAGCAGATTCACCCTTCAAATTCACCATTTGACGATGTACTGATGTATGAAAATCTAAGGTGCTTGCCTTTGCAGCATATATATTGGCTGGTATGTCTTCTTTCATATTGTGGTTGCAAATGGTTTAGCATGTTACATAATGTTTGCAGATGTATCGTCATCTTCTCTTCACCTAAGTTATTACAATAAGGTATGTGAACATTGTCAACTTGAGATAATGAATCCGCTCTTTTGTTTGAGTGTTTATAAATTATTAATGCAGATCTGAAAGTATGGATATATGAGGACCCAACAGGGCAAGTACGTCGCTTGACCAGTATGCGACATCAACGAATGAAACTTTTGGTTATGCCATTATTTGGCTAAGATTTAGTGGATAGATGTTGGCTCATCTAAAAATATTATTTTCTGCATTTTCATAAACACCCTCTAAGATAGCAGCTGATGCATAAATCAGGCCATTTCCACTTAAACCAGACATTTCTATTTATGTGAACCTTCTAATTACCAGAGATGTCTTCCTATATCAGATTCATGCTACAGCTTTTGAGGCCCCGTTTGAACAAACATGGTTGGTTGTTTTTATTTTATTTATTTATTTATTTTTTATTCTTATTTTATTTTTATTTATTTATTTATTTATTATTATTTTTTTGTTGTTTTGATTCTGTTACACTTTTGAAGAACCAAACTCTAGATGATATTGGAGAAGAATTATCCTGTCAAGCTAACCATATCCGTTCTGTATCCAATTCTAGCAGTAGGGAAAAAGCTAAGGCGGAGCTTGAGCCAGAGATGAAAGCGCATTTAGAGTCAAAGAACATTGAAATTGCTAGATTATTGGACAGATTGTTATGTCTCAGAGAAATCAAGAAACAATCGGTAAGTCTTGGAAATTTTGTTATCTTTTCTTCATTCTAGACTTGAATCCTCTTAATTCGTCATTGTATTGTGTGTAGAAACAACGCGACGAGCTAGGCGAATAAGGAAGACAAGACAGGTTGATTTGGGGTTCAATTCTTGCTGCAGTTACAGTTGGAAGTGTTGCATTAGTTTGGTCCTACCGTCCTACATTCCAACCAAAGAAGGTTGGTCTTACACTGACCATACTCTAACTCATGCTTCTGAAAGCAACAATTTATCACATTGATGAGAATACGCTCTCTCACGAGTAGACTTGAAGAAAGAATATGTGTGAATACCGGTGCTTATACATTCATTTTTGGTATATGGACGCCAAAGTTTACAATGCACTGATTTAGCGTATAGTTGTAGTATAGATGCAAATAATACGTGCGAGTATGTAAATTCACATGTAGGGGTAAGGTTGATTTATTTCATATCTATTGTAACATGTCTATCTATTGTAACGTGTAGAATGTATATATAATATATTTAGTTCAAAGACATAATGAGTCTTAGAAACTGAAGTGAAATCACTACTATAATATTCTATAAGGAATATAGTTTTTGAAATCATTCTTAATAAACTTATTATTTCTTATAATTAAAGTATGTAGATGCATCCTCGAGCTACATTATACATCAGTGATGCAAGATAAAAAAAAAGAGTAAAAAATGAAGAAAGTTGTACAATAGCCCCAAAAATATTTAATTTGAACATGGTAGTTAATATCGGTGTAGTCAGTAACTATGGTGGTTGTTTGAAGACGGTTCAATGCTTCATGATTTAAAATAGATTGAAGCACCAAATGCACCATTTGAGTATGTAAGCTATACTATGACAACTCATTTACACTTTGTACTGAAGAGAAACTCATTTACACTTTGTACTGAAGAGAAACTGTGAGGATTCATCGACAAATATTATAAAACATTGACCTTTTTTGTTTTCTTTGCCCACTGAAATCTTACGTTGCTTGAAAATGAAATAGTTAGAGTGTGAGATGGTTGTATTTTGTAATATGATAATAGCTCTAACAAGTATGGTTAACACGACAAAGCCGATTTTAATTTAGAAAAAATTTACTCTTCCAACTCATACAAAACTATTGCATACAAAAGCTCTCTTCTGTTAATGATGGAATTGACAGGTCTTTAAGTATACGGGTTAACAGGGCTGGCTGGTGGAATTGATGGGCTTTTTCTTTTCAGTTATCAGTTAACATCTTGGACATGTTTCTATATGATTTGATAATACGGAAATGTGGTTCACGTTACTGCCATAAAAGGGGCATTATGTGAATGTTATATGAGTGATCATGGTGGGTTATAGTCCAGCTTGGAGTGTGCTAGATGAAAGCCAAGTTTGAGTTAGAATTTGCACGGCATTAAGTATCCAAAAGAGGTCAGTCTATGTAACGCCCCGTGCCCGATAGGACAAAAAATTTATAACTTTTTAGTGAAAATGACACCAATTTATGAACATTTAGACACTCTTTAGACCATTTATAAAAATCTATAGACTTTCAGACTCTGAAACAATTTTTATATGATACTAGACTTAATTACCTTCAAAACGACGGGTGGTACGACTCGTGACGACTTACGGTTTGAAAGATATGAATTTTTGAAAATTTCTAAAACCTGAAAATTATCACAGAAAGTCTGAGCCGCCGCGGTTGGGATTCCAACCGGCGGTTCAGCCCAACAGAGGGTCCCAGCCGCCCCGGCTGGAACCTCAGCCGGCGGTTGGCTCGAACAGAAGGTTCCAACCGCCGCGGCTGGATTCCCAGCCGGCGGTTGGGCACCTCAGAAGACCCCCAGCCGCCGCGGTTGGAGCCCCAACCGCGGCGGTTGGACAGTCTGCAGAATTTTTCTTGTTTTTGATTCGTCCCATTTTCGCGACATTTGACTCATACCACTTCCAAACTACATCAAACTTGTACCAAATCATTATTTTACCAAATCAAATTAATTCCACAACAATCCAACCCATATATATATATATATAAAATGGGTATGAACGATTCCGTACCAAACACCCCAATAATACTAAATCCATCCATAACTACTTACTACATTCATCTCCATGAACCAAGACGACTCATGACACATACACCTATTTAACCCATGACATCCACACGAACAAAAGAACTTGTTTGAGAATGAGACCATAAAATAACAAAACGACCACACAAGTTGAAATATACCAAGGCACAAAAGGACATTTCGGGCTTCCAACTTCAATATACTTGGTCCAAGAGTTATGGTCTTTTAAGCTAGCTTCTAGATACACTTCTACTTACTTCAAGGCTACGACTACGCCAAATCCTTACCTTTACTTCCTCCACTTGAACCTACAAAATGCCATTAACTTCAAACGTAAGCGAAAACGCTTAGTAAGTATATAAGATATAATCAACATCACATTCACATAGGACTGGTGATTAACACCAATCATAACATTAACAAGGAGCACCAAACGAGGTTATTACTCACCTTGACCAAGAAAGTAATTTATATAGCATTACACATTTAGCATTGGATCCAAGCTAATATATCATCACAAGCTCCATAATAATCACATTAACACAATCATAACATTAACATCATAACATTAACAAGGATTATACTCATATACTTACCTCAAATCCTACTAGCTGCCTACTAGGCTTTGAATGGGCTTCTATAATTGCTACCTATCACAAGATTAACTACAATTAGCAATTAATTAACTAAGGAGATCATTAATTCACTACCTTTTGCCATAATCCTCAAAACCCACCATATGAACCCTAATTTTACAATTTAGGAAAACCACTTACTTGTTGAAGAGATGACAATTAAGGTATCTTTAGTGAGTCTTGATCACTTCTTGATACTCAAATGAGCTAGATGATCACTTGAAGTCTTCCCTATCTTTCTCCTTGCTAAGTTTCGACACTCACTAGAACTCCAAAGATAATTCCAGACTTTTCTAAGTCTTGGGCTTATTTAATCTTATGTAAAAATAAGTTTAGTCAATTGGCAAGACTAGCCCTTCTAGTTTCATCCTTCCTAACTTGACTACATATTAATTATTTAGCTAGCTCATGGCATTTAATACATAACATATTGTATACTCATAATGTACCTCATCGGGGTATGGGTGTAACAATTCTCCCCTCCTTAAAATGAGAGTTCGTCCTCGAACTCTATTCTTGAAATAAATGAGGATACTTGCTCCTCATTTTCGCTTCCGTCTCCCACCTAATACTCGTGCCCTTGCGATGTCTCCATTGCACTTTTACTAAAGGGATCTCCTTATTTCTTAATTGCCGCACCTTCCTTCCTAATATGGCTTCCGGTTCATCCACTTGAGAAAGAAACTCCGGATCAATTTCGATGTCGTTTAAGGAGACCACACTTGTTTCATCCGCCAAGCATTTCCTTAAGTATGACATATGGAAGGTATTTTGAATACCTCTCATTTCTTCGGGCAATTCCAACACATATGCTACCTCGCCTACTCGTTTCAAGATTTTGAATGGTCCTATAAACCGAGGACTAAGTTTCCCTTTTTTTTGAACCTAAAAAACGCCCTTC
This sequence comes from Artemisia tridentata subsp. tridentata, assembly GCA_021014915.2. Lineage (NCBI taxonomy): Eukaryota > Viridiplantae > Streptophyta > Magnoliopsida > Asterales > Asteraceae > Artemisia > Artemisia tridentata. Next base: position 314,720,434 of record CP139501.1, on the reverse strand, counting down.
CACAGGGAAACCTTTAACATAACCAAATCACCTACCTCGAATTCGATTGGTTTTCTTCGGTTACCGGCATAGCTTTTCCACCTATCTTGTGCCGCTTTAAGCCTTGCACGAATCATTTCAATCTTTTCTGTTGTAGCCAACACTACATCCGTGCTCGCCAATTCCCTTCTTCCGAATTCTTCCCAACACACGGGTGTCCTACACCTCCTACCATAAAGCATTTCATAGGGTGGCATATCTATACTCGCATGATAACTATTATTATAGGCGAATTCAACTAAAGGCAAATGATCGTCCCAATTGCCTCCAAAGTCAATCATACAAGCTCGTAACATATCCTCCAAAGTTTGAATCGTTCTCTCACTTTGCCCATCGGTTTGAGGATGAAAGGCCGTGCTCATATGAAGTTTCATACCTAACTCTTCTTGGAAATCTTGCCAAAAGTTTGATGTGAAACGTCCATCTCTATCGGAGACTATAGAAATGGGCACTCCATGACGTGCGACTATCTCGTTAACGTAGATCTTAGCTAGCTTATGAACGGGCATATTCTCTCTAATCGGAATGAAGTGTGCACTCTTTGTTAGATGGTCTACTATAACCCAAATGGTGTCGTTCTTCTTTTTCGTTCTTGGCAACTTCATAATGAAATCCATCGTGATCTTTTCCCACTTCCCAACCGGAATGTCTAACGGTTGAACTTTCCCATACGGTTTTTGATGTTCGGCTTTGACTTTTAAACAAGTTAGACATTTCTCAACATATTTTACGCAATCCCTTTTCATACCTGGCCACCAATAGTTCTTCTACAAATCACGGTACATCTTAGTCGCTCCCGGATAAATAGAATATTTCGATTTGTGTGCTTCCTCTAGGATCAATTCTTTGATGATACTACGAAAGGGAATGTAAACCCTTCTGTTAGGAATTAAGGTTAACAGTTGGAATTGTTAGTGTATAAGTTAGTACGGCTGAAGAAATTGAAGACAAGGCTGACAGTACTAAGTCAGTTAGTACTGCTCATACATTATAGTTAGTACTGCTTATAATTTTTTGTAAACAATTAGAAGGTAAGTATAGAAAGGATTTTGTGTATATCCTATTATTATAGATTATAGTTATCTTGTAAAGGAATCCTTAGTCTATAAAAGGATCTCCTAGGTTGAAGTTGTACGTATCTATTTTGTTAAGATTCAAGGTGTAAACCCTAGTACTACCAAATAGTACTCGTATTATTCATCAATAATATTGAATCGTTTTGTTAAAGTAAATTGTCTCTTGTTCATTCATTGTTACATTCATTCATACAAAACACATCAAACAAATCTTCTAAGTGCTAGCTAGTAAATTCCGCGTGCTAGACTAAGCATCATTCAAAGTATCTATCTAACACAAGGAGTGTGTGTAGATCCGGTCAAGTGGTATCAGAGCCAGGTTACTGATACTTTGATTTAGAAGACCCAAGAAAACAAATCATCAAGAAGATGGACATGGAGACACCTCAGACAACTAACATTGCTGCTAAGCTACCAATGCTCAAACCCAATGAGTTCGACATGTGGAGACTAAGAATTGAACAATTCTTCCAAGTGCAAGATTATGCACTGTGGGAGATCATAGAAGAAGGAAACTCCTTTACACCTATAACAACTACAACTGTTGTTGAGGGTAAGTCTGAAACTAAGGTGCAGACAAAGCCAACCACGACTGAAGAGAAGGCACAGCATAAGAATGATGTTAAGGCAAGAAGTTTGCTACTGATGACTATTCCCAATGACCAGTTGTTGAACTTTAGCAAGTTTAAGTGTGCTAAGACTCTCTTTGAGGCCATTATTGCAAGATATGGTGGGAATGATGCCACCAAGAAAACTCAGAAGACTCTTCTCAAGCAACAATTTGAGAACTTTTCTGCTACAAGCAATGAGTCACTAGATCATATGTTCAATAGGCTTCAAAAGCTAGTGAGTCAACTTGCTGTTCTAGGAATTGAGATGCCTCAGGAAGATCTCAACTCAAAATTCCTAAGGAGTCTACCATCAGAATGGGCTATGCATGTTGTAGTCTGGAAAAACAAGCCAGATATTGACTCTATGAATCTGATGGATCTCTATAGCAACTTCAAGATTGTTGAACATGAAGTGAAGAAGTCTGCTGGATCAAGCTCAAGCTCTGGGAATATGGCCTTTGTATCAACTCCCAGTACTTCAAGCCAAACAGAAGAAGTGCAAGTTGCTGGAGCAGTTGGTACTGCTAGTACCTTAAGCAGTACTAATGGACTTTTGAATGAAGATACTTATTGTGCTTTCTTGACTACTCAGCACAATGGTACTATGTTAACTCATGGAGATCTTCAAGAGATTGATGAAGATGACATTGAAGAGATGGATATCAAGTGGCAGCTCTCTCTTCTCAGCATGAGGGCTAAGAGATTCTTGAAGAACACTGGCAAGAAGATTGTCATAAACAGCAATGATGTTGCAGGGTATGACAAGTCCAAGATTGAGTGTTTTAATTGCCACAAGAAAGGTCATTATTCAAGGGAGTGCAGAATGCCAAGACAACAAGATGGAAAGAGCAGAGGTTTTGGAAGCAAGTCAAGAGTTGTAGAGGTTACTGATTCAAGCTCAAAAGCCATGGTTGCCATTGATGGCTTCGGGTTTGACTGGAGTTACATTGCCAAGGAGGAAGCAGAAGCATCAACAGAGATTGCACTCATGGCATTTTCAGACTCTGAGGTACAAGTTTCTAAGTGTTCTAAATCATGTGAAGCTTTAAAAGATCTAGAAACTCTTAGGAAAAGATATGATGAACAAAGAATAGAGCTAACCCAAACCAGTCTTAATTTAGCAAATCATAAGAGGGCTTTAGCTGTGTTAGAGGAACAAATTGTTCATTATAAAAGTAATGAGTCTAAGTTTTCTGATGATATGATTATACTTAAGAGAGACTTAATGCTTAGAGAGAATGAAATTAGTGTGTTGAAACATGAACTAGATCAGGTTAAGAAAGCCAAGGAGAACATTCAAATAAGTGTAGACACACTAGAATACACATCTAAAGGTGTTCAAAAGATAATTGAATGTCAGATCCTAAACAAAGCTAAGTCAGGTCTAGGGTACAAGTCAGTTCCACCTCCCTATAGAGGAATCCCAACACCCCCAGGCATTGATCTAGAACACACAGGACTCTCTGAATTTCAATTACCTGAGCTTAACTATGGTCCTCAACCTAAGAAGGATGTAGTTGATAAACCTGTGCATGAGAGTGCAAGTGATGCCTTACTTTCTGAGGATAAGGTGTCCTCAGCTAAGGACTCAGATGCTCCAACCATAGAAGACTGGACTTCTGATGATGAGTGATGCGTGGGTTTTGCAACCTTACAACAGGTAAAATGGGCGTTGGGGTCCTATGAAGTCTCTATCGATCCAAGGTCCATATCTAGATGGTCTCCTATTTACTTCTAACCAATGGGGTGTTGGTTCATCACTAGTATCATAGGCATGTTTCTTCACATCATAGACTGACCAAGTATCTCCTTCTCCTACCGCTATCTTTGATTCCTTACAATCAATCATAGCACTAGCGGTCGCCAAAAATCCTCTACCTATCAACAAGGGGCATGTAGGGTCGCTAACCATATCAAGGACGTGGAAATCGGCTAAAATGGTTAGTTTTCCAATGTGCACTAACACGTCCTTAATTACTCCAACCGGGTAAGCAACACTCCCATCCGCTAAACCTATTATCACCTCGGTTTCTTCAAGTTTTCCAAGTTTTAGAGAGGTGTAGAGAGGTAACGGAAGTAGGTTAAGGCTTGATCCAAGATCGGCTAATGTGTCATAAGCCTCCGAATTACCGATCTTGCAAGGTAGAACGAATAAGCCCGGGTCATCTAACTTCTTAGGTAGTTTGTTTTGAACGAAGGCGGTCCCTTTTTCGCCTAACTTGAGCTTCTTCTCTTCCAACACATCAACAACCGGACTTTCAAGGTGGAGCTCCTTGAATTCTTCGTCAAGGTTTTGAGTGGGAGGTGTTTCAACTATGTTGTTGACCAATCTGGATGTCATAACTTCTTGGTCATTTGGAACGACTTGGGTTTGTTTGAAACACGTGCTCATGGAATTGACCGAATAATACTGTGGACAAGAACTAGGGGACGAAACCGATGAAATAGCATTGAAGTTTAGTTTCGGGTTCTTGACCGTGTTACTAGGGAGTGCTCCCATTTCTCGGTCATTGAGGGCTTTCAACAAGGTGTCAATCTTATTGGTCATCTCGCTTTGTTTTTGTTTGAAATCGGCTTCAAACTTGGCTAAACGAGCTTCTTGAGATGCCATAAATTGAGACATCAATCCTTCAAAGTTATCGGTACTACCATTTCCGGAAGGATTGTTGTTGAAAGTACGGTTCGAGTTGGAACCGCTTGATTGGAAACGACTAGGTGGGTTGGAAGAATTTGTTTGTTGTGCGTTTTGGTTTTGTTTCCACCTAAGGTTCGAGTGATTTTTCCATGAGGGGTTGTATGAATCACCGTAATGGTTTGGCTCGGGTTTGAAAGTGTACCACTTGTCTCCCGCTCCGTCGGTACGCGAGGATGCGTAGTCCACAAAAGCTTGTTCGGGGAGTTCCATGCAATCACGAGTGTCGTGGGGACCACTACATAATTCACATGAAGAAGTGATTTTGTTCACTTGGCTTGAAGGTTTAGGAGCCTCGTAGGATTTCATGAGAAACTTGACTTGGTCTTCAAGTTCTATGATCCTACGGTCGGAAGTGCTTGAATTGTTCGAAGGCAAAGATATTGCCTTGACCGTTTTATTCAAATCACGGGGATCACTCCAACTTTCGTTGTCATAAAGAGGAAGATCCTCTAGGAGAGCCCATGATTGTTCCGCACTTAGATCACGTAGCTTACCACCGGCCGCTTGGTCAATGGTTTGCCTCGTGTAGAGATTGATATGGTCATAGAAGATTTGGACTTGGAGCCAAAGTTCTATGCCATGGTGAGGGACTTTTTGGAGTAAGTCCTTGAATCGAGTCCATGCCTCGTAGAGAGTTTCGCCTTGACGTTGTTGGAACATCAAGATATCATTCCTTAGCTTGGTAGTTCTTCCCGGTGGGAAAAACTGAGCAAGGAAACGAGTGGTGAGATCATCCCAAGAGGTAATGGATCCTGCGGGTTGACGTTCTAGCCATTGACTAGCTTGGTCCCGCAAAGAGAATTGGAAGAGACGCAATCGGGTCGTCTCTCGAGTGGCAACATCAAGGTCTATAGAATCAACGATTTTGAGAAAGTCCTTGAGATGTTGATTAGGATCTTCAGAACGAAGTCCATGGAATGCGCATCCGCTTTGCACCAACCGGATGGTGTCGGATCGCAAGGGTGTGATATTGGCTCCTTGAGTGAGCTCAATGGTGTTTCGATAGCCATGGTGGCTAGGACGGGAATACGCTCCTAAAGTACGGGCTCTAGGAGGTGGTTGTGGTTGTTGTGGTGGTGGGTTGTGGGGGTTAAGGATATTACCATCTTCCATGATGTCGGATGGTATGGTTACGAACAAAGACACGAAGAAAATAGATAGACTAAAGAAAATCTAGAAAAATAAAATAAAAATCTCACTAGAAAGGAATCTAGTGAGTAGACCTAATAGAAATAAAAATTCAACCTAAACAATAACTATTCCCCGGCAGCGGCGCCAAAAACTTGATGCGTGGGTTTGCAACCTTACAACAGGTTTTACCTCTCGAGGGATCTCAAGAGGCTTACAACCCCACCAGGCAGTGTACCTGACCGATGTAGTATAGTGTAGTGGTAAGTACGGGGGATTGATCGTTCTCCACAGGGAATAGTGTTTGTTAGGTGTGAAAGACTACTCTAATTAGGTCTAAGGGTTGAGGAAGATTCTTTTTATGTTTTTATATTTTTATGAAAGCAAGTAAAATCTCGGTTTTGAAAGAGTGGGCGGAATTAGTTGCTAGTCAACTAACCCAAAATTACTACGGATGCAAATAAAATAAAATAACAAAAATGAAAATGTGGTGAGAAACTTATGTGTAGAGAAATGTGTTTACTTAGATTTCCTTACTCCCTAACTATCTTTTACCGGTTAATTAGTGTGTATTAGTCGCGTGGATGACGGGTGTATTCCTTAATACCATTCGTGGGGTGGCGTACTTACTTCCCCAACTCTACAAGCTCCTACTTCACTCCTATGTCGAGCCGGCTAGGAAGCTCCTAACATGGGATCACTAGAATTCGCTTGTGCATTAAATACAACCATAAAAACCTTTAGTACGCATTTGGTTCATGTTTCTTAAGACGTTCAAGCAAGTTACCGAATAGGAAGTTAGCCAGTTTTCTTAAGCCTAACATAGATAAACAATCATCCAATACAACTAATAACACACTAACAACCAATAATCAATAGCTAGGTTTCATTAGATCTAAGCAAACACAAGATAAATTTAGCCTAACATGTTAATCAAAAGACAAGAATAAGATAAAATCAAACAACACATAGACATATTGAATGATTAATTGATAACTTATCTTCAATGTAACATGGAAGATCTCAAGGCAAAAAGCCTTGAAAAAGAAGCTGAATTCGTCTTAGGGTTTTCTCCAAAATTCCACACACTAAGCTCTCCCTTCATGACAAAAAAATTAGAAAACTATATATAGATTTTTGGATCTGACGGCGTCACGTTATGGAGTGTGACGCCGTCACCTCGCCGCTTCTAGGGTTCCCGGATGACCTTCTTAACGCCGTCCCTCTTTAGCTCTTCCAAAATCCATTCTGGCTTATCAAGGCTTGACGCCGTCGAACCTTGAACGTGACGCCGTCCCCTTTTGATTTAAGCCGTGACGCCCTTGATCAAGTTAAAGCGTGACGCCGTCAGAATTAACATGCTATTTTCACTGGCTTATCATGAGTAAATTTCACGTCCAACTTTTCTTGCCAAGGCATGACGCCGTCCAGGGTAAATTGTGACGCCGTCAAAGGTAACTTTTAGCCGATTTTTGAGACTTTGCCGTTTTCTTCACTTTTATGCTCCAAAAACGTCCAAAATGCCTCCTTTTCCAGATTTCTCCTCAAAAGTACCTAAAATGAAAAAAGGAACGATTTAGGGCGATATTTGATCAAATAAATACGATTTAGGGCTTAAATGACCCCTTAAAAGCGGTACACTTTTCGCCTCATCAAATACCCTTACACTTGATATTTGCTTGTCCTTAAGCAAATGCGCTTTTATTCTAATCAAAATACAAGTTAGGGGTCATTTAATGCAAACATAAAAGTAATTACAACAAATAATCGTTCCACTTCAATCATAATAAGCACGGAGATTACATACTAGCACCTCACAAGTAGTGTTTAGATACTCACATCTCTCAAGTGTCATCAAAATAAATCTCAAAAAATGAAAACGGATAATATCTCTCACTACCTGTCATAGCAAATAGATTACCATAGGCTTGGGAAAAGATCGAAAACCTCTTCCACTAGGCGTAAGCACCTAAGATAAACTATCAAAGAGGGCTTTTAAATGGGTTATAACGTTAGGTGTAGGGAAAAGGAAAACACGGTTTTGTTGGATAAAGGATATTTTACTGGTGGCGAGTTAAAGATCTTGATTAATTACATGTACTATATAATGTTGCTAAGCCAAGACTAGACTCGATCTTAAGCTAGAAACGAAATAACAAAATAACAAAAACATAAAAATAAATATAAAATGAAACGGGATGGTAGTCCGTATGTTTTTTCTATTTTTCATTTTCTCATTTTTTTTTTTTGTATTTTTCTTGATTTTTTTTTTTTTTTTTTTTTTTTTTTTTTTTGCATACACTCTTGCCCTACCATCCAAAATAATACATCAAAGAGGCATTGCATCCCCCTTACACTTGAACTTTTACATAACTTTACAAATACTAATCTAATGACTCGAATTAAGATAATTGAAAAACTTGGAGTACTTTTAAAACATTTAGCACATATGGGGGTAATAAATGATGTTCATCCCCATTACTCCATTACACTAGTACTTTACCCATGAGTCCCAATCGTCCCAAAACAATATGTACAAGGGTATGACTCGACTTAGCAACCATGTAATCAACTAGATAATTAACTTGGGTTTAAACAAATGTTGTAACAATAATGCACTAAAAATGAGTGCATACAAGGTAGGCTAAGGCGATTTGGGTGTACATTTAAGTGGGGTGTAACAAATTCTTCCTTTAAGTAAAATGCTTAAAGGTCGAAACGAAAAGATAGGCTCTGAGGGGTGTACTAGGGGTATCGTGTACTAAAAATGAGTACAACGCAAAGGGGTGTGGGAGAATTACTTGACCAATGTAGCCAATGTAATTATAACAAAAACACAGGTGTAAAACAATGGGTTAATCCTAATGCCTCTTATCATGTAGTAAATCTAACTACACGAATGTAGTCTCACTTGTGGCCTTGGAATGGTCCTAACACAAGTTCTAGAATCTAAGTGCTACCGGTACACACATCATAGCATAAATGCTTTTCCTACCAATTCTAGGGGCGAACCTCACATATTTGGGGGTGGAAAATTTTTTAGTGGTACGGTTTTTGTGCTAGTCATATAACTCCTATCCGTGAGACGCTCATTAAGATCAAATTTTCACTCCTAAGTGTTGTAAAAAATTTTAAATTTGGCACTAAAATTACCTTAACAAGTATTTCTCTCAGTTTTATTACACATCTACTATTAAACAAACAAAAATCAAGCGCAATTGTATTCTCTAAAATCGTACTTTTACCCCCCCTTACACTTAAGATGAACATTGTCCCCAATGTTCAAATAACAAGATGTAAAAGAAAAAAGGTAAAAGAATGAAATCAAATACTCCCCTGATTCGCTTGGTGGATAATGAAATTACACGGTTAGATCTTCCTCCAAAGTAATGTAGAAGCTCCATGACTAATGCATCGCCACAAGCTTGATTCAAAACATTTCCTTGTCCAAAATAACCTGTTAAACCTGAGAAAACAAACACGAAAACCTGCATAACATCGGCGGGACAAATCTATATATAAGGATATAATGCTTGTGGAATGATAATTTTGCAGATTCCTGGAGATTATAAGTTAGAGATTTTAATAAAAACTTTTTATGAAAACAAAACTTTCAAAAATTTCTGAAAATTAAATCTGACGCCGTCAGGTTATGAACCTTGACGCCGTCAGAAATGACCTGACAAAAATTTTCATTTTAAGTTTCCGGAAAATTTCTGGAAAAACCTTTACCTTACTTCCTGGAAATCCTGCAAAACATCATTATGACTCGATACAAGCATTTGACTCAAACAAATACGAATATGTATGCTAATTTATTATTATTACAATTCATGTTAATTTGTGTTCTAATAAACCGATTTAGATTTCCCTTACACTTATCTTTTGCAAAATACCTTTATATGTAGTTAAGACGAAGTTAAAAACAAAATAAAGCATTTTCACCAATTACTTTTGAACATGAATCAATACTAATAAAAATTAAACACACATACGGAAAATAAAATCAAACAAGCAAATAAATAAACACACAAAGCAAATAAAACAAATAAAGCTTGGGTTGCCTCCCAAGAAGCGCTTTTCTTTATTAACGAGTCTTGTAGCTAGACTCAAAGTCACGCTACCCTATGTAAGTAAGCTCGTCATCGAGGACGTCTTTAGGGTTAAGCTTGGATTGAAGTTTCCTATTGGTCCGCTTAGTACGATATATCTTTTCAAACTTCTCTCCATCCGGGTCATACAATGTCATCTTAATATGCCATGACCCATCTCCATCTTTGGGTGGTTTATCCCAATTCCACTTATGATCATCTTCCTCACAAATCCACTTATTCATTCCTAGGTTAATTGGCAAAACTCCTAGGAAATCAATCATCTTTCTAAAAACTAGAGAATCTTCAAATGGATCCAATTCGGTGTCCCTAGCCAAGAGTTGCTCCACCGAATGCGTTCGGTTAACAAAGTCCTCTTCTAGGTAAAATGGGCGTTGGGGTCCTATGAAGTCTCTATCAATCCAAGGTCCATATCTAGATGGTCTCCTATTTGATTCTAGCCAATGTGGTGTTGGTTCCTCACTAGTATCATAGGCATGTTTCTTAACATCATAGACTGACCAAGTATCTCCTTCTCCTACCGCTATCTTGGATTCCTTACAATCAATCATAGCACTAGCGGTCGCCAAAAATCCTCTACCTATCAACAAGGGGCATGTAGGGTCGCTAACCATATCAAGGACGTGGAAATCGGCTAAAATGGTTAGTTTTCCAATGTGCACTAACACGTCCTTAACTACTCCAACCGGGTAAGCAACACTCCCATCCGCTAAACCTATTATCACCTCGGTTTCTTCAAGTTTTCCAAGTTTTAGAGAGGTGTAGAGAGGTAACGGAAGTAGGTTAAGGCTTGATCCAAGATCGGCTAATGTGTCATAAGCCTCCGAATTACCGATCTTGCAAGGTAGAACGAATAAGCCCGGGTCATCTAACTTCTTAGGTAGTTTGTTTTGAACGAAGGCGGTCCCTTTTTCGCCTAACTTGAGCTTCTTCTCTTCCAACACATCAACAACCGGACTTTCAAGGTGGAGCTCCTTGAATTCTTCGTCAAGGTTTTGAGTGGGATGTGTTTCAACTATGTTGTTGACCAATCTGGATGTCATAACTTCTTGGTCATTCGGAACGACTTGGGTTTGTTTGAAACACGTGCTCATGGAATTGACCGAATAATACTGTGGACAAGAACTAGGGGACGAAACCGATGAAATAGCGTTGACGTTTAGTTTCGGGTTCTTGACCGTGTTACTAGGGAGTGCTCCCATTTCTCGGTCATTGAGGGCTTTCAACAAGGTGTCAATCTTATTGGTCATCTCGCTTTGTTTTTGTTTGAAATCGGCTTCAAACTTGGCTAAACGAGCTTCTTGAGATGCCATAAATTGAGACATCAATCCTTCAAAGTTATCGGTACTACCATTGCCAGAAGGATTGTTGTTGAAAGTACGGTTCGAGTTGGAACCGCTTGATTGGAAACGACTAGGTGGGTTGGAAGAATTTGTTTGTTGTGCGTTTTGGTTTTGTTTCCACCTAAGGTTCGGATGATTTTTCCATGAGGGGTTGTATGAATCACCGTAATGGTTTGGCTCGGGTTTGAAAGTGTACCACTTGTCTCCCGCTCCGTCGGTACGCGAGGATGCGTAGTCCACAAAAGCTTGTTCGGGGAGTTCCATGCAATCACGAGTGTCGTGGGGACCACTACATAATTCACATGAAGAAGTGATTTTGTTCACTTGGCTTGAAGGTTTAGGAGCCTCGTAGGATTTCATGAGAAACTTGACTTGGTCTTCAAGTTCTATGATCCTACGGTCGGAAGTGCTTGAATTGTTCGAAGGCAAAGATATTGCCTTGACCGTTTTATTCAAATCACGGGGATCACTCCAACTTTCGTTGTCATAAAGAGCAAGATCCTCTAGGAGAGCCCATGATTGTTCCGCACTTAGATCACGTAGCTTACCACCGGCCGCTTGGTCAATGGTTTGCCTCGTGTAGAGATTGATATGGTCATAGAAGATTTGGACTTGGAGCCAAAGTTCTATGCCATGGTGAGGGACTTTTTGGAGTAAGTCCTTGAATCGAGTCCATGCCTCGTAGAGAGTTTCGCCTTGACGTTGTTGGAACATCAAGATATCATTCCTTAGCTTGGTAGTTCTTCCCGGTGGGAAAAACTGAGCAAGGAAACGAGTGGTGAGATCATCCCAAGAGGTAATGGATCCTGCGGGTTGACGTTCTAGCCATTGACTAGCTTGGTCCCGCAAAGAGAATTGGAAGAGACGCAATCGGGTCGTCTCTCGAGTGGCAACATCAAGGTCTATAGAATCAACGATTTTGAGAAAGTCCTTGAGATGTTGATTAGGATCTTCAGAACGAAGTCCATGGAATGCGCATCCGCTTTGCACCAACCGGATGGTGTCGGATCGCAAGGGTGTGATATTGGCTCCTTGAGTGAGCTCAATGGTGTTTCGATAGCCATGGTGGCTAGGACGGGAATACGCTCCTAAAGTACGGGCTCTAGGAGGTGGTTGTGGTTGTTGTGGTGGTGGGTTGTGGGGGTTAAGGATATTACCATCTTCCATGATGTCGGATGGTATGGTTACGAACAAAGACACGAAGAAAATAGATAGACTAAAGAAAATCTAGAAAAATAAAATAAAAATCTCACTAGAAAGGAATCTAGTGAGTAGACCTAATAGAAATAAAAATTCAACCTAAACAATAACTATTCCCCGGCAGCGGCGCCAAAAACTTGATGCGTGGGTTTTGCAACCTTACAACAGGTTTTACCTCTCGAGGGATCTCAAGAGGCTTACAACCCCACCAGGCAGTGTACCTGACCGATGTAGTATAGTGTAGTGGTAAGTACGAGGGATTGATCGTTCTCCACAGGGAATAGTGTTCGTTAGGTGTGAAAGACTACTCTAATTAGGTCTAAGGGTTGAGGAAGATTCTTTTTATGTTTTTATATTTTTATGAAAGCAAGTAAAATCTCGGTTTTGAAAGAGTGGGCGGAATTAGTTGCTAGTCAACTAACCCAAAATTACTACGGATGCAAATAAAATAAAATAACAAAAATGAAAATGTGGTGAGAAACTTATGTGTAGAGAAATGTGTTTACTTAGATTTCCTTACTCCCTAACTATCTTTTACCGGTTAATTAGTGTGTATTAGTCGCGTGGATGATGGGTGTATTCCTTAATACCATTCATGGGGTGGCGTACTTACTTCCCCAACTCTACAAGCTCCTACTTCACTCCTATGTCGAGCCGGCTAGGAAGCTCCTAACATGGGATCACTAGAATTCGCTTGTGCATTAAATACAACCATAAAAACCTTTAGTACGCATTTGGTTCATGTTTCTTAAGACGTTCAAGCAAGTTACCGAATAGGAAGTTAGCCCGTTTTCTTAAGCCTAACATAGATAAACAATCATCCAATACAACTAATAACACACTAACAACCTGTTGATCCCAGTTGAGCTTCACGATCTTATTAACTACCTTAGATAAATCTAAAGTAATCGGTATAGAAACTGATTTTAGGTTGTATATCAAATATTATGCGGAAACTAATATTTGATCTTAAGAAGAAAACACAAAACGAATTATCCAACAACACTTCAATTATATATTAATAACGATATTTCTCTGAATAGCAATAGGGTTACAAGAAACCTTGAAGTGAAAACAATAATACGTATGCTAAGATAGTTAATCAATCGACCTCTAACTCTAACCCTAGAACCTCCTTTTATAGCATAAGGAGTCCCAGTCGGTTTACAAGACTTCCTATACAAGTAAAATATTCATACGTATCTTTTCTATACTTATCTTAACATACTTTACATAATTAATAAGCAATAGAGTAATCCTTCTAGCAGCAGAGTCCTCGTGAGCTAGCAGCAGAGTTACACTATGCCTATTATACTAAAACAGCAGAGTTATCAAAACAGCAGAGTTCTTATGCTAATCAGCAGAGTTACATAACTATCCGGCAGAGTTGTAATTCTCCAATCAGCAGCATTTCAGACCCAACAATCCTCCCCTAAACTTGATATTTTTCTCCAAAAATCATCAAGTTTCTTTAATCACAGATACCCACCAGGAGGATGCTTCCAAACACCTTACTGTTTTGAAACCTGTGATACCAGCAACTGTTTGTATTTCTCAATCAATTCTTTTGCTTGATTATCTGAATCAAATGGTCTTTGAAGTGTCAACTTTCCAGGTTGCAACATTTGATACAGAATAGATGTACTGTTGTTGATGACATAATCCTTCTCCACAAGCATATACACAGTCACACCTATACAAGACAAAACATGAACTCCACAACTTTGATATAAGTACCACTTCTGAACTGTAGAGCTCAGTAACTTCCTCCATTCAATACTTTTCTCATCTGGTTCAAACATGTTCTTCAAGTAGTAATAATTTAGCCTCTCATACACTATCTCTGGTCTAGTATCTCCATACCTCATCTTGTACAAATTCCAGAGTTGAGTAATATCATCTCTATCCATATAGTGCAGCATTTGAGAAAAACTAATATACCCCACACTTGAACCATTTGATCTCTTTACTATCCAGCATACACTACTATCAGCTAAAATATCATGTGAATATGAAATTATTGGATATTTTACTGATAAAGGTACTTCATTGAGTAACTCAGGCTCTTCTTGGGGTTCGTGAACTGTGAGATCCATAACCCCTTTCATCTCATCTTCAGTCACTTCTTCATTCCCTGAATCACTATCTTCTTTCTCCTCTTCCTCAGAATCACTCATCACTACTGACTGAATTTTTCTCTTCTTCCTACTCACCTGCTTTACTCTCCTTCTATATCTCTTTGTACCAGCAGATGATTCAGTCATTTCTTCAGTTTCAACAACAACTTCTTTCTCTTTCTCAGCATTAGATACTACAGACTTTGACACACTTCCACTCCCAGATGCTTTTAGATTGTCAGATCCCATAACTGCTGGATTTCTCTTCTTGTCAGAAACTTTTCTTGGATTAAGCTGAGCATAAGTTTCATAAAATTCCTTTTCAATTAAGTGATCTGGTCTCCCTTTGAAATCCTTCATCTGATAGTTTCTAGCATTCTTCAAATAGTATTTCATGTCAGTAACCAATGCTTTCCTTGAAGCTGACTTTGGTTTATAACCATGCTTCTGTGCTTCTGTTATCCTCTTAATCAGCTCTTCCCACTTAGCTAATCCATTCTTTTTGAGTATAAAAGCAACAAGCTCTTCTGTCTTTTCAGTACCATCCAACTGCTCATCATTTGATATCAGCCTAGCTTCACCTCTGACAATCATATCAGACTCAATGAAATATTGCAACTGCTCATCTAATTCTTCTTGACTAATCTCTTTAAATGAAGAGCTTTCCATAAGTTCAGTCTGATTTTCTTCTTCTTCAGCTGCAACTCTTCTAGCAAATTCTTCATCCTGAGCAATTTGAGCCTTTTCATCAGCCAACTTTTTCTTTCTTACAAGTTCTTCAGCAGAGTCAGCAACAGGTTGTGTTTGTGATGGTGTAGGTGTTTTAGTTTCTTTGTGCATGTTCAGCAGCACTTGAGCTAAGGTTAACTGTTCATCATCTGATTCATCATCAGCAGAGTTCTTAACTCCAGCACTTTTCTCTGTATTTTCAGCAGAAACATTCAACCTATCAGCAGAGTGTTCTTCTGCACCAGCAACTTCATCAGCAGAGTGTTCTATACCAGCAGAGTCACCCTTTTCACCAACATTTTCAACAACAGAGTCTTTTACAACTTCAACCTCATCTGAATCTTTTACACCATCCTTTTCTACCTCCCCTGAACCTATCACATCCTCTTGATCATTTACAACAGCCTCTTCATCATTCCTCCCCTGTTTGGAAGCATCCTCTTCCAAACTTGGTTTGGACCTCTTCTTGAGCCTCCCCTCAAGATGTGTAACCCTTAATTTAAGCCTCCTAATTTCAGCACCTTGAGTAGATCTGACTGTCTTTAACTCCTTTCTTAGATCAAGCACCTCCTTTGACAATTTGGTACAAGTTTCCGTCAATTCTTTCAATTGTTTCATGATATCCTCACAACTTCGGTCTGTGTAACCTGACCCGAGAGGTTGATCATTGGAATTGTCATTTTGTACAGGTGTTTTAGCCGTCAAATCATCAGTTTCAAGTTCAATTCTAGCATCAACACTTCGACCTGTGTGACCTGGTCCGAGAGGTGTATCATTTGCAATGTCAATATGTACATAAGTGTCCATCAATTCAATATGTTCATCTCTGTCCTCATCACTTCGAGATGTGTTAACTTCTCCGAGAGGTGAATCTTGGGACACAAACTCAGCCTCATCCCTAGAATGAACATCTGAGCCCCCCATAAAAGCCATTTGGCTGGGGTTACCACCAGTTGTATCAGGTTCTTGAGAACCTTCTACAAATGATGTTGCCATGGTTGAGGTCTTAAGTATGTTAGCACTGTCCTGTTCAACTACTAAGTTGGAAACAGTAGTGCCAGCCTCTCCCATCATGGTACCTCCACTACCTGTACCAGCCTCATCTGCTACCATACTAACATTGGCCTGAGGGTGCACAATGTTCTCATTTTGTGAATTCCTAGGTGATTGGGTAGGTTGTGGTTCAGTGGAAGATGATTCATTTAAACTTGTTGATGAGGATGTGTGATGGGAAGCTGTGGGTGTTCCAGCCTCTTCATCCTCATGCACTTCAGCCACTACATTCAAGATATGCTCAGTTAAGGAAGTAATAACACCAGAAAATCCTTTCCCATTCTTCTTCAAAAATGCAAACATCTTGATGGCCATTCTACTACAGGGCTCAATTTGTGAATGCCTCAAAGGTTCCCTTAGCTGTTTGTTTATTATAAGTTGTAGAAACCTAGGGTATAAGTAGAACTTCTTCTTAACAAATTTCTTCATCCCCTCAAATATCATAACAGAAAAATCATAGGGCTGCCCTGTAGCTAAACATACTAAAGCCATTGCCTGAGATGCATTAAACTCACTCCACCCACCTATCTTAGGAAACAAGCAATGCTGTAGAGTATGCAGTAAAAACTTCCAATGAGGACACATACGACCTTTCAAAAATGTTCCACTATTCTCAGGTCTCTCATAACCAAAAGTCTCAAGTTCAGCCATCACAACTTCTGGAGTTATAGTAGGGGGTGTTGGGGTGCCTGACAATCTCAAACTTCTCTTAATTGTGGTTTCACTAACTACAATGTCCTCCCCATCGACACTACCTACCAATCGTTCCTCACCATCTAAGACATCCAATCTAACAGTTGACCAAAATTGTCTCATATGAGATTTGTAAATTGTAGGGGCAACTGTTAATGCATACCTCAACTTAGACGAACCCAGAAAATCCATAACCTCGTAAAATCCATCCGCTGCATTAACCTTACTGAGAAACGCTATCTGATTGTGTTCTTCTGGAAACGTTCGTCGAGCCATTGGATTTGGGATTTTGGGGTTTTGGGGTGAAATGATATGAATTGTTGTGTTTGAGTGAGAATTGAGTGTAAGTTTGAAGCAATTAGAGCGTAATGAAATCAATTGGGTAAAAGATACCTTTTTGATTCAATTAGGGTTATGGACGCGCCAAAATTTTTCAGTTTGACCCTTCAACTTTCAAACTCATCAGCAGAGTTAGGAAAGTATTGACCGAAAGTCAACAATCCCAAAATCGTTAAAAATCACCTCCTTAAATATCATACCAACCTCTCATTAAACTCCATAAATCCGTAATCACTAAAGCAAATCCCCAATTCTAAACCCTAACTTAACACCAATCCAACATGAGTTCATCAAAAACACCAATCATCGAAATATCTTCAGATTCATCATCAGAGGACTCAAAAGGTTGGGCTAGTTACTTTCCTGAGAATGCATCCACATCGCAAAACAAAGGAAAAACAATCAAGGAAGATTCAGACTCCGATCCACTTCCATCGACACCATCGTCATTTGAAGAATCAAGCGATGACGAAACAGCTGATTGGCCTGGGAAACAGCAAGGTTGGCCAAAACACATGACTTACTACCAAGGAGCTTGGGAGATCATCCCTCCAAAACATCCAATATCAGCTGAACTACAGAAGCAACTGGAGAAAGCCGCAGCCGACTTTGCAAAGAGTGTCCACATTCCACATCCGAAGCCAAATCCGGTTGAGAAGAAACCCTCTGTGCCAAAGAAGAACAACCAGCAGAAGAGAGCAGCTCCCTCCACCAGTCAGCAGCAAACTCCACCTCCTCGTCCAGTAGTACTTGCACTCCCCTGCCCAAAGGTTTTTGAGGCCATGGGCACTAGGGGACCACAAAGCAAGGTCATGCCTGATTTTGCTAAGATGTAGGTTGTGAATCTTTGTAGCTTGATGTCTTTGAACTTTTCTTTTGAGTGATGTTTGTAAGAAAACTGTCTCTGTATTTTGCTTATGGAATGAATGAACCTTTTAATGTTCCTTGCTTTACTTGAGTATTTGTATATGTATCTGCAAAAGGTTAGTTGCAAACAACAAACACAACAAGAATATTCCATAATAGCAGCAGAGTAGCATAGCAACAAACCAACTAAACAGCAGACTTTAACTAAACACAAGATAATGACAAATCAACAGCATAAATCCTTACAAAATTTTACAAAATCATACAGAGATAAGATAGTTAAAATAGTTAAAGATTGATCATGCCAATACTAGCAACTAGAAACTGAAATCTACTGATGTCAAAACATTTTGTAAGTAAGTCAGCAACATTGTTGTCAGTATGAATTTTAACCACTTGAATTAACTTTTTCTCATAACAATCTCTAATAAAATGATGTCTTATCTCTATGTGTTTTGTTTTTGAATGAAAAACAGGATTTCTTATAATACACATTGTGCTGTTGTTGTCAATAAAAATTTTTGTGTTCATGAAATTGTACCCATAATCCAGCAGCTGGTTCTGAATCCAGAGCACCTGTCCATAGCAGCTAGAAGCAGCAACATATTCTGCTTCAGTTGTTGAATTTGCTACCACTATTTGTTTCTTACATTGCCAAGAGATAAGCCTATGACCAAGATACTGACAGCCTCCTGTAGTTGATTTTTTATCCATAGTAGCTCCAGCATAGTCACTATCTGAGTATGCTATCAAGTCAAATGGTGAATTATTAGGATACCAAAGACCAAGTTTTGGTTGACCCTTTAGATACCTAAAAATTCTTTTGACTACTTCCAAGTGTGAGACCTTTGGGGACACTTGGAATCTAGCACAGGCACACACAGAAAACATGATATCTGGCCTTGAAGCAGTCAGATACATCAATGAGCCAATCATGGATCTATACAGATGTACATCAACCTCTACTCCATCTTCATCCTTGAGCAAAGGTTTATTCTTATCCATAGGTGTCTTGGCTGCCTTCACATCCTGGAATCCAAATTTCTTCAACATATCAGCCACATACTTGTCTTGGCTAATAAATATTCCATCTTTCATCTGCTTGACTTGAAGCCCCAAAAAGAAAGTCAACTCTCCCATAGAACTCATCTCAAACCTACTGTGCATTAGCTTCTCAAATCCTTCACATAACACCTTATTTGTAGACCCAAAAATGATATCATCTACATAAACTTGAACAAGTAGGATATCCTTTTTGTCTTTCTTAATGAACAATGTTTTATCAATGGTTCCTCTGCTAAAACCATTATTCAACAAATATTGGGATAAGGTGTCATACCAAGCTCTAGGAGCTTGATGTAATCCATACAGTGCTTTCTTCACCTTGTAGACCCTGTCAGGATACTTAGGATCTTCAAACCCAGGTGGTTGCATCACATAAACCTCTTCAGGTATCTTTCCATACAAGAAAGCACTTTTCACATCCATTTGATACACAGGAAAATTCTTGTGTGAGGCATATGCCAAGAAAAGTCTGATAGCCTCCAATCTTGCAACTGGAGCAAATACCTCATCATAGTCTATACCTTCTTCCTGAGTGTATCCCTGAGCCACCAATCTAGCCTTGTTTCTGACAACAATCCCTCTTTCATCTCTCTTGCATCTGAACACCCATTTTGTACCAATTGCCCTTTTTCCATTTGGCAAATCCACCAATGTCCAGACCTCCTGAAGCTTGAACTGCAGCAACTCCTCTTGCATAGCTTCAACCCAACTTTCATCCTTCATAGCCTTGTGAATGGTCTTGGGTTCTTCCTGAGATAAGAAACAGGCAAACATACAGTTTTGTAGATCCTTGTGGCTATTCCTCTTCTTAAGTGTCTGAGCAAATAATCCCTGATCAAGCAAATCACTCAACCCCTTTGATTTACTTCTTGTCTGTACAGCAGAGTGAACATCACCAATAATCTGCTCCTTTGGATGATTCCTGTGGATTCTTGTTGTTGGTGTGGGACTAACAGGTATGTCAGTCTCCAAGTTTGATAAATCAGCTTCAGCACTAAAAACATCAACAACTTCATCATCAGTATCCACATACACTTCTTCCAATTCGGGCATATCATTAGAAGAATCATCATAAGAATCACCATCTTTATCAGTAGAGTCTTTGAGTTCAGCAGCAGAGTTACCAAGTTGAACAGCAGAGTGTTTTGCCTTAACAGCAGAGTGCTTTGGCTTAACAGCAGAGTGTTTAGACTTGGCAGCAGAGTTAAGAGAACTGCTGCTTGGTTTATTCCCTTGAATTCCATCAACTTGTGACTCTACACTTCTTTCCTTATCATCATGAGCAGGTTCATCATCACCTTCTGCATTAACCTTTGGTATTTCCTTATGTATAGCATCACCACCTGAACTTTTTCCTTCTTTAGCAGTTGGAGAGAAATACTGATCAAACTTCCACTTTTCAATCAACACAAACTCCTCTGCAGATCCATCCTTCTGTGCTTGTGTACCTGCATTAGGGTTAGTTTGTGTACCTGCAGACATGTGAGTAGTACCTGCAACAACTGGTTGATAATTCATACTTTTGGTTAAAGAATCAATATCAAACATCCAGTCAGGTCCTTTTCCATCAACATTAGGTGTGGTTTCTCTAATAGTCACATGTAAATTTTCAACTACATGCCCAGTTCTTTGATTAAAAACTCTAAAAGCCTTACTTTCAGTAGAGTAACCAACAAAGAAACCTATTTCTGCTTTCTCACTAAACTTTCCTAAGTGGTCAATGGTGTTCAAAATAGTAACAGGACACCCAAATGGTCTTAAGAAACCTATCATAGGTTTTCTACCATGCAATAACTCATAGGGGGTCTTGTTATGAGGCTTAACTATCTTAGTCCTATTCTGCACATAACAAGCAGTGTTGACTGCTTCAGCCCAAAAGATAGTGGGTAACTTAGACTCTGACAACATAGTTCTGGCAGCTTCAATTAATGTCCTATTCCTTCTCTCAGCCACACCATTTTGCTGAGGAGTTCTAGCTACACTAAATTGTCTAGTTATACCCTTTTCCTCACAGAACTGATTCATCACCTTGTTCTTAAAATTCAGTTCCATTATCACATCTGATGACTTTGACCTTATGATTAAATAGGTTTTCTATCCTGGTAATAAAAGCCTTAAGAATGCCTGCAGTCTCATCCTTAGAAGCTAAAAAGAATACCCAAGTGAACCTACTATAGTCATCAGTGACCACTAAACCATACATCTTTTTATTTAAACTATTCACATATGTAGGTCCAAATAAGTCCATGTGTAACATAAACAAAGGTTCAGTTATAGAATTCACCAATTTGGACTTACAGGAAGCTCTATGTTGCTTTCCCATCTGGCAAGCAACACAAACTTCAGGATTCTCAAAGACCTTTGAAGGCAATCCTCTGACCAAGTTCCCTTTCACCAACTTGTTCATAGCCTTGTAGTTCAGATGCCCAAGCCTTCTGTGCCATAGTTTGGATTCATCAACAGTGGCTTTGGCAAACAGACAAGTCAAATCTCTTTTAGGAATAATATTCTTTATATCCACACTGTATATATTGTCATGTCTAGGGACTTTAAGAAGAACCAATTTATCATCGGGTATCTTATAGTCAGGAGACAAAACAAGACACTCAGTGTCGGTAAAAAGAACAAAATTCTTCCTGTCACACATTTGTGAGACACTAAAAAGATTAAACTTGAGACCATTCACCAAATATACTTTCTCAAAATCCAACTTTCCAGTTCTGATGATGCCTTGACCAACTATTTTACCTCCTTTAGGATCATTTCCAAAGGCCACATAACCACCATCCAAAGCTTCAAAATTCTCCAAATTGCTTTGGTCTCCAGTCATATGTGAAGAGCATCCACTATCAAAAATACATTTGTCCTTTAGCTCCTTTTGTAGATTGCCCTGCACAGAAAGTAAGAGAATTAGTTTCTCTTGGGGACCCAAGCCATTACTGACTTGGATCTACCTTGTGCATCAAAGTAGTCAAATTTCTTCAACTGCATTGGTGCACTGCTGTGTCTGAGAACATGATCTAAAACTTTAACTTTTGGTTTCCAGACCCAGCAAGCTGAGGCTTTAACAGCATAAAAATGGTTGCCCACAACAGTATCAGTCACAACTTTAGGTAAAACAGCAGAGTCTGCCTGAACAGCAGAGTTTGCTGGAACAACAGGGTTTGACTGAACAGCAGAGTTATCTATATTCTTCTTTATGGACACATTTGAGGCAATAGGAGAGATAACTCTAGAAGTACCATCTCTCATCAGAACTTCCCTAGGAACCATGTTTCTTTTGGGATGTGGGTGAGCCTTTCTACCAAAGTTTCTATGGTTCACCCTTGTATATTGGTTCCACACTGGTTTTTGATAGTAATAACACTCATCTTGCAAATGTTCAAAACTACCACAACTATAACATGCCTTTTTAAATAGTTGAAAATCAGTCCCTAATTTTTGTGAAACTAGGTTGTTCCAATTTCTCTGGTTTCCCCTAGGCAAGTTATTAGTTCTCTTAGGATATACTCTAGGTGTATTGTCAAACTCAGCCATCTTCCTAGAGATACCTTTACCTAGCTTAGGCTTAACAAACTCAACCTTTTTAGCTCTAGGTACTTGTGATTCAACAACAGCAGGAATTTCTTTCTTTTTGTTCTTAGAGGTTGAATCAGATTCTACAATCCCATCATCACTGTCAGACTCCCAATCTTCAATCAGGGGTGGTTGCTCATACTTCTTTAACTCAACCTTAGGTGACTCTTTGTTAGTTTCACTAGTTTCTTCTACAGGTTTACTAGTTTCACCTACAGGTTTATCCCCAGACTCAGATATGAAAGTCAATGTCCTAGTAGGAGGGGCATGAGCACTAAGTTTCTTAGGGTGAGCAACAGCATTGTACCCTAGTCCACTACCTGAATCAGCAAAGTGCCTTCCTATTGGTTTACTAAGAATGTCAGTAGCAAATTGTTGTTTTTCTATCCTAACAACATGTTTTTCAGTCTCATTCTTAGCTAAATCTCTAGCCTGTTCAGCCTCCTCTACTTTTCCCATAAGTACCTTAATCTCATCTTCTTTCTTAATAAGCTCATTTTTAAGAATAGTGATTTGATCAAGATATTCAATTTCAGCCTTTTTATAGAATTCCAATTTCTCTTCTAAATTCTTTAAACCATATTCATAACTGAGATTGTCTAACTTAAGTATTTCATTTTCCTTTTTAAGATTTCCATTGCTAGACTTAAGTTCATCAATTTTATCTGAACATGACTTAAAAGAACATGATGATTCATTGGATACCTCAGAGTCGGATCCAGAAGAAGAAGAAGAATAGGCCATAAGAGCAAAGTGTTGAACTTGAGATTCCTCTTCAGCTGCCAAAGCATAGTTAGGACCATCTTCAGCATGCTCACTCCAATCAAACTCTCCAAACCCATCACATGACACCATAGCAGCAGCAGCAGCATCAGGACTTGACTCTTCAACAGTAATCTTCTTGGTATCTGCAATGTTTCTTTTGGGTGCTTTGCATTCCCTTGCAAAGTGTCCCTTCTTTCGACAATTGAAACATTCAGCCTTTGACTTGTCAAATCCCACATTCCTGTTTCTTCTGAACTTCATCTCTTTACCAGTTCTCTTAAGAAACCTCCTTGCCCTCATAGTTAGCATTGCATACTGCCAATGCATATCCATTTCTTCAACATCATCAGGATCAAGTTCATCCAGATCTTGAGGCATGACTGAAGTACTAGTAGTAAGTTCAGCCAAATAAGCACAAATAGCAGCATCACTGATGGTGTTGGGGTTAGCAGAGTCAGCAGCAGAGACATGTGAACCAACAGCAGGAGCAAAAGTACCAGCAGCAGAGTGCTCTTGATGACTACCAGAAGTCTTGTTGCTTGAGGAGACAAAGGCAAGATTATTAGTGGTAGAGGATGAGCTTGAAAATCCTTTAACTTCTGATTCATACACCTTTAAGTTGTTGTATAGATCATCCAATGTCATAGTATCAAAATCTTCCTTGTGCCTCCAAACCACTGTATGAGTGTTCCACTCAGAAGATAGACTTCTCAAAAACTTTAGATTGACATCTTCTTGAGATGGTTCAATCTTCAACAGAGCCATCTGACTGGTTAACTTATGAAGTCGATCATAAGTTCCCTCAATGTTCTCAGAACTCATAGCAGAAAAAGTCTCAAACTGGTGCTTAAGGAGATTCTTTCTAGATTTCTTGGTAGCTTCATTCCCACCAAAACGAAGTTCAATAGCTTCCCACAACTCCTTAGCAGACTCAATATGATTAAAACTCAATTGATAATCATTAGGTATTCCCATCATGAGAATACTGTGAGCCTTAACCTCCAATCTTCTCTGAGCTTTCTCCTCACTAGTCTTGAGAGTCAAGACTGATCCAGTAGCAGTCTTGGTTTGCACCTTATCACCATCAAGAACAACTTCCCAGAGAGAGTAATCAACAATTCGCATGTATTGTTGCATCCTCATCTTCCAGATCTCATACTCTCCAGTCTTGAGCATGGGAACTCTTGAAGCAGTAACCATGTGAGTCGAATCGGAATCCATTGCTTGCTTTGATGATTAAACAGATCTTTGTTTTGAATAATTCTTCTTAGTACCAGTTTCTAGATCACAAGCTCTGATACCACTTGTTGATCCCAGTTGAGCTTCACGATCTTATTAACTACCTTAGATAAATCTAAAGTAATCGGTATAGAAACTGATTTTAGGTTGTATATCAAATATTATGCGGAAACTAATATTTGATCTTAAGAAGAAAACACAAAACGAATTATCCAACAACACTTCAATTATATATTAATAACGATTGCTCTGAATAGCAATAGGGTTACAAGAAACCTTGAAGTGAAAACAATAATACGTATGCTAAGATAGTTAATCAATCGACCTCTAACTCTAACCCTAGAACCTCCTTTTATAGCATAAGGAGTCCTAGTCGGTTTACAAGACTTCCTATACAAGTAAAATATTCATACGTATCTTTTCTATACTTATCTTAACATACTTTACATAATTAACAAACAATAGAGTAATCCTTCTAGCAGCAGAGTCCTCGTGAGCTAGCAGCAGAGTTACACTATGCCTATTATACTAAAACAGCAGAGTTATCAAAACAGCAGAGTTCTTATGCTAATCAGCAGAGTTACATAACTATCCGGCAGAGTTGTAATTCTCCAATCAGCAGCATTTCAGACCCAACACAACCAATAATCAATAGCTAGGTTTCATTAGATCTAAGCAAACACAAGATAAATTTAGCCTAACATGTTAATCAAAAGACAAGAATAAGATAAAATCAAACAACACATAGACATATTGAATGATTAATTGATAACTTATCTTCAATGTAACATGGAAGATCTCAAGGCAAAAAGCCTTGAAAAAGAAGCTGAATTCGTCTTAGGGTTTTCTCCCAAAATTCCACACACTAAGCTCTCCCTTCATGACAAAAAAATTAGAAAACTATATATAGATTTTTGGATCTGACGGCGTCACGTTATGGAGTGTGACGCCGTCACCTCGCCGCTTCTAGGGTTCCCGGATGACCTTCTTGACGCCGTCCCTCTTTAGCTCTTCCAAAATCCATTTTTGCTTATCAAGGCTTGACGCCGTCGAACCTTGAACGTGACGCCGTCCCCTTTTGATTTAAGCCGTGACGCCCTTGATCAAGTTAAAGCGTGACGCCGTCAGAATTAACATGCTATTTTCACTGGCTTATCATGAGTAAATTTCACGTCCAACTTTTCTTGCCAAGGCATGACGCCGTCCAGGGTAAATTGTGACGCCGTCAAAGGTAACTTTTAGCCGATTTTTGAGACTTTGCCGTTTTCTTCACTTTTATGCTCCAAAAACGTCCAAAATGCCTCCTTTTCCAGATTTCTCCTCAAAAGTACCTAAAATGAAAAAAGGAACGATTTAGGGCGATATTTGATCAAATAAATACGATTTAGGGCTTAAATGACCCCTTAAAAGCGGTACACTTTTCGCCTCATCAATGAGGATGATCAGGCTATGGTTAAGCCCGTTAGTGTTAAGGTAGAGAAACCAAAAGTTCCAAAGATGGTTAAAACTGAGACTGTTAGGCCTAGATTTAATGCTAAACCTCTCAGACCAACAGTTAAGTATGCAGAAATGTATAGGACCACAAACAAGCCCAGAGGTAACCAAAGGAATTGGAACAACCTCAAGTCTCACCAACTAGGTGATGACTTTGTTTGTTATAGGAAAGCTTGTTACTCTTGTGGTAGCTTTGACCATCTTGCAGCCTTTTGTAATAAATGGGTAAATGGGTATACAAACCATAGGATGAGCCTAGAAAGACCTCAACCTCTTGTTAGGAATGATAGAATGATACCCAGATCAGTTCTTTTAAAGTCTGGCCAAAGACCAATTCAAACTGCTAGACCAGCAGTTCAGACTGTCAGACCAATTAGACCTGTTCACCCAAGGCCAACAGTTCAAGGTGCAAAAACAGCTTTTAAACCAGCACCAAAAACTGTTAACAGACCCTTTTATCACAAAGCAGTGGTAACTAACCAAGTTTGGAAACCCAAAGTGACAACTGCAAAGCCAACAGTTTCTACTGCTAGCAGAGTAGTTAGTACTGGTGTCAATAATAACACTGCTAAGGGAAATATGGGTACTGGAGTAAGTGCATCAGCATGTTAGGTTTGGAGACCTATCAAACCCAATGGTGCTAAAATTGTTTTGAAAAGAATGAATTATGTTGATGCTAGAGGGAAGCCTAAGTCTGTAATGGCTTGGGTGCCACAAGGAAATTAATTTTTTCTTGTTATGTGCAATGTTAGTCATATGCTTATATATTATGAGACAAGTGCTTTGCATCTTGTTTCTTTGTTTTTGGACTAACAATTGCAGGATTGGATGAAAAGCACCAAGGAATTACAAGTGCTTTCTGTTTTGGACTGAATTGTGATTTGGAGCTCAGTGTGTGATCTTTGCACACAACAAATGGTTATTGGTTCACCATGTCTAACCCACATAAGAACCAACTAGTCCAGAGCAAACGGTTTCTGGTAAAGACTAATCAAATCCGTTAATGGATGACAATTTACCAAATATTGTATGGTCATCAGCTCACCATATCTAACAGTGAAGAGTTGGCTAGTCCAAAGCAAACGGCTATTGGTAAAGACTCATCAAATCTGTTGATAGCTGGTAGTTTGCTAAAAACTATATGTTTGTTATAATGTTTTTGAAATCAATATAAGTTCATACTGTTCTTTGAAAATTTTGATAAAGGTTTGTACTGCTAGTGCAAAGTTTATACTGCTAGTGTAAACTTAGTACTGCTGAACTAGCCGTTATAACTGATGTGTCAGTAATTAATTTTTGGTTAAAAACTAGCCGTTGGGAGTCTGTTGCGATTTTTACTGATTGAATTACGATTTTCAATGGATCCTCTTCTAGATATTTTAAGTTTTATTCTATTATATTCTTATTCTAAAATAAAAGTTACCATTTTCTTTAAGTCGGTCAAATTAAAAATCCTAATTCTCTCAATAATATCTCATCTAACTTTCATCTTCTACTTTCTAACCTAAATCTCCATTATTCACCACAGTTAAATCAAACTTTACTGAGAATATCATGACTGATTTGGATTTTGTAAAGACGCACAACCAGGTTGCTTTTCTAGAGAAAACAGAGGAAGGAGACGGACCAAAATTTTATGAGATTGTGGATTTCCTAAACCATTCTCACATAAGGTATGCTTTAACTGTCTCTCCTACTCTATATGTCTCTCAAATCACACAGTTCTGGCAGAATGCAACTGTCTTGACTAGTGAAGATGGAGACGTAGAAATCCATTCTAAAGTGGATGGCGTATCATTTGTTGTTACCGAGAATGCACTTAGGAGACATCTTAAGTTGCAAGACTCAGATGGTATCATCACTATGCTAAACACTGAGATTTGGCAAGAACTTGCCAAAATGGGTTATGATACATCCCAAAATAAACTTACTTTTCAAAAGGGATGTTTCTCCCCACAATGGAGATTTTTGATACATACTCTCTTACATTGTTTGAGTCCTAAAAAGACAGCATGGGAGCAATTCAGTAGCAATATTGCTATTGCTCTCATATGTCTGTCAACAAATAAGACTTTTAATTTTTCAAAATTTATTTTTGAGAGTATGTGTTCAAATGTCAACAGCAAAACAAAGTTTCTTATGTACCCAAGATTTGTTCAAACTCTTTTGAATAAGAAAAAGAATTTGCTAAAGAAACATCAAGAAGTTTTTCCTACTCCTAGCTTGCAATCAAAAGTTTTTCAAAATATGGCTATGGCTAGTAGACTTTTCAAAAGGGTAGAAATACCTTTGTTTCCTGAGATGCTTCAAATTGAATTGGGTGAAGGGTCAGTCAACCCAACTGATCCCCATCACACACCCAGTCAATCTCCTGAAAGAACCCAAACACCCCCAACCATCACCACTTATAGGAGAAGGACCACACCTAGTCTAACTAGAGTGGCAACTGGATCCTTGCCCCATGATTCACCTATCCTAGCAGGTAACACAGCTAGAAATGATGAGGGTAGCTCTACACAAACTGAATTGATGGCTTTATGTACCAAGTTAACTGCTAAGGTAGAATCTTTGGAGGAGGAGCTTA
Organism: Artemisia tridentata subsp. tridentata; assembly: GCA_021014915.2. NCBI lineage: Eukaryota > Viridiplantae > Streptophyta > Magnoliopsida > Asterales > Asteraceae > Artemisia > Artemisia tridentata. The sequence continues at coordinate 314,691,709 of CP139501.1, read as the reverse complement.
AGAGTCATAAAGAAAATTTTGCCAAAGTCTACACCAGATTAACTCTTAGGGTGAAGAAGCTAGAAAATCATCTCAAGAGGAAAAGGGCTAGAGCTGTATTGGATGAGGATTCTTCTGATGGTGACTACTCAGATGATTCAGATGATGATGGTGGTGATTCTCCCAAACAGGGGAGGAAATCAGATAAAGGTAAAGGGGTTAGATCACAAACTCAGGGGAGGCAAGATGAAGGTGTTAGTACTCAGATTGGGATGGATACTGGTGAAGTAGCGGATATGGATGTAGAAGAACAAGCTCAAGAATCTCAAGAAACTGCTGAGACTCAACAAATAGTTCATACGGCTGAAGCAGTTCATACGGTTGAGTCAGAACAAGCAACCGTACCAACTGCTGGATCACATTCAGGTACTGCTGAAGAAGAATATGAAAGAAAAAGAGCAGCAAAGGGGAAGAATCCAATGACACCTGAAGAAGCTGAAGAACAAGAAAGACTCAAGAAAGTAAAACCAAAAACTCAAGCTCAGATAGATCATGATGAAGAGGTTGCAAGAAAACTTCTAGAAAAAGATCAAGCAGATGAACAAGCTCAGATTGATCAAGATGCAGAATTAGCAAGAAAGATGGCTGAGGAAGATGTTCAAAATATAGCTGAGTTCATGGATAAGAAAAGATTGGAAAAGTTAGCTTCAGATGCTGAGGTTGATCAAGAAGAGTTCAATGAACAGCTACAATATTTGGTTGACACATATTTAATTGTGAGAGCTCAAGCTGTGATGATTCTTAGAGATAAGGATTTAAGTGAAGAAGAGAAATCAGAGAAGCTCACAAGCTTTATACTTATAAAGAATAGAGAAGTAGCATGGAGTGATCTGATGGAGAAGATTAGAGAAAGACAAAAGCATGGTTACAAGACAAAGATGCCTACAAGGAATGAACAAGTCAGTTTTATGAAGAGTTATTTAAGGAATCAGGTTCTTTGGAAACCAACTTATTTTACAGGAAAATCAGATGAAGATATTGAGGAAGCATACTACAATGCTTATGCTAGATTAAACAGACCAATTGCAAGGGTGATCACAAAAGGAAAGAAAAGAGATGCAGAGTTGTTAGAATCTGATGCAGCAAAGAAACAAAAGAAAGGAGCTGAAGGTTTGACTGATGAACAACTCAAGAGCATGATGGTGATAGTCCCTGAATCCACACACATCAAGCCTTTACAAGCAAAACATCCTATCATTGGCTGGGATGTATTCACAGATGGTAGAATGAAAGGTTGGAAGATTATGAGACTTGGTGGAATTACTGAGAGATACAGATTATTTGAAGATTTACTCAGAGGTTTTGACAGAGAAGATCTTAATCAGTTGTGGAAATTGGTACAAGATAAGTTCAGAGTTGAAGATCCACTTGAAGATAAAGACAAAGAACTATGGGTTCAGTTGAAGAGGATTTATGAACCTGATGGTGGAGAATCAATGTGGAGGTTTCAAGCACAAGTCAAGGATGTCACTTGGAAATTATTTGATACATGTGGAGTGCACAGAGTTTCTACCAAGGATGGAATAGAAATTTATATGTTGGTGGAAAAAGAATATCTACTCAGACCAATTGTTTTAATGGCTATGCTATTAGTCACACTCGAGGTTGAAGGAGATTCTGAGATGGCAGATGAGTTAGTAACGAAGATATTCAACCTTGTAGAACAAAGAAAAGCCAGAAACAAGAGATTGTCATGATAGATGTTTGGAAGAATTCCCCCATCATAGAATATGAAGCTTAATTCAAAGAAACTTAGTGATTTGCACAGAAATCATAAGTTTAGGGGAGGATTGTTAGGAATTAAGGTTAACAGTTGGAACTGTTAGTGTATAAGTTAGTACGGCTGAAGAAATTGAAGACAAGGCTGACAGAACTAAGTCAATTAGTACTGCTCATACATTATAGTTAGTATTGCTTATAATTTTTTGTAAACGTTTAGAAGATAAGTATAGAAAGGATTTTGTGTATATCCTATTAATATAGATTATAGTTATCTTGTAAAGGAATCCTTAGTTTTATAAAAGGATCTCCTAGGTTGAAGTTGTATGTATCTAGTTTTTTTAAGATTCAAGGTGTAAACCCTAGTACTACCAAAGACTACTCGTATTATTCATCAATAATATTGAATCGTTTTTGTTGAAGTAAATTATCTCTTGTTCATTTATTGTTACATTCATTCATACAAAACACATCAAACAAATCTTCTAAGTGTATTAGTTTGAGTATTAAAATAGATAGTATGGTGTCTGTATAAGTTTGAGTATTAGTGTGCAGTTTTATTGTTTAGGAGATGGTTGTAGAATGCTTGTAATAGTCAAGTTTATTTGTAGTTTGAGTGACTCAATGTGAACATCATGGGGTATGTCCATGAGTGTTTAAAAGAGTCATTTGTACATTTTGTGATTAATAATATTTCACCCACAACAAAAAAAAAATCTTCTAAGTGCTAGCTAGTAAATTCCGCGTGCTAGACTAAGCATCATTCAAGGTATCTATCTAACACAAGGAGTGTGTGTAAATCCGGTCAACTTCTATACCGAGTCTTAATCCCACGACTATCTTCTTCAAGATTTGGAATGTGGGAAGTGATACGCTCACTTTCCATATTTTCTTCTTTTAATGCTTCCTCTTGAGCTAACTTGATTTTATCAAAAAGGTCGGTTGTGACAATCATCCGCAACGAGTGAATCTGAGTAACCTCATTTCGATCCTTGCGTCTCAAAGCATCCGCCACAACATTCGCTTTACCAGGATGGTAGCGAATTTCACAATCATAGTCCTTCAACAAGTCTAACCATCTTCGTTGCCTCATGTTCGGATCTTTCTTATCAAGGAAGTATTGAAGGCTTCGATGATCGGTGTGAATTACAAACTTGACACCATACAAATAATGCCTCCAAAGTTTTAGAGCAAAAACCACAACCGCAAACTCAAGGTCGTGAGTTGCATAATTTTTCTTCATGCTTCTTTAGTTGTCTCAAGGCATAAGCAATCACCTTCCCCCTTTGCATAAGCACACATCCGAGACCGGAATAAGACGCGTCGCTATAAACCACCATATCTTCAGTTCCTTCCGGCAATACAAGAACTGGTGCTTCACATAACTTCCTCCGTAGAGTACGAAAGGCTTCGTCCTGTTCTTCACCCCACTCAAATGTAGCGTTCTTCTTAGTGAGTTTTGTTAGCGATGATGCGATTTTGGAGAAGTCTTGAATAAATCTACGATAATATCCCGCAAGGCCAAGAAAACTTCGAATCTCACCAACATTCCTTGGCGCATGCCACTTCATTACAGCTTCCACTTTTGAAGGATCAGGTTTAATACCATCAAAATTAATGACGTGACCGAGGAATTGAAATTCTTGTAACAAAAATTCACATTTTGAAAATTTGGCGTACAATCTTTCTCTTCTAAATGTCACCAAAATCTCTCGTAAATGTGCGGCGTGTTCCTCCTTACTCCTTGAGTAGATTAGAATATCATTGGTGAATACTATGACGAATCTATCCAACATCGGCCTACATACGCGGTTCATAAGATCCATGAAAACCGCAGGTGAGTTCGTGAGACCAAAGGGCGTAACCGTAAACTCGTAGTGTCCATATCGGGTCCTAAAGGCCGTCTTAGGAATGTCTTCTTCTCAAACCTTCAACTGGTGATAACCCGAACGGAGATCGATCTTTGAAAACCATCGTGCACCTTGAAGTTGATCAAAGAGGTCATCGATTCTTGGCAACGGATACACATTTTTCACCGTAACTTTATTCAATTCATGGTAATCAATGCACATCCGCATACTACCATCTTTCTTTTTAACGAACAAGATTGGAGCTCCCCATGGCGAACTAATAGGATGAATAAAACCCTTGTTGAGCAATTCTTGAAGTTGACTCATCAACTCTTTCATTTCGGACGGAGCAAGGCGATAAGGAGTTTTGGCAATAGGGGTAGCACCCGGAACAAGATCAATACGGAATTCGACTTGCCTTTCGGGTGGAATACCCGGCAAGTCTTCCAAGAAGACGTCACAAAATTCATTTACAACCGGGACATCATCAATGCTTTTCTTCTCAAAGCTCGTATCTACCACGTGAGCTATGAAGGTATAACAACCACACGATAAATATCTCCTAGCCTTCATCACGGAGCATAACTTTAGTTCACCTTTTCTTTTATCACCATAAATAATCATTTCACGACCACTAGAATTTACATCTCGAATGATCTTTTGGCTACAAAGGATAGCCGCGTTATATTTGTCAAGCCAATCCATACCAATAACAATATCAAATTCCCCGAGCATAATGGGAATCAAGTCAATCTCAAAAACGTTTTCATCAATCTCTATCTCTACGCCTCGGTATACATTAGACACACCAATGATTTTACTCTCGGCTATTTCAACTTCTAAGGGTATCGGGAGTTTAGCTAGTGGGGAGGTTAGTTGCTTGCTAAAATTATAAGATACGAAGGACACACTAGCACCCGAATCATACAAAACCCGAACGGGTACGGAATTAACAAGATGAATACCTGTGATGACATCGGACCCCGACTTGGCTTCATCGACACTCATTTGATAAACTCGATCTTTTAGTTTTGGGACTTCTACTTTCTCCTCTTTGACGGTTCTCAAAGGCATTGCTTCAATTGCCTTTGTTTTCGGGAAATCCCTCAACCTATGCCCTATCTCGTTACACCCGTAGCATACTATCATCGGTTTGGTGCCATCCTTGCTTTGATGGTCAAGAGCTCCACACTTGTAACAACCCGGCGTATTACGCCTACACTCCCCAAGATGAAACTTACCACACTTCGAACACGCTACCTTAGCTTTGTTTCCCACACCCTTCTTGCCATGGTCAAATTTGGTCTTCTTCCCATCCCGATCCACGAACTCTAGCTTCCTCTTTGGTTCTTTAGCCTCTTTCTCCTTCCTCCTTAATAAATCCGCTTCCCTTACCCTAGCTCTACTCAAAAGATCTTCCAAGGTAGTACATTTGAATGGCAAGATCACATCACGAATATCATCCTTAAGCATCCTTTGGAACTTGTCAAGCTTAAGCTTCTCATTCCCAAGATATTCGGGACAGTACAGAACCATATCATTAAACATTCTCCACAACTCATTCACCGTCTCATTGGTTTGAGTGAGAGATTGGAATTTCTCTTGGATTTTGTCAATCTCCTCAATCGGAGCATATTCGGCACTAAACAACTCCTTAAATTCCTTCCAAGTACATGTTTCGGCCCAAGGTTCTCCCTTCTCACAAACCTTCCCTTCCCACCAAGTTTTAGCACTATCAAGAAGAAAGTTAGTAGCATAGATAACCTTTTTCCTTTCCTCACAACCACTAGTACGAAAAGCACCTTCCACAGCCGTAATCCACCTATTACTAACAATGGGGTCAAGAACACCGGTAAACCGTGGTACATCACAAGCCATGAAGTCCCAGTAAGTAGCTTTGTCACTTTTAGGTTCTTTTACCGGACCGCATTCTTTCTTAAACTCCTTAAACTCATCCTTCATCAGTTCCCTAAGAATTTGCGTTGTTTGTTTGACATAGAAGGGCATTGCTTGTTCAATAGCCTTACCCACTCTTTTTGCCAATATTGAGTCTAGGGCTTTCATTTCCTCTCCCGTGAAACCTCTAAAGTTAAGGCCTCTGGAGCTAGAAGAGGAAGAACTTTCATGGTCTTTATCATCATTACCCGCATCACTTGCCAAAGTTTCGGCATGCTTGGAAGCCGTGGTTTTCGTGACTTCCTTCGTGTGAGGGGTTTCCATTTCTTCTTACTGAAAATTAGCAATTCATAATATTAGGCACACATACATATACCAAATCAATGCACGAATGACATTTTCTATCCTTACTCTAACACCATAGTTTGTCACCCGTGTATGATCTAAATGATTTCAATTTCACATATATTCCATATTTTTATCACTACGGTGGCCAGGCGTGGTCATGAAAATATTGAACATATGGGTCCTCAAAATCATCCAAACAATACACAAATAACAAACACTAGCTCTAAACACATCTATACAAGGCCTAAGTCTAGGAAATCCTAAAGTGAGATCCTAAATCTCTTAGATCGAAGCTCTGATACCAAGTTGTAACGCCCCGTGCCCGATAGGACCAAAAATTTAAAACTTTTTAGTGAAAACGACACCAATTTATGAACATTTAGACACTCTTTAGACCATTTATAAAAATCTATAGACTTTCAGACTCTGAAACAATTTTTATATGATACTAGACTTAATTACCTTCAAAACGACGGGTGGTACGACTCGTGACGACTTACGGTTTGAAAGATATGAATTTTTGAAAATTTCTAAAACCTGAAAATTATCACAGAAAGTCTGAGCCGCCGCGGTTGGGATTCCAACCGGCGGTTCAGCCCAACAGAGGGTCCCAGCCGCCACGGCTGGAACCTCAGCCGGCGGTTGGCTCGAACAGAAGGTTCCAACCGCCGCGGGTAGATTCCCAGCCGGCGGTTGGGCACCTCAAAAGACCCCCAGCAGCCGCGGTTGGGGCTCCAACCGACGGCTGGACAGTCTGCAGAATTTTTCTTGTTTTTGTTTCGTCCCATTTTCGTGACATTTGACTCATACCACTTCCAAAATACATCAAACTTGTACCAAATCATTATTTTACCAAATCAAACTAATTCCACAACAATCCAACCCATATATATATATATCAAAATGGGTATGAACAATTCCGTACCAAACACCCCAATAATACTAAATCCATCCATAACTACTTACTACATTCATCTCCATGAACCAAGACGACTCATGACACATACACCTATTTAACCCATGACATCCACATGAACAAAAGAACTTGTTTGACAATGAGACCATAAAATAACAAAACGACCACACAAGTTGAAATATACCAAGGCACAAAAGGACACTTCGGGTTTCCAACTTCAATATACTTGGTCCAAGAGTTATGGTCTTCTAAGCTAGCTTCTAGCTACACTTCAACTTACTTCAAGGCTACGACTACGCCAAATCCTTACCTTTACTTCCTCCACTTGAACCTACAAAATGCCATTAACTTCAAACGTAAGCGAAAACGCTTAGTAAGTATATAAGATATAATCAACATCACATTCACATAGGATTGGTGATTAACACCAATCATAACATTAACAAGGAGCATCAAACGAGGTTATTACTCACCTTGACCAAGCAAGTAATTTATATAGCATTACACATTTAGCATTGGATCCAAGCTAATATATCATCACAAGCTCCATAATAATCACATTAACACAATCATAACATTAACATCATAACATTAACAAGGATTATACTCATATACTTACCTCAAATCCTACTAGCTTCTTACTAGGCTTTGAATGGGCTTCTATAATTGCTCCCTATCACAAGATTAACTACAATTAGCAATTAATTAACTAAGGAGATCATTAATTCACTACCTTTTTGCCATAATCCTCAAAACCCACCATATGAACCCTAATTTTACAATTGGGGAAAACCACTTACTTGTTGAAGAGATGACAATTAAGGTATTTTTAGTGATTCTTGATCACTTCTTGATACTCAAATGAGCTAGATGATCACTTGAAGTCTTCCCTCTCTTTCTCCTTACTAAGTGTCGACACTCACTAGAACTCCAAAGATAATTCCAGACTTTTCTAAGTCTTGGGCTTATTTAATCTTATGTAAAAATAAGTTTAGTCAATTGGCAAGGCTAGCCCTTCTAGTTTCATCCTTCCTAACTTGACTACATATTAATTATTTAGCTAGCTCATGGCATTTAATACATAACATATTGTGTACTCATAATGTACCTCATCGGGGTATGGGTGTAACAATTCTCCCCTCCTTAAAATGAGAGTTCGTCCTCGAACTCTATTCTTGAAATAAATGAGGATACTTGCTCCTCATTTTTGCTTCCGTTTCTCACCTAATACTCGTACCCTTGCGATGTCTCCATTGCACTTTTACTAACTGGATCTCCTTATTTCTTAATTGCCGCACCTACGTACATACAAGAAAATAGTTGGCACACCTAATTATTTCAACATGTCAAGTGAGATATCTTTTCAACATTATGCTAAATATGAGCAGCGGGTATCCATGGATTTTACCCATATGTGGCAATTTTGACTTGATTTAGTTTGTGTTTCATTTTCAAATTTGGTAAACTTTTTATTTATAAACTCACTCTAATTATGAAAATGAAGTTCTACAACATTTTTATGTATGTGGTAAAAGTGCGGGTTAGGTAATGGGTCAAAATGGATTTTTTGAACATATTGAAACTCATGAAGCTCGTCTATTTCCTTAATTAGTTGCTAATCCGATCTATTTATTGTTATATTTTACATCTGACCCGTTTGATGAAATGGATGGATTAGATGGCTGGAGAACAAGTCCAAGTAGGCAATCATTTAGTACGGGGCTAAAGGGGTTGAGAAACATATTTCAATGGGTGAAAGTGCCTGTCAATTTTATTTGTCCAGGCAACACTTTTGATCAAACTTTTGGACAATTCACTTTTTGTTAACTAAACATGTATCAAAGTTATATACAATCCACTATCAAGCCTTTCCTATACTAATTTTATTGGATATATTAGAGCATATTATACAAAACCAAAATTAACAAACGCTAATATTGGCAGGTTATGTCGAATAAACAAGTTTTGTATTGGGAAGGATTTAGAAGTGTTACACCCCGTGCCCGCTTTGACCAAAAATTAAAACTTTTTGCGCCGAAACGCTTGACTTTTACGGACATTCTGTTACTCTTTTGACCATTTACAAAAATCTATAAAAATTCAGACCTTGAAACTATTTTTAAATGAAACTAGACTCAATTACCTTCGAAACTCCAGGTGGCACGACCCTTGACGACTTACGGTTTAAAAGATATGATTTTTTGAAAATCGACAAAATCTGTCCAAATTTCGGTACAAACCGAAATTTGGGAATTTTGGTTCCAAATTTCGGTACAAACCGAAATTTGGTGTATCCATACGGAAATTTCACCCCTTTTGACAATAAACAACCCATGCTACCTTATTTCCACACCAAACTCACTCAAAGCCATTAACATCTCATACTAAATCGTTTATATAATCAATCAACCCGTTTGCTACCCAAAATGGGTATAAACACTCTTAACCCAAACACCCCTTTAACTGCATAATCCTTTTATACATCTTTTTGACCCATCTTTCGAAAAGACAACTTCTATGATCCGACAATTAACGAAACTTTCCAAATTTACTTCTGTTAGGATTGTTGCACACGGTTAAGGTGGTTAAACCTTACGTTCTTTGTGTGTATGATATATTGAGTGAATATGATTAAGTACGCGGAATTTACTTAACCACACTTAGAAGGTGATTTGTATTATGGAAATGGAATGGTTGTGTCAGTTCTATGACAATGAACAATAAAAGATTTTCACCAAAACGATTCAATATTATTAATGAAAATAATACGAGTGATCTTGAATTATCACTAGGGTTACAACCTTGAATCTTAAGTTTTTCTAACTTGTGATATTCTTGTGTTTGTTCTTTGTCTTAACAGTTATGAAAGTTAAGTTATTCGACTTATGCGCATCAACTTATTCGCACATAATATCGAGACTAAGATCTTCTTTTATAGTCCAAGAAGATCTTTACAATATTGCTTAAAGTCTAGCCGAACTACTTGCTAACTTATCTTGAGTGTGTCAGTACATAAGATACAACATGTATCTGTGTACACAACTTGTTAACTAAGCACATGGGGTAAGATATTATCTACCGTATATTGTTGACCAAAATACAAATAATATCTTTTCAATACTTATCCATCTAGCAGTCTCAACTCAACAGTATCAACTAGCAGTCCCTTCTTTGTACTACCAGTTAGAACGGTTAGTTATAACTTGAGCAGTCCTAAGATATACATCAGCAGTTGGAACTGTTAGAGAATTCTTCTCAGCAGTTGGAACTGTTAATACTTGTAGTTCTTGATACTTAATCTTCAGAACATTTAATTCCCAACAATCCTCCCCTAAACATGTGAATTCATTTCAACATGTTTCTGAATTAAATTATGGATTGTGAAGATCTTTCAAACACTTCTGTTCTTCAAGATTGAATATCTTCTCAGTAATTCATCTGCTTTGTTCTTTGACTTTAACAATATCAAAACATTGCTCCAATCTTGGACTAAAAGATGGTGCAATTTCCTTGGATGGAGGAATTATAAGAGGCAATGATGCTGTGTATCTTGGATGCTTGTTTCAACAAGTGAAATCATCTATCAGCATGTCTTTGCAAGTGATGAACAAACGTGGTAAACTGAAATTGAAACTTTTCTTCGTTTGACCTAGATAGAACTTTCTCCTTTGGAATGTTCTTGTCATTTTCAACCTTCATGTCATCATCTTGTATGCTCTTGTCTTCTCCTTCCATACATTGGATTATCTTCCTTTTCTTGGGCTTTTATTTCCTCCCCTGAAGCAAATAAAATTTTATCCTCCCCTGTTTGGAAGATCTCACTATGTACCAAAATATATCTTTCCTTATCATCTGATCCATCATTTAGAACTTGTTGTCAGACAATGTTGTACATGAAGCCATCAATTCCTTAAGAGTTTAAGTTACTGCCCTCATCACTTCTAGGTGTGTTAACTCCTATGAGAGGTGATTCATTGGACATTTGATTCATTGTCCATCAATGGATGGTTTTTGTGAATCCTTGAAAATCCTTGTTTAAGAAATTATTTGACTTAACAGTATGTTCATGATTTTAGAATTGAAAAATCATACTGCTTTCAACCATTTTGAAGAGATCAAGTGTATAACAGACACTTAATCAAAATTTCGGTTTAAAGCAACCTCTGGTTGTGTGAGAACCAATATTTTCAGTTATAAATAACTTCCTGTGTAAAGATAAACTCATTCAAAGAGCTTTCTTGACAGGGTTTCCAGCTCATAGTAGTTGTTACCTCTAACACAAGTGTTAGATTCACTTTTACTAGTTGTTCTTTCTATCAGATGTCCTTAGACTTGCTCATTATACTTGAAAGTATAAAATGATAGAAAGTGAGTTGCATCAGTTACTATCTGATCAACTAAGTCATCAATTCAATGTGAAATTTCATACTTAGATTTCAAGAAAGAAGTTTCAAGGAGTTTTAAATTCCCAAACTCAGTCCATCATAAACCTAATATTTCAGCAACTTTGTATATCATTCTGCTGCTTCCATTTCACTTGAAACATCCTTTTTGCTCAAAGTTCATTCCTGAAAATGTTAGTCCAAAACCAAGAAAACAATATGCAAAGCATATGTCTTATAGCAGTATCAATATATGACTAACAATATGAACGGTTTAAACAAAATTTGTACGAGCAGTACTAACTGTTCTATTAACAGTATCAATTTTCAAAGATATCAGTACAACCTTAACATATATAAAAACCACATAGATTAGAAATTTTAAGGATTTAGCATTCCAATACTTGCTACCAAGTACTGAAACCTTCCAACATCAAAAGCTTTTGTTAACAGATCTACAAAATTAAATTCTGAAGCAATTTTAAGTACTTGAATTAATCTTTTCTCATTGCAGTCTCTTATAAACTGATGTCCAATTTCAATGTGTTTTGTTTTAGAATGTTGCACTGGATTTTTAATAATACAAATTGTACTACTATTATCAATATGAATAACAGTGTTTAAGAAATTGTACCCATAGTCAAGGAGTTGGTTTTGAAGCCATAGAACCTGACCACAACAACTTGCAGCAGCTATATATTCAGCTTCAGTTGTTGAATTTGCCACACTTGTTTGCTTCTTACACTACCATGAGACAAGTCTACACCCAAGGAATTGACATCCTCCAGTTGTTGGCTTTCTGTCCAAGCTAGCACCAGCATAATCACTATCCGAAAATGCTACCAAGTCAAAAGGAGATTCTCTAGAATACCATATACCCAACCTTGGTTGACCTTTAAGATATCTAAAAATTCTATTGACTGCAGTTAAATGAGAAACCTTTGGAGTAACTTGAAATCTTGCACAAACACAAACAGGAAACATGATATCAGGTCTAGATGATGTAAGGTACATCAAAGAGCCTATCATAGATCTGTAAGTGTGTACATCTACACTCTCTCCATCTTCATCTTTCAGAAGGTGCTTCTCAGAGTCCATTGGTGTGCTTTCTATTTTTGAATCAGCAAATTGAAATTTTCTAAGTATCTCTGCAACATATTTGTCTTGACTAATAAATATGGCTTCAGATGATTGCTTAACTTGCAAACCCAAAAAGAATGTAAGTTCTCCCATAGAACTCATCTGAAACTTATCATGCATAAGTTTCTCAAATTCTAAACACATCTCCTTCCTAGTAGATCCAAAGATAATGTCATCCACATACACCTGCACTAACAGAAGATCCTTTTTGTGCTGTTTGATGAAAAGTGTCTGATCAATCTTTCCTCTTTGAAATCCATTTTCTAATAAGTAGGAAGCTAGTGTTGCATACCAAGCTCTTGGTGCCTGATGAAGGCCATATAGAGCTTTCACTACTCTGTATACTTTGTTTGGATGTAATGGGTCAATGAAGCCTGGAGGTTGTGAAACATACACCTCTTCTTCAATTTTACCATATAAAAATGCACTCTTGACATCCATTTGGTAGACTGTGAAGCCTAAAAATGAAGCATAAGCTAAGAAAAGCCTAATTGCCTCAATTCTTGCTACTGGAGCATAAACTTCATCATAGTCTATTCCTTCTTCTTGTGTGTACCCTTGAGCTACTAATCTAGATTTATTTCGAATCACTATTCCCCTTTCATCCCTTTTGTTCTTGAAAACCCATCTAGTGCCAATTACCTTTGCATTCCTAGGTAAATCAACTAGCACCCATACTTTCTGAATCTTGAACTGAAGAAGCTCCTCTTGCATAGCTTCTACCCAGCTTGAATTATCTAAGGCTTTCAGAATATTCTTTGGTTCATCTTGTGAGAGAAAACATACAAACAAGCAAGAGTTTGAAAACTCATGCTGCTTTGAAGCATAAAGGGCATCAAGAAGCCCTTGTTGGTCTGAAGTCATCAATTGATGTCTTGTCTTCACCCCTGACTGTACATCTCCAATCACATTATCTAGGGAGTGGACTTTGTGAATTCTTGTTTGTGGAGTAGAAGGAACTTGATAATTTGATGGAAGATTGTTGAAATCCACCTCATTATCTGAGAATTCTGCTTCTTTTGTTTCTGAAGGGCCAGCAGCAGAGTCAGTTGGGCCGAACAGCAGAATCAGTAAGCTTAGCAGCAGAATCACCAGCAGAAACAATTTGTTGTTCCTGAGTTCCACCTTCATTGCTTTCATCTTCAACACCTTCTTTAGCTTTGCTAGAAGAAGATTCATCAGTTGTTGAAGTTGATTCCACAATTGTACTTGACCATATTGGCATCCAAACATGATGTTGGTTTGTCTCCTTTTCTAACCTTGCCTCATCTGTTGCTTGTGAACCTGAAAATTCATTAGTTTCTGCAACAACAGGCACATAATTCATAGATTTGGTTAGATATTCAAGATCAAATAGCCTTTTTGGTCCTTGACCTTCTACATTGGATTTGTCTTCTAAAAACTCCACATGTAGGTTTTCTTCTACAATCTTAGTTCTTGTGTTGTATACTCTAAATGCTTTGCTAATGAGAGAATATCCAACAAAGAATCCTTCATCTGCTTTACCATCGAATTTTCCTAAATGGTCTAAGGTATTGAGAATTGTCACATGACATCCAAAAGGTCTAAGAAATCCTATTGCAGGAGTTCTACCATTAAAAAGTTCATATGATGTCTTATTGTGAGGCTGCATAACTAAAACTCTATTTTGAACATAGCAAGCAGTGTTGACTGCCTCTGCCCAAAAAGTTATAGGTAGCTTAGAATCAGCTAACATTGTTCTAGCAGCTTCAATTAGTGTTCTATTCTTTCTTTCAACAACACCATTCTGTTGTGGTGTTCTAGTAACACTAAATTCTCTTCTAATACCTTTTTCTTTGCAGAAATCATCTATAACTCTATTCTTAAACTCTGTCCCATTGTCACATCTAATGACCTTCACTTTCTTGTATACTTGGTTTTCTATCTGTGTAATGAATGTCTTAAGGATGCTTGTAGCCTCATCCTTAGTAGATAGAAAGAAAACCCATGTAAATCTAGTATAGTCATCAATTACAACAAGACAATATCTCTTATGCATTATACTACTTACTGAAACAGGTCCAAATAAGTCCATATGCAGCATAAACAATGATTGATTGATAGAGTTAAAAATCTTGGGCTTACAAGTGGCTTTGTGTTTTTTGCCTTTTAGACAAGCAATGTATGTTTGATCGTTTTCAAATCTTTTCTGAGGTAAACCTCTTACCAAACCATTCTTAACAATTTTATTTATGGTTTTGAAATTAATATGACCAAGCCTTCTATGCCATTTCATTGATTCATCCAATGTGGCCTTTGCAACAAGACAAGTTAAATTCTTTTTAGGAACAATGTTCTTTATGTCTACACTGTACATATTGCCTTTTCTAGGAATTCTAAGAAGTACTTGACTTTCATCAGGCATCTTAAAATCAGGAGAAAGTACAAGACATTCAGTCTCACAGAAAAGAACATTGTTCTTTTTCTCACACATTTGTGAGACACTAAAAAGATTATAATTTAGCTCTTTTACATAGAACACATCTTCAAAATCTAAATTTCCGGTTTTGATTGTACCTTTACCAGAAATTTTGCCACCAACACCTCCTCCAAAGGTAACATAGCCTCCATCTATTGATTGAAAATCTGAGAGATAAGACTTGTTGCCTGTCATGTGCCTTGAATATCCACTATCTGAGTATCCTTGATCCTCTTCCTGATCATTTGAATGTTCCTGCACACAAATAAGAGTGTTAGTTTCTTTTGGGGATCCAAGCCATCACTGACTTGGATCTGCCTCTTGCATCAATGTAATTTAATCTTTTAAGGACAGTTGATGCAATATTGGATTTAAGAATCCAACATGCTGAGGCCTTAACAGCATTTACCCTGTTTTTCCAAGCAGCAGTTCTAACTGCTTTCCTAGCAGTCTTAACTGTTGGCTTTGCAGTTTTACTCTTTGGTTTCCAAACTTGTTTTTGGACCACTGCTTTCGTTTGAATGGGCCTTGTGACAGTTTTAGGTGCATGTTTGAAAGATGTTTTTGCACCCTTAGCTGTTGATTTTGGGTTAACAGTTATAAATGGTCTAGCAGTTGAAACTGCTTGCCCAGCAGTAGAGACTGTTGTCGAAACTGCTCTGGGTTTTATACTTTTAGACTTAGAGTGAAAATGAGTTTGAGGGGTTTGCCTTTTGAAATTCACCCTATTGTTTTCATAACCAGATACCCAATGGTTGCAGAAAGCTGCAAGATGGTCAAAACTACCACATGTGTAACAAGCTTTGTTATAAAAAGCAAAGTCATCACCTAATTGGTTAGACTTGAGGTTGTTCCAATTCCTTTGGTTACCTCTGGGCTTGTTGGTGGTTCTATATTGCTCACAATATCTAACTGGTTGCCTAACATGCTTAATGTTTGATTTAGGCCTATCAGTATTGTGTTTGACTATCTTAGGAACACTTGTTCCTACTTTCTTAACCACTTCAGGTTTAGACATAACCTGTTCTTCTTCATCACTATCAGTTGTACAATCTTCAACAACTATAGCATCTAAGTTCTTAACAAAGGACACCTTGTCCTGATAAAGTAAAGTTTTATCTAAACTTTTACTTACTTTTTCTACCTTAAGGCTCTTGCTAGCCTTAGAACCATATTCCATGATTGGTTCGGGACACTCTTATATCCTACTCCTGACTTAGCTCTATTAATCACTTGACATTCTACTATGTTGTGCACACCTCTAGAAGCATGTTCTAGTGCCTGTGTAGTCAAGTGAATGTTTTCATTTTCCTTTTTGACCCTATCATAAGCTTCTCTCAAAAGCTTAATTTCAGCATCTCTAAAGAATATGTCCTGTCTTAGGAGAGCTTTGTCATCAGAAAAAGCTAATTCATTTTCCTTATAGTGTGTGATTTGTTTCTCTACCTTTTCTAATCCACACTTATAGTTTATAAAGTTTTGAAAAGTCTTGCTTAGCTCTATCTTTTGATCATCATATTGTTTCATTAAAACCTGTAGAGCATTAAGAGCAGTGCAAGTATTTGAACAAGCTTTATGATTTTGTACCTCAGTAGCAGAAAAAGCCATAAGTACCATCTGAGTAGGAGTTTCTTCTTCATCTGCCATGAAGCTCCAATCAAAACCTAAGCCATCAATAGCTACCATAGCTTTTGGCTCAATCACATCCTCTGTTTTGGATTTGCTTCCAAAACCTCTATTCTTGCTATCTTGCTGCCTTGGTCTTCTACACTCTCTTGAGAAATGACCCATCATGTGACAGTTATAGCACTCTATCTTTGACTTATCAAAACCAGCAGCATCAGTGTTGCTGATTATGAGCTTCTTCCCCGTCTTGTGATAGAACTTCTTGGCTCTCATGCTAAGAAGAGAAATTTGCCATTTTAGATCCATTTCCTCCAGATCATCTTCATGGATCTCTTGGAGGTCTTCATAGGAGAGCATGGACCCATTGTTCTGACTTGTAAGAAAGGCACAACAAGTCTTTTCATCCAAAATACTTATGGTACTACTTGATGAACTAGCAGCACCAACATCATCAACAACTTTCACCTCTTCACTTGATTTTGAAGTACTAGGAGTTGACATAAAAGCCTTGTTCCCAGTATTGGAGCTAGTACCTCCATTATTCTTCAAATCTTGCTCCACAATCTCGAAGTTGCTATACAAGTCCATCAGTTCCATGGTGTCTAAGTCTGGTTTGTTCATCCAGACAACAACATGCATAGCCCACTCTTCTGGTAAGCCTCTCAGAAATTTTGAGTTCAAATCTTCTTAAGGCATTTCAATCCCAAGAATAGCAAGTTGGCTCACAATATTCTGAAGCCTATTAAACATGTGGTCAAGAGATTCATTGTATGTTGAGGAGAAGTTTTCAAACTGCTGCTTGAGCAGTGTCTTGTGGGTTTTCTTGGTGGCTTCATTTCCACCATACCTGGCAATAATAGCTTCAAACAATGACTTGGCATCCTTGAACTTGCTGAAGTTTAAAAGTTGATCATTGGGAATGGTCATCATCAGCATGCTTCTTGCCTTCAAGTCATTTTTCTTCTTTATTCTATCTTCTGCAGATGATGGCGTTGTCTGCAGAGTTGATACATCTTTGCCATCCACTGTTGATGTAGTGGTGGTAGGCTGGTAAGAGTTTCCATCTTCAATGATTTCCCAAAGTGTATAATCTTGCACTTGGAAATATTGCTCTATCCTCAGCCTCCACATCTCAAACTCATTCTGTTTGAGCATGGGAATCTTTGCAGCAACATTTGTCTGAATAGATTCAACATCCATTTCTTCTGCTTCTTCTTCTAAATCAATAATATCAGCCTGATGCTCTGATACCACTTGTTAGGATTGTTGCACACGGTTAAGGTGGTTAAACCTTACGTTCTTTGTGTGTATGATATATTGAGTGAATATGATTAAGTACGCGGAATTTACTTAACCACACTTAGAAGGTGATTTGTATTATGGAAATGGAATGGTTGTGTCAATTCTATGACAATGAACAATAAAAGATTTTCACCAAAACGATTCAATATTATTAATGAAAATAATACGAGTGATCTTGAATTATCACTAGGGTTACAACCTTGAATCTTAAGTTTTTCTAACTTGTGATATTCTTGTGTTTGTTCTTTGTCTTAACAGTTATGAAAGTTAAGTTATTCGACTTATGCGCATCAACTTATTCGCACATAATATCGAGACTAAGATCTTCTTTTATAGTCCAAGAAGATCTTTACAATATTGCTTAAAGTCTAGCCGAACTACTTGCTAACTTAGCTTGAGTGTGTCAGTACATAAGATACAACATGTATCTGTGTACACAACTTGTTAACTAAGCACATGGGGTAAGATATTATCTACCGTATATTGTTGACCAAAATACAAATAATATCTTTTCAATACTTATCCATTTAGCAGTCTCAACTCAACAGTATCAACTAGCAGTTCCTTTTTTGTACTACCAGTTAGAATGGTTAGTTATAATTTGAGCAGTCCTAAGATATACATCAGCAGTTGGAACTGTTAGAGAATTTCTTCTCAGCAGTTGGAACTGTTAATACTTGTAGTTCTTGATACTTAATCTTCAGAACATTTAATTCCCAACAACTTCTTATATCATTGGGCTTATTTTCATATAAAAACATTCACCGTTTGACCCTCAAAATAAGGCTTTACAAATGACGGGTTTTGTGCCAAAACCCATTTTGACCTATTTACATAACAAATCATCTATAACACTTCATTTTCCCACCAAACTTAACCATTATCATTACTTTAACATACAAAACATGTTTCATTTACACTTGACCCGTTCACAACCCAAAATGGGTATATT
The DNA here is from genome assembly GCA_021014915.2 of Artemisia tridentata subsp. tridentata. Lineage (NCBI taxonomy): Eukaryota > Viridiplantae > Streptophyta > Magnoliopsida > Asterales > Asteraceae > Artemisia > Artemisia tridentata. Next base: position 314,673,099 of record CP139501.1, on the reverse strand, counting down.
TATACTTAATCCAAACGCCCCTTTAACTTTGACTATAAACACATAAAACATACTTTGACACAATGGTTGACCACCAAATCGATAGGACAACCTTAACATACAATTTGCCACACGGCTACACTATACCAACCAATAAAAGACCAACGGGGGTACAAACTTTACACTTGAGCTCGGTATTCTACCTAAGCTCTACTTTCTTACCAATCTTCTAATATCACATAACCAAACCTTTATCCTTGGTCCAAGCCTTCCATGATAGCATACAAACCTTAGTAATTCAAGCTAAGATTATTCACCATAATCACCATCAATTCATCATCATCAACCTTTTTCTATATCTTGAAGAGAAGCATAATTAGGGACTAAACTCTTGCCATGGAACCCTAATCTCTTCATCAATTGATCATCCAAGAATCATTGTATTTCCCTCTCTTTCTCTAAACCGACCTTCACAAACACCCTGGAACTCTTATGAAGATAAGAGAAAACTCTAGATAATTAGTAGGTGGCATGTTTGCCTAATTGGCACCTTAGGTCCCTCAATTCCTATTCTTACTTCTTTAGCCACAACACACTTTATAACATACTAGCTTAAAGACCCGCGGATTCGCGGGGTTTTTTAAAGAAATATAAAAATGAGATGATAAGAAAACAACGAACGTAAACATGTTTAATTAATATATGAAAGAAATAATGAGATAATACGTGAATTATTCGATAATCAATTGAGTTTGTTACAATTAAAATAATAGACGTCCATGCGTTGTCGTCTACAAATTTGATAGTCTTGAATAGCTAATGACGTCTGCGAGCGTTAACCAATTTAATTGCGAATGTGCATTCGGTGAACACCTAATAGACCATAAAAAATGTAAGCAAAAGTAGGTTGTGATCCATAATATATTATAATTTAAAATACGGTAAAAAAAATAACATATGGTATGTATATTGTACATACCTATATAAATTAGCTTAATTCAAGTTAAGTTCAAGGATGAAAACAACGCTATCCTAAAGGATTTCAATATTGAAGTTTCCCATTTGGAAATGAGATAATAAGAAATATGAAATGAGATAATAAGAAAGCAACGAATGTAAACATGTTCCATTAATATATGAAAGAAACAATGAGATAATACGTGAATTATTCGATAATCAATTGAGTTTGTAACAATTAAAATAATAAACGTCCATGCGTTGTCGTCTTCAAATTTGACAGTCTTGAATAGCAAATGACGTATGTGAGCGCTAATCAATTTAATAAAAAATATCCATTGCATGCACACCTAATAGTCCATAAGAAATGAAAGTAAAAGTAGGTTGTGATACTACACCTATTATAATTTAAAATATGGTAAAAAAAACATGTGATATGTATATTGTACAGACCTCTTGAACCTTGTTCATAGAGCTTAAAGTAATTCTTTGCAGACGACATTTGTAGTAATTTTAGAGATATTACCTAACAACAAAGAAATTATTAACAAACAACAAAGAATGTAAATATGTTACATTATTTTTTGAAGAGAATAATAATTAATATGTCACTTATTATTCATTAAACACTTCTTTGTAAACAACATTGTTTGTTTTGTTAGTATATTTCCGCCATCCAATAATCTTCCCAAATTAAAGTGTCGATGATCAATTGATCATGTCAGTTTTTATTGAACCGAGAGCAATATCTGCAAATGTAGGCCTTACATAACACACTGTAGGGATTTCTAACCCATTTGACTAATTTCACTTTTTTGCTATTCTGTTACCCGTTGGAGGTAAAAGAGTAACAACATAACGTGAATCAAAACAACTTGGTAATTGTTAGTAACTCAATTAATTGTCGAACAATTTATGTATTATCTCATTGTTTTTCTCATATATTAATGAAACATGTTTACTTTCGTCATTTTCTTATTATCTCATTTTTATATTTCTTTAAAAACCCCGTGAATCCACGGGTCTTTAAGCTATTCATCCATACATCAGTCACACACCTCAGACAAATACAGATGTAAAGCTAAAAGTTTCACAAAAAGAGCAGACTACAAACCACACAGGAACTAAAAACATGACACAACATTAATTTCCGATAATAGGTTGTGAAAAATAGAAACATTACTTATGATCCAAATAGACAAATTACATCAAAGCTATTTTAAGTAAAACAAAATGCACCAACCCATTACCTTTTCCTACTGTGTTCAGATAAAATGACAGTTAAAATTAAAACCACTGATTGTAATCAACACTTGATTCTTAAGCCTCATCATACTCATCTTCTTCCTCCTCATAATCTCCTTCCTCGTCAGCAGTTGCATCCTAGTATTGCTGATATTCAGACACAAGATCGTTCATGTTGCTCTCGGCCTCAGTGAACTCCATCTCATCCATACCTTCACCAGTGTACCAATGCAAGAAAGTCTTTCTCCTGAACATAGCAGTAAACTGCTCACTCACACGCCTGAACATTTCTTGAATGGAAGTCGAGTTACCAATGAAAGTTGATGCCATCTTAAGACCCGTTGGTGGGATATCACAGACAGTAGACTTCACGTTGTTTGGGATCCACTCCACAAAGTAAGAAGAGTTCTTGTTTTGAACATTAAGCATCTGCTCATCAACTTCCTTGGTGCTCATCTTTTCACGGTAGATGGCTGATGCAGTCAAGTAACGCCCGTGACGTAGGTCAGCAGCACACATCATATTCTTGGCATCCCTCATTTGTTGGGTGAGCTCTGGAACTGTTAAAGCACGGTACTGCTGGGATCCACGTGAGGTAAGTGGAGCAAAACCAACCATGAAGAAATCGAGACGCGGGAATGGGATTAGATTCACAGCAAGTTTTCAAAGATCAGAGTTAAGCTGACCAGGAAACCTCAGACAACAGGTAACTCCAGACATTGTTGCAGAAATAAGATGGTTCAAATCACCAACTGAAACAAAAATTGTAACCTTAGTCACCTTATCCAATTGCGATATCTTCAATATGAAGAAATGAGATAACAAAATCGATTTAAGAATACTTACAGCTTGGGGTAGTCAACTTGAGAGTTCTGAAGCAGATGTCATACAATGCTTCATTATCAAGAACCATACACTCATCGGCATTTTACACAAGTTGGTGGACAGAGAGGGTGGCATTGTAAGGCTCAACAACAGTGTCGGAAACCTTAGGAGATGGAAATACAGAGAAGGTCATCATCATTCGGTCAGGATACTCTTCCCTGATCTTTGAGATCAAAAGTGTACCCATACCAGAACCTGTACCACCTCCTAGAGAATGACACACCTGGAAACCTGCATGTCAAAAACCATTAGCATTTTTCCAACCAATGATCCGTGGGATCAAACTGAATCACAGATATCGATATATCATTTTAACACAAGTGACAAAAAACATCGATCATTGAACATCACGTAAGAGGTAAAAAACAACTGTTATCAATCTCAATAATACCATGTCAAGTAAAGTTACAGAACATTAAGAAAAGAAATCACTGAATCCATGTTTATTATCATGTTTACGTGGCATTACTGATAGACGCTTCAAAGTAGTTCAGATTCTATTGAAATCAGATAATGTTAACCATCAATTGCAACTCCAAACCCAAGAAAACGGCAAATGACAGACAACTACAACATTTTGTTTTCATTCTGCAAATCACTACTCAAATTATGATAACTCGTCAACAGCCAGCCAATTGTAAGTGTCATAATCACAAATCAGTAATCCACATAAACCATTTTGTTACTTAATTATCCACATGATTCCAATAACAAATTAACACAAACAGTCCATCAATTCTAAACAAATAATTTGTCAACACAATAGCGACTCAGACCTTCAACAAAGTAAAACCTAAAACCTAAGAACAAAGACCAGTTTTCTTGTGTTCTTAGAAGTCTAATGATAAAACTTAGATCATAAAAACATTCAAGACACTTACCTATCACGAAGCTTGCAGGATCAACAACATGGAAGCCTACAAAAACCAAAGTATAAATATAAACCAACTCTTTGAAATCAGTTAATTATCATAAAAATGATTACCTGGTGTTGAAGTTGTGATTTGCTTCACAAATAAATCCGCTTCATATCAGATTCAATAAGTAAACTCGACACCCTAAAACAATTAAAAGAACAAATTTAGCATCACACACATTTCATCAAACACGTCTTGTGCTCTTAGAGGTCTGTAAAGAGAGTGTAGCAAGGTATGCTATGAGTGAACATATACATGAAAGAAATACCATCCAACAATACACGTAATTACCTTTTGTACCCACTACCCAACCTGGCCGGCCCACCCATGTCTCTATTACCTGTCTAGGAACATCGGCAGGTATAAATTAAAGACATTATACATGCGGAAGGAAGCCCATCATGTCCTGCTCGGCCGCTTTCCTGAAATTATTACATACTTACATACTTAAAAATTAAATTTGGGCTGCATGGATATAGTACCTTTTCTTATCTTTGACTTGGACCTGAGTAGAATTAATAAATTCCTATGACATTCCAAATTAGTAGACTCTATATAAACAACATCATTCACGATATTAATATACTGAAAATATGAAATTAAAAACCTTCAACTGCTCGATTTCGATATCCTTGTGTTTCAGAAACTTCTTTTGATGACACAAATGTCGAATGATTAACCGTAGCCACATTATTATAAACCTAATTGAAGGAGCAATCGATTAGTAAACAACCTCATTATTATCAATATCAAGTTAACAGTAAATGGAAATAATCAAAATAATTTTGCTTCAAAATGGTATAAAAGATTTCATGCCATGTTACTAAATTTCCTTTCAAACATAATACTTTATCTAACTCCACTCATAAAACTATATCTAACCACACTCAAATTCATAAAAAGTATAACCCAATGGCCTTGTTCGTCATCACAACCTCTCCATATTGCAGGTCTCCAATTTCAACGTCCTCCCATTTAAGCATCTGTGACATAATACGAATATCATAAGGTTCATTTTTCACTTCATGATTGACAAACATTATACGAAATCGTTATATAACCATTCCCGTCCTTATCAAAGAACGAAAATGCAGACACCATACTTTCCTCACGCAATTCAGCTGTCAGTAAACCCAAACAATAAGACTAACCCTATTCAGTAATCGTCCAATTCACCCAATTAACTCTAAAACTAAAAGAACTCATAAAAACCAAATATACAACTTGAAAAGAAAACAAAGAATCAAAAAAACACCCAAATCAATATAAATATAAATTAAATAACAGAAACGAAAATTACACATCAAAATACCTTTCTCTATAAATTGAATCGAAACACAATTATATTGATGATTAAGGAACGAAAACAACACATCAAAATAGATGTACTATGGGATTTAAATCGGTCCCTAAAAAAAACTTCAATAGATGCGATACTTACCGGCTTAAATCGACTCTTTAAGAGATGATACCTTGAAGGAATGTTGCTTTTTGAATTGGACGAATCATTGCATGATTCAAATCTAAAGGGATGTTGAAAGTGTAGTTTTTTGAATTGGTGATATGGAATCGAATGAATTCAGTGTTTTTTGAATCCCGGATGCAAAGATAACTGATTGGGTGTGTTAATGATTTTACAAAAATAAATAATTGATTGATTGTAACTGATTTGTTTGAATTGATGCTATTCAATACCTTACAAAAATAAACCAAAGAGGAGCATATAGTTGTTTGACTTTGGCATTCTTTGTTTGACCACATTAAAACAATACCGGGACTAATAAGAGGGAAATGGGTGTTTAAACAACTTGTATGTTGCCTCTAATTATGGAAGTGCATTAATATCTTTTTTTAATGCTTGTGCTTAAAGAGCTTGTAAAAAAGCTTATTTTATTAGATAAAATAGATTTAGATGAATATGTACACTTGGCAACCTATGTCATTTTAGTTGTTGCATCATATTTTATATAACTACATTAGTCATACTTTGACTATTAGATGACTACCGGGTTTGACCACAACGCAACATTCGTTGACTGGCCAATCACATAAGGCCTTTATCCATTTCATCTAGGGTGGGTCCAAGTACCCGGGAAGCGGGTCTAACAATTCTACCCCCTTATTTGGATTTCGTCCCCAAAATCTATCGTCTAATGCTATCCAAAACTAAATCACAACATACACCCGTTCTCATACTTTCGAACCCTTATTCATTACATTGCAACGATCTAAGTGATCTTGCAATTCTAAGCTTCTACATCATAATCATAACCCATAATCCACTAAAAACACACTTCTCATTACAACTTTTCTAAAATTTCCCACAATTGACGACTAGTCCTATGGAAAATTTACTATATTGACTTTATATAAGTCAAACTTTAACACTATTTCCACGTCATTCATCATTGCACTAACTTGACCTTAAGTCGCACACCGGTTAATTACACATTCCACTTAATACCAACATGTATCTACATCAAAAACCGGTAAATTAATTCAATTTTATATCAAGTACCATCTAAATGGCACTTTCAAAATCTTTTCTTCGCATCACTTAAGCAATCCTTCTTATCAAATCTTGGGAATACTTACCCATTATCTTATCAATTTAATGCACAAACTCATTCTAGGCGTCTAACTTAAGGTTCACACATGACTTTAACGCTGCTATAAGTTTTATTCACATCTAATCTCATTTCTTATGACGTCTAACTTGTTTTAGTTTTCACTTTCTCATCTCTCTACCCGTACTCATGTCATATCGGCTACACATAAGTTCACTCATTTATAATTCTTTATTTACATAAAAAGGCGTCCCAATCTATGTAAGTAAGGAATTATAAACATATGGTTCGGCGATTTACAATTTCTTCATTTAAACGAAGAGGCGTCCCAATCCATTTAAATAAGGAGATTATAAATCATCCTACTTACGTACTTCTGACACAACAATCATACTTGCTTTACTTTCCATCTTTTCTAACCTTTCCATCATCCTTCCACCTCCACCACCACACAATAGCCCAAACTAAACATACTTATGTTCAGTTTCACCAATAAAAACTTAGGACCCCTTTTGAAGTTTGAAGCAAATCTTGAAGTCTCATGCTACTATGGATGTATATGTGCTTTCTTTTGTTTATTTTGCTTCTAAAATGTAGTCATACCTTTGTATGACATTTAGTTTATCCTTATGAATGAATGGGCTTTTATGAGGATTGTTTCTTTTTAATTTTTAATGTTTGGCTGGTTAGTCATTCATTGTATGGTTGGATATTTGTCTTAAGTGCTACATGTTAGATATTGTATATTTGTTATCTAACCTTGTTTTGTAGCACAAACCATTGCTCGATTCCTTGGTATTCTCCAAATGAGGGGGAGTATATATCAAGGGGGAGCCTTTGCAACCTTTTTGCTTCGACAAAAAGGGGGAGAAATGGGAGTAAACTCATTAAAAACTTGTTAAAACTAATTTTAACTTAAAATGAGTTTATGTTTTGTCATCATCAAAAAGGGGGAGATTGTTGATGCAAATAATGTTCTAAAAACGTTATTTCTATCTTTCAACTACTTCACGTTTTGAGGATGACAAAATGTGAAATCACGTTACGTTAAAATTAACGTAAACAAGTTTTTAATCGAAAGATCCCGTTTCTACGCAAATCACTCTTGAACTAAGTTACAACTTGACTAATGATCAAAGAAATGATTTTGGGTTTTAGGACTTCACATTTTAATGTGACAAAACATTTTTTCAAAAATATACATGACAAATTATTTTTGAATAATTAAGAAATGTTTTAATGGAAAAATAAGTTTAAAATACATAACAGCTATTTTTCCCCCCCAAATAAGTTTTCACCAGAAAAGACAAAAATTGGAGCGTCTTTGTCTGGGACGGCTCCACGGTTCCACTAAATTTAGTGGAGCCGTGGGTGATTTAGTGGAGCCGTCCCTCTGTAACGGCCAGATTTTTCTTGCCTATAAATACCAGCCCTATTCACAGTTTTTGGGCATCCTTTTGTTCAAGAGTGATTAGTTTTTCTTTCGTTGATCATTTAGATTAGTTTTTCTTTTGTTCAAGAGTGATCCTATCATCCCATCAAGTGATCCTCTTCATTCCTCTTCAATAGCAAGAGAAGAACACAAAGTATCCAAGAAGATACTAAGTGTTATCATTCCTCTTCAAGCAAGAGAAGAACTCAAAGTATTCAAGAAGATACAAGAGTTATAGTTGTTAGGTTTATTGTAACATTTGTTACATCCTTGTTGTATCATAGCATACATCAAGATTATTTTTCTTTTGTGAGAGAGTGAGTCAAGATCATTGTGATCTTAAGAGATAGTGAAGATCTCTTGTAGCCATTGGGCTTGTGTGATTGATCAAAGGATCAAGAGTAGATAGAATAGGTTGAGTGAAGTGAGAGTTGATCATTGTGATCGTGTTGAGATCTTGGTGATCTCTTGAAGCCATTGGGCTTGAGTGATTGGTCAAGTGGACCTTGGTAGATTGGTGCTAGCTAAGATTAGCACTCGACATCTAGCTTAGTGTCGGTAATAGGATAAGCGACGTGTACGGTTTTCTCCGCCTGAAGGGAGGTTGTTGATATAGTGCTTGAAACTCTCGAGTGTGGTACTCGGGGAGTGGAGTAGGGCGAAGAAGAGCTTCGTAGCCGAACTACTATAAATCCTTTGTCCCGGTTTGATCTTTCCAACTCTACTCTTTACTTTCACTACTTAGTATTAGTTAGTTTTGTGTGTAATTCATATTGGTGTTAATTGATTACACATAAGGCTCGAATCAAGATTTCCAATAGCAAAGTTTTTAAGAAGATTTTAAAACAACTTAAAAACCGGTAAAACTATTCAACCCCCCCCCCCTTCTGGTTTCCCACAATTGGTATCAAAGCCAGGTTGTCATGCTTTTAAAGTATATTGTATTTTAAAACTTGAATCGATCAATGGATTCCGAAAAATATCTAAAAGGGCAATCTATGCAAAGACCACCACTTTTCGAAACTGATTGTTTTATTTATTGGAAAACAAGATTGGAAACGTATGTTGTTAGGATCTCTGGGAAATAAGAGTTTCATTGTTGCTGCTGATAGTGTTAAGCTGGTTCCTGCCGATAGCTTTGGTTCCTGCTGAAAGCTCATTGCTGCCGACAGTGTTATCTTGTTTCTGCCGATAGTGTTGTTGCTGCGGATAGTATTATTTGTTATCCGTATACTTAGAATGTTTGTTAAGATTTATTTTTAGAAGAGATTGTTGTTTATCTCTTCACACGTTTACTTGTAGAACGGGTTAGGGTTAGGTCATCTTGTTAGTATAAAAGATAAACCCGTCTATGAGTTTATGTACGCCTTTAACACCTTTAACGTTTTTAATATTCAAGAACACAATTCTTAGTTCATAGTTTGATCCATAGAGGATCATTGTTCGTTTAGAGTTTTCTTCTTTATAATACTTGCTGTTTAGTTTCCGCATAAACGCTTGTATTGTATACAGAGGTTCTTGTTTATACCAAGCTCAATCTAGCTCGAAGTACTCGATCCTACAAGTGGTATCAGAGACTGGTAAGGATCTCTGATAAAGAAGGAAACATTGTTGAGTTGTCTTTCTTGAATCTTTTAACAATGTCGCTGTTGTCGGGTGATAAATTTGAAATATTTGCAATGAAGATTAGGAATTTGTTTCAAAATAAGTCTGTGGAAAAGCTGACTGATAAAGGTGAATCCTTTAATACAAAAGAGAATATGGAAGAATATGCTCTGTTGGGGTTTCCATCTCAGGTACAACGATGTAATTCTGCTTGTCAAGAATTGTACTCAACACTTAATAATGAATATGATGAAATGAAATCTAAGTATAATGAATACTTTATTAAGGTTCAAGCTTATGACAAAGCAGTTAAAACATTAGAAAAGCAAAAAATTTGGTTTCAAAAGAATCAGTTAGCTTATGAGGAAAAGATAAAAGTTTTAGAGAGGGACTTGAAAAACACCACTAATGAGCTTAAACATTCTGAGTCTCAAAAGGCTGAGATGGTGTTAGAAAAACAGGATATGCAGACTAAACTAGACAATACCTTGGCTAGGTTTAATAAATGGAAAGATTCATCTAAAAACCTAAACAAGTTAGTTGATAGTTCTATGTCTACGAAAACGAAAAGAGGTTTAGGGTATGGTAACCTGATAGGGCCAAATCAATTTTTTGACCCTAATGAGTATAGTGTTTTTGACCCTGAACCTGCAGACTACCAAAAACCTGTTAAGTATGTGAAAGAAGGTGGAATGAATGCTGTTTCTCCACCTATAAGAGGAGTTTTTATGCCTACTACTGTCCACTCTCTCTCTGATATTGACTCAGATGAGTCACAAATGGTTTATGGTAAAAAGTCCAAAGACTTACCTGAATCTAATAATTGTGTCCCTTGTCACACAAGTGACAAATCCTCAGAAGCAGAGTCTGAAGACTTTGTTTCATGTGACTCAAGTGAAAAGTCAACCACACCCAAATATCACAAGTCCTCAAGTTCAACTCCTAAATCAGTCTTTTCAGATAACAGTTCAATGAATTCTTTTAAAAACAACTGTGTCCCTAATGGTACCCATATTAAGAAAAGTTGTAGTAAAAACAAGGCTGCTAAGAAAAAGACATGTTTTGTGTGTGGTAGTCAATATCATCTTATAAAAGATTGTGATTATCATGAGAAAAGATTGAATGGTGGGCAACAAAACAGATCATTGTGGAAAAATGTTAAACAGATACCACCATATGTTCCACAAGCAGCAGGAAATGAACTTCTGTAGAGGTCCTGTTCCTGCTGATAGACCTGTTCCTGCTGGTTCCTTTGTTCCTGCTGATTTTCAAGGAACCATTCCTGTTGGTACTTCTTCATATATTCAAAGGGATTTCAGACCTGGCTATAATAATCACATCTTTGGAGGGGGAATGGTTTATTCTCCATGGTATTTTTGGTAATTGTTCTGTTTGGTTTTTCATGTTGTTGTAATTGTGTGTGCTGGCTTGAAGAGCAGTCTTAGCCCAAGGGGAGGCTATTGCTTTTGCTTTTTTTTTTTGTCCTGCTTTTCATTCATTCATGTTTTGTTTGTGTTTTTCTAACTTTGTTTTGCAGGTTTTTCAGTATCTTTTGTTAGTTAACTTTGTTTTGCAGCTTATTAATGCTTGGCCTTAAAGCTAAATACAGCAATTTTCATTCATTCATAAGAGAGTTAAGTACATTCAGTTGCTGGTTACAAAAGATTATGAGTTTCAAAAGCTACTAATCAACAACATTCATATCATCATTCCAACCTTCTAACATCAATCTACCTAATCCCTATCACCTATTCCATCTTCTCTTTACCCTTACCCAAATTGTCAGGCATGAACCTCTTTCCTCTCTGGCGAATGATCTCTTCATAAACATGGGGGACTGCAAGTGCCAAGATGACTGGCCGTGGTTGTCTTTGTTCAGGGGGTGGCTTTGAAGAGCTTGAGGTAGTTGGCCTCTGATGAGTTCTGGATCGTGTCCTTGAAGTTGGTTGGATTGGTTGTGAAGTAGGGATTCTTGATTGAGGAGTTGGATTGGTTGGTTGTGGTTTTGGGTTGCTTGATTGTGAAGCTGGCTGGGTTGGCTTGGGAGTGGTTCTGGTGAGAATCTTCCTTTGTCTTGGATCTTTGCCTTCACGTTGTCGATGCTGTCGACTTCTAGGGTTTGGTTTTTCTCGACTAGAACCTTCTTGATGTTTTGCCTTGCCTTTTGGAACCGGTACTTTATAGAAAGCTGCAGTTGTTCTCTCCATCTCTTCAGCAAGCAGAGCTTCAGTTTCCTTCATCTGTTTTCTGTCCTCATCTGTTAAAGGAAAATTGGGAGGGAAAGTCTCCCATTCACCCTGACAATACACCAAAGACTTCAACTCTGATGAATCTTCATCATCAGAGCTAAAGTACTCAAAAGAAGAAGGGGTAGATGGAAGAGGATCAGATGAATCCTCCTCAACCTTGGCCTTACCTTTGGTTTTAGAGGATGATGCTGTTTTGGGGAAGTAGTTGTTCCATCCTGAGTCACTAGAGGAGGAAGAATCTGATGAGATTTCAATGATTGGATGTTTGGATGAACTCATAGTGTGGCTTGATTTTTGAAGATTGAGTTTGATTTGTGGTAATAAAGGGTTATGTGATCATAAAGTAATGTGATTTGAGGGTTATATAACGATATGGAGATTAGTGCAAAATTTATTGATGGTTGGTATTGAGAATTAATTTGGGTAAGTTATTCTTAATGACTATGTTCGGTAGGTTGACTTCGGTCAAACCACCTCATTCCTGCCGATTGGTCAAACCTCCTATTGCTGCCGAATGACCAAATGTTTCTGCCGAATGGTCAAACCTTCTCAATTTAATTGGTCAATGTTACGTGCAAAGAATTGCAGCAATTTAAAGTGATATTTTTGGCAACACAACGCATAATTGCACATCTCTCATCTCAAATTCTCTAAAACCTCTCAAACCCTAATTTTCCCATTTCAAACCCTAAATCATTTCTTCAACGCAATGACAACAACTCTTCGTTACAAGGATGATCATAACAAGGTGGCTTATTTGGAGTCTTCTTCAAGAAGTGTTGGTTATGATGAAGTTCTAGCATTTCTTCGTGGGTCATCTATTCGTTATGCCCTCACTTATTGTCCAGCGACGGTATATGATTCATTGGTCAAACAGTTTTGGAGGACAGCTAAGGCAAGACACATCATGGGAAGGGAAGTTGATATTGTTGCTACCATTGATGATCAAGAAGTGATTGTTACTGAGGAGTTGATTCGAGTTCAGCTTCACTTTCCTGAGGAGCAAGGGGAATTTGATCTTTCAAGGCAAGATATTACTGATGGTATGGCAGCTATAGGGTATCCTGTTACTGGAAGTTGCACCTTCTTGAAAAGTAGGTTGTCTCCTCAATGGAGGTTTCTGATTCACACTTTACTCCAGTGTCTTAGTGTTAAGTCAGGTGGTTGGGATCAATGTCCAAGTCCTATTGCATCTGGTCTAGTCTGTTTATCTCAGGGTAGGATCTTTAATTGGGCAAAATATATTTTTGAGGGAATGATTGAGAATCTCAGTAATGGTAAAAACAGCTTTTTGATGTACCCTAGATTTCTTCAAATCATCTTAGGTGTACAGACCATTAATACATCCCCTAAGATTATGAATAGGTTGACTGCCAAAATGTTTGCCCTGATGAAGATGAACTTTACTGGCCAACATTTGCCTTTGTTGCCTCATATGTTACACAACCCTGATCCTGCTGATATCCCTGATCCTGCTGATATCCCTGATCCTGCTGGAAATCCTGATCCTGCTGAGAATGTCAATATCCCACAATCACCTAATGCAACTGAACAAGAGACTTCAGTTGCTGCTGATGCATCTGCATCTATTGCTGCTGATGATCCTTTACCACCATCACCCAGACTAGTAACACCTACACCTGAGTCTAATGACAATGTTGAATCTAATGATCAGACCATCTCAGCAGCTACACCTATTATCCAGCCATCTCCTTCTGTGGAATTACCCTCTTCTTCAAGGCTTTCATCACCCAGTCCTACTAGGCAGCCATTTAGTTATGACCCCAATGCAGGGGAGGGATTTAATGTTTCTCCACCCAGAGTCAGTGAAGCTCCTAATACTTCAAGTGTTCCTGCTGGTGGAACTGAGGATGCTGTTGATCTCACCTCTATGTCCCAGTTACTTGACAGATCTGTGAAGAAAATTGAGGCATTGGAGTCAGAACTTAATGAGACAAAAAGGATTTTCAGTAAGAAAGTGAAGAATTTGGAAAAGGAGCTCAGGGATTCTAATGAAGCTTTTAGTAGAACTATCCAAGAACTAAATGAAAAGATCAGCATATTGGAGGGTAGTCATGTGCAAAAGAAAAGAAGGGTTATTCTTTCTGAGTCTGAGGAAGATCAGGATGATATGATATTTGATGGGCTTGATGTTCTAGCATCTGTTTCTCTTGATGGTGCAAATACTGAAGTACCTACAACTTCTGAGCACAACATCACTCCTCAAGCACAGGTCTCCACTGAAGCAAGGACCACAGCTGATGATGTCTCCATTGCTGCCGATGTCTCCATTGCTGCTGATGTCTCTGCTGTTACTGCCAATGTTGAAAATATTTCTTCTGCATCTAAGTCTCCTGTTACTACTGTTGGAAGTTCATCTGTTGCTGCTGAAGGTAACATCATTCCTCCTGAAGCAACTAAAAATGATGAAGAGATAGCTGCAAAGGTGCAGGAACAGGAAATTGCTGCTGAAGAAGCTAGATTAGTTCAGCTTGCTCAAGATGAAGAGATTGCAAGACAATTGTCTGTTGATGAGAAGAATGTTGCTGAGATTATAAATAACCCAAGTTCAGATGATCCTTCTTCAGAAGTGTTTAGTGCACAAGTTGAATATTTGTTGAACACTGACATGATTATTAGAGCACATGGGTTTATGGTTCTTCAAATGTCAGAATTGGATCCAGATGAAAGGTCAGAACTGCTCAAGGCATTCATCTTAAAGAAACAAAGAGCAACCACTTGGAATGAATTGATGCACAGGATCAAGGAAAGACAAAGGTTAGGATATAAGATGCCCACAAACAGAGATAATATCAATTTTATGAAGGTGTATCTGAAGAATGAAGCTAACTACAAGATCAGTGACTTCAAGGGTTGGAATGATGGTGCAATTCAAAAGTTGTTCCTTGATACTTATGCAAAGCTCAACTCTATAGTAGACACTGATATTCCACAAAGCAGGAAAAGAGCATCTTCATCTTTGGAGTCTGATGTTGCAAAAAGAATGAAGTCAGGAGAAGGATCTCAGGATGATTCATTCATTGCTCAAAGTTCTACTGTTGATGCATCTGAGGTACCACAAGAAGGTCTTGTTCCTGCTGATCCTCCTACTGCTAATGTTTCTGTCTCTGCTGAGCCTTCTGTATCTGTTCCTATCTTTCAATATGGTCTAAGAACAAGGCAGAAGAGTCAATCTTTCCACTCTTCTTCTGTGGATATTCTTGAAGTGGATGATCATGATTTGATTGAGGCTGATTCTGAAAGTGATTCAGAGGGTGACTCCATTCAGTCTTGGGGTCATATTGCTCATTGGGAGATTAGATCTACTTCAGATGGTGATGTTAATGTTTGGTTTTCTCTTGATGGGACAGTCAAATTCTTTACATTTCTGAGGGAGATCTTGAATAGGGTTGAAAGAAAAGATTTGGAGCATCTTTATAAGATAGTGGATAATCATTATCAATCTACTACTCCAACTGGAATTGGTTTGCTGCTTTGGGGAGATTTACAAGTCTTGATGAATAAATTGGATGGAGACAAGGCTAAACTAGTGTGGGGTAATCAATCATCATGGAAAATATTTTCTTGGAGATTATATCCCTATTCCAATGTTCATGTTGTGGAACTCACCTCTGGCAAGTTCCTAACTATGTTTGTGGATATTGCTTATCCTTTAACTGAAGGAGTGTTAAAGAGAATGCTAACTCAGAAGGTCAGAGTTCCTAAGCATACTATAGGAAATGATCTAACCACAGCTGAACAATTGGTTAAATTCATCAAGGATCAAATTGCAGCTAAGGGATCATCAGCTTAAGGGGAGGATAAAGTTTAAGGGGAGGATAAAGCTCAATGGGAGGATTGTTCTTGTTGTTGTTGTATAATTTTTTTATCTTTCTTTCTTTCTTTTGTTTCTTTTCTTATTTTCTTTTATTTTGGTGTGTTTCTTAGTTTAAAAAAAAAAATAAAAATAAAAAAAAAATAAAAAAATAAAAATAAAAAAATAAAAAAAAATTTTGTGTATATTTTGTGTGCTAATAAGTGGTTTTGAGCAACACCTTGCAGGTACAGTGTTGGTGTTTACACCTGCACAATAAATGGTGCTCAACTCACCATGTCTTGCAGACAAGAAAGAGTTGACTCACCATGAGGGTACGGCTCTGGTGTGATAATCAAATCCGTTGATAGCTGTAATAGCTTGCTCAAAGCTATAGGGTCTTTCAACTCACCCATGATTCATTTCTGAGAGTTGAAAATGGTTCTCAATTCACCATGGATGTAACCCTTACGGGATCCAAAGGATTGGCTAGTCCACAAAAGTATGGTTTGTGGTAAAGACAATTGGTATCCATATTTGGTATTCAATTCACCAAGGTTTTGCTGTAACCTAAGAATTGGCTAGTCCTGAGCAAACGGCTACAGGTAAATACAAGTCAAATCCGTTTATAGTTGCTGATTTGCTAATAAATCAGATGGTTATCAATGTACCATGGTCTAACACACCTAAACATTGGCTACTCCAGTAGTGATGGCTATTGGTAAAGAGACATCAAATCCATTAATTTTCAATGATTCACCTCTCACAGGAGTTAACACACCTGGATGTGATGAGAATAGTATGAAACTTCAAGTGATTTGATGTACATATTGTCATAGTAGCAGTCAAGTTCAAGTGAAAGTAATGGTGACCAGTATACCTGTTTTGAAGAAGATTTCTTGTTCCTGCTGAACTATTGAAGTTGCTGCTGGATGCTATAGAAGCTGGAATCTTGCAAGTTATGGATGTTGCTGCTGGTTCCTTAAAATTGTTGCTGCTAAGTCGCAGTCCTCAAGCCTGAGAGTTACAAGCTCTATCACATTGGAATCTTGCAGGTTAACCTAGTCAACCTCAAGATTAGGGGAGGATTGTTAGGATCTCTGGGAAATAAGAGTTTCATTGTTGCTGCTGATAGTGTTAAGCTGGTTCCTGCCGATAGCTTTGGTTCCTGCTGAAAGCTCATTGCTGCCGACAGTGTTATCTTGTTTCTGCCGATAGTGTTGTTGCTGCGGATAGTATTATTTGTTATCCGTATATTTAGAATGTTTGTTAAGATTTATTTTTAGAAGAGATTGTTGTTTATCTCTTCACACGTTTACTTGTAGAACGGGTTAGGGTTAGGTCATCTTGTTAGTATAAAAGATAAACCCGTCTATGAGTTTATGTACACCTTTAACACCTTTAACGTTTTTAATATTCAAGAACACAATTCTTAGTTCATAGTTTGATCCATAGAGGATCATTGTTCGTTTAGAGTTTTCTTCTTTATAATACTTGCTGTTTAGTTTCCGCATAAACGCTTGTATTGTATACAGAGGTTCTTGTTTATACCAAGCTCAATCTAGCTCGAAGTACTCGATCCTACATATGTGAAGTCAAAAGACATTGATCTTTGGCATGTTATTATCGAGGGTGACTTTCAACCAATTCAAATGAACTTGGTAACTAAAAAGGATGAAATTGTTCCTTATGATAAACAAAGTGATGAACTAAAAAGAAAACTAGCCAAAAATAATGAGGCTAAAATGATGATTTACATCGCTTTGCCTAAAAAGGAATTTGAAAGAATTTTCATGTGTAATACGGCAAAAGACATTTGGAAAACTTTGTTAGTCACTCACCAAGGTAATAACCAAGTCAAAGAGAACAAGATAGATCTTCTTATTCAACAATATGAACAATTTTCCATTTTGGAAGATGAATCAATAGATAATGCTTTTGCTAGATTCAATACTATTATCACTAGTCTTAAAGCTCTTGATGAAGGTTACTCTAGCAAGAATTATGTTTGGAAGTTTCTTAGGGCTCTACATCCTAAATGGAGAGCAAAGGTCACCGCAATTGAAGAGTCAAAGGACTTGGCGACGTTATCACTCGATGATCTAATAGGAAACTTGAAAGTTCATGAGATGATAATCAAGAAGGACTCCGATGTAGTCAAAGGCAAAAGTGAAAGAGTTAGATCTCTAGCATTGAAGGCTAAGAAGGAGTCTAGTGATGAGGAATGTTCGAGTTCCGATAGTGAAGATGAAGAGTACGCACTAGCCGTTAGAAACTTTAGAAAGTTCTTTAGGAGGAAAGGTAGATTTCCTAGACAACCTCGAGATGAAAAGAGGTCATTCCAAAAGAACCATGATGAAAGGAAAGGGACAAGTGATAGGAAATGCTATAGATGCGGAGATCCTAATCATCTCATAGGAGAGTGTCCTAAACCACCAAAGTCCAACAACCAAAGAGCTTACATAGGAGGCTCTTGGAGTGACAGCGGTGAAGAAGAAGAGAAGAAGCCTAACGACGAAACCTGCCTAATGGCTCAGGCTTCTAATGAGGTACATTCCGACTCTTCTTACTATAGTGATGATAATTCGTCAATAGATGACACTAGATTGCATGACGAATATAATAAATTATGTGAGGTTAGTACTAAGATTTTAGGGAGAAACACAAAACTAAAATTAAAAATGCAAGAACTTGAATTGCTAATTTTAGAACTAAAAGATCATGTCAAAAGACTTGAGAAAAATAAAGAAGTAGACTTAGGATGTGGGTCATGCATAAGTCTTCAAGTAGAAAATGAAAAACTCAAAGAAAATGCTTTGAGAATCATTAAGTTCGAAGAAGGAACAAAAGAACTTAATGATATGCTTGAAAACATTAGATATAATGAACATGACCGTGCGGGTTTAGGATTTGACCCAAACCAGGCTTCTACAAGTAATACTAAACAAGTAAAATTTGTAATGCCTGAAGTGTCTGAGTCTAAAGGTGACGGCACCACTAAAGGTACCGACGGCACCACTAAATTTAGTGGTACCGTGGTACCGTCTGGTGCTGAAGACAAATCTGGGTCAATTCTAAAGAATAACTTAAGTCACAAACCAAGTCACATAGTTACTAGAGTGTCTACTTCAAGTAGAGAGGAAGCCAAAGGACTTCACAAACCCTTGTCAACTCCCGAACATGGATTTGTGAAGCGTGACACTAGGTCAACTACTCCTCCACCTAGAAAAACAAATTCTCCCAAACCTCGGTCTAGAACTCCTCTACCAAGAGGTGACTTTAGAAGACAAAATCATCCAAGTAACTTTCTCGTAACTTGGAATGGTCGTCTACCACAAAGTTAATTACCATGGGAAATGTGTCATCCATTCTCACATCCTAAACTGACGCAACAAATGCGTAGGATGTTTAACTCTAACAACTTTGGACCCATGAGATATTGGGGACCAGATGTTTGAATTTTTGTTTTGCTAGGAAAACATGGTTGTAAATAAATTTTGGAGTCTAACAAATGGAATATGATTTGTGATCAAACAAATCTTGTGACACAAAAATCAAGTCGTGTCTCATTTGCTTAACATTCAACAAAGGTAGTCTAATCTTCTAGTTTTAAGGGCAACATCTCAGGCTCAGGTACGCTTTCTTAAAACACCCTTTGTTGGTAGAAATGCTAAGCATGTAGTATTGTTAGAATCTAACATAAGTAGGCACTATCATAAAGAAACAAAATTCATAATTCATCATGACGAACTGAACTTGTCCAGAAATGTACAATGATCGCTCAAAGATCATGCGTGACAAGTTTGAAATGAAAGTGATGAGTGAATTAAGTTTCTTCCCTTGCCCGTATATAATACTACGTGAAGAAAGTATCCCTATAAATCTTAGTATACTATATATGTATATGACACTTAGCTTAGATATATCTTAATTGACACTAACGCCCATATCCGCTAAAACGAATCTCACAAGAGACAATGAAGGTGAGTGCGCGGATATCACTAGGTTAGGGGCATGTCAGATAAATTAGTTTACCTAACGGCAAGTAGGCCCGTCATCATGTCTAGTGTCTGGATTTGTGCCCACTTGTAAGAAGGATCCTAAAACTTCTTATCTTAAAGTGTTTGATGTATCTTCCGATGCATTAATGGAACTTGATGTGTCGTTTGATGTACAAGTTTTAAATTTATAAACATGAAATACCGAATCTAGAGACAACACATACGAGCAAGTGAACTCATCCGTTGTAGCAAGATAATGAGGGTAAGTCGGGATCGTTCGCAGGGATTTGTGTAGTGAATCTATGTGTAAGTCTAAAAGCTAATAGAAATAAATCACGAGAACAAGCAATAATAATAAAAATGATAATTCAGATGATTAAAAACTACACTTGCTTAGACTAGTATACTACTTTTGATAAGCATGATTGTGATAACTTTCGATAACATGATGGTTATGATAATTAGTTGATGAACTAATCTATTGTTTCTACAAGTTAAACCTTCGTCAAGATTTTAGTTTATAAAAACAAGCATTACGTTTAACCAATCAATTCAAGATCAATTCCGGGTTCATAAGTTTTGGTGTACAAACTTAAACACAAAAATAGTTTCTTTTTTATCAAATATGCTTAGGAAATGGTCAATACAAAAGGTAACCGATTCATAGACAAATAGGTCACAATTGATTGGTAACTACTAATTCTTTCGACCCTTAATGTAGTTTACAATCAATCCAATTTGATAGACAAAGAGTATTCTCATTACAATCACAATTAAGTTTCTTTGTTTAATCAAGAACAATGGGTGAAAAGCAATCATTCATAGACAAATGATTATAACTAGTTAAGTAACATTAATTCTTTCGACCTTTACTATTACTAACTAGTTAAACTTGACCAACAAATGTACTATGAAACTTAACCACAATTGGATCTTAGAATTAACTTGAAATTGAATTAAAACATGTTATCACAATCATAAGCAAATCACTAAATAATAAACATCATCTAAGCAAGTGCACAAAGGCTCTAGCCACTCATAGCAAACATAAACATAAACTCAGTACTTTGAACATTAGAAACCATAATTGAAAGTCTTACAATGATTGAAATAAGATTACAAATGATGAAGTAATGATACCCAAAGTATTGGTGTTGACTTCTTGATGTTATGACCTCTAAATGTTGACTTCTTGACCCTTCAAAGCTTCCTGGACTTTTAAGGACGAGTTTAAGACTTATTTGATGAGTGGTTGATGATTAAAGGTTTGTTGATTGAGATAAGCTTGAGTGTTGTGTAATTGGTGTCTCAAACATGTAGAAATGAGCTCTATTTATACTTCTCTCAATCCTTGGGTCATTAATGGTGCAACTTGGCCTCCAAGTAGAGTGGAATAAACTAGAATCATCAATGGAAGGCCCTAGAATCGGATATATGAAGAAACAATGCTTAATGATGAAGTTTGGCATTTCAGACACTGTCCAACCGATCGGTATTCTGGCCATCCGATCGGTTGGTCTTCAACCTTGTCCTCCATCCGAATCGGTTGCGGGCAGCTACCGATCGGATGGATGCTTGCTGTTTGGCACTTTTTTGGACTTTTGTCGTTTGGCTTGTTTCCTTCTTTTGGTTCTTGGTTCTTCATCCAAACTTGGTCATTTCTTTGCTTTGGAACTTGTCAACTTGAATACTTGGACCTTTAACCTTTGAAATACTCATCTGGTGTGGAACTTGATACTAGAATCTTTGTACCTTCATAAATATTTCCTTCTTCCTCATTTTTTTCATCTTTTTCTTCATTTTTCCTGTTTTTGGCTACATATACTTTGCAAACACACTTTGGTACAATTAAGTAACAAAAGCATTTAAATATAACCAAATAACGCATATAAAAGTACAAATAACGCTACTAAAAACATGTTAGATTTGAGCGTTATCAGCACTATACACTTGAGATTATGATATCTCAGGAGGATTGATGTAGAAATTATTGTCTATATCAACCATGATAATGGGAGAGATAATGTGGATTGAAAAAGTAAGAGTCATGTTTGCACCTTCATAGGTTGTTGTCAAACTTCTTGACTCTTCAAGAACAAACAACTCTTGCTATCTCCACGACCGAAGCCGAATACGTAAGCGCCAGAAAGGCATGACAACAAGCACTATGGATGAGACAAGCTCCAATCAAATGAGACATCCATCCCAACAACACTCCTGTGAAGAGTAACTGCCGAGATGCAAATAGACTTGACTAAGAACTCCGTGGTTTGCTCATGAGCGAAGCTCTTCGAAGTACGTCATCTCCTCCGTCGCGATAATGTCCAAAAAGAAATCTTTTCTTTAGAAAAGTTTTCCTCTAAGGACAACATCGTTGATATTCTAACCAACACGTTCTTCACATCCAGCTTATGACTATTTGAATATTTCTTTGGAAGTATTGAAGTCATCCCTCATATCTCATCTCATGACTTTCTAAATGTTTCACTAGAAAACATTAAAGTCATTTCTTGCGTCTCGTCTCATGACTTCTTAAGTCATCCGTCTCATCCCACTCATGACTATTTCAATATTTCACTTGAAATATTAAAGTCATCCTTTACGTCTTATCTCGTGACTTACTCAATATTTCATTGGAAATATTAAGTCACTCATCTCGTCCTTCTCATGACCACTCAAACATTTCACTAGAAATATTGAAGTCATTCCCGACGTATCGCTTCATGACTTTTCAAGTCATTTCTTTCACTCCTCTCATGACTATTAGATATTTCACTGGAAATTCTAAGTCATTTCCCCACGTCTCGTCACATGACTTTTGAATATTTCACTGGAAATATTAAGTCATTCCTTACGTCTCGTATCCCGACTAATTAAATATTTCATTCGAAATATTGTAGTCATTCTCTAAATCTCGACTCATGACTTCTAATCATTTCAAGGGAAATATTAAAAGTCAATCCTCACTCTCATCCAATGACAACTTAGACATTCCTTTGGAAATACTAAGGTCATTCCTTGTCATCTCACCTAACCCTTTTCGTCAAAGAGTTTATTAGGAATAAAC
The DNA here is from genome assembly GCA_021014915.2 of Artemisia tridentata subsp. tridentata. Lineage (NCBI taxonomy): Eukaryota > Viridiplantae > Streptophyta > Magnoliopsida > Asterales > Asteraceae > Artemisia > Artemisia tridentata. Next base: position 314,650,381 of record CP139501.1, on the reverse strand, counting down.
TTTTTCCTCGCGTCAAAAAGTCTTACTAAATAAGTAAGATTAATCAGTCAAGAGTCGAAACAGAACAAAAATGGGCCTTACAGACCCACGGCTCCACTAAAGTGGCACGGCACCACTAATGTTTAGTGGTACCGTGGTACCGTGTATCTGAGAAAATGCCTGTTTTTCTTTCTTTTCCCTCTACACAACCACTTCAAACAAATAAACCCTTTTCCTGCTGCTGTCAAAAACCGAACCCAACACTATAATCTAATTACACTCTTGCTAATCAAGTTCAAGGCATTGTAATCAACAAATCTCAATCACTACAACACAAATTATAAGTAAATCATCTTTAATTTCTTTTCAATTTGAGTCTAGGGTTTGTTCTTGTGCATAAAATCAAATTGGAGATTTTCAATTTTTATTGAACTTGTATGCAATTAGGACTAGGATTAGACAATGTAGTACTTACATGATTCCCTAAACCTAGGATTTTCATAAACCCACTAATATGGCATAATCTAGTCCGAATTTTTTTCATTCAAATTGGATTAAGATTAATTATTTTTGATGGAATCATGTCTAGGATGATTAAAATAGAATTAGGAATGATTAACATTGAGGCTTTTCAATTTTAAAACTTTTGGCGCCAAGTTGAGGCGTTTGCCAAACACCCCAATTCCATAGTTTTCAAAAAAATTCACGAGTCTAGGATCATGAAACCTTTTTCGTGCATTGTTGAGGCAAATTAAAAATGTTTTGGGCATGCATACATGAACTCTCAAATATGGATCGACCTACATAATTAATATGTATTATTCGACATATTTGATTGAGCAAAAGTGAAGTTAGGAGCGTTTGGGTAATCTCATTAGGTTTGTTTTAGAGTCGAGATTACCGCACCTCCATATCGTTTGCATTTAGGAACACACACACACTAGAAATGTGATCATTAAAATGCAACAAATTAACATATACAAAATTACGTTTTTGTAGGTAACAATGCCTCGTATTTATTACAAAGATACCAAACCTTATATTCCTCGTCTTGTAGACGATCCAAACATCTCCATTGAGCAAAAAGCTCATCTTGCCAAAGTCCAAGATCGATACATACACGAAGGTCGTGTAGTCGATGCCCACTATGTTCTCTTGGACAACATCCAAGTTTGCTTTCCTACCATTGAGTTTGACTGTTTGTACAAAATTAACAGTCAAATTTGTCCTCGTTTTGTCCTCGAGTTTTACAGTCGAGTCCGAACCTTCACTGATGATGATGGTAATGTCTTTCTTGATTTTTGGATTCAAAACCAAAATATCATCCTGTCTGTCTCCGAGATTGGTCAAATTCTCGGTGTTCCTGCATATGGTCAGTGTGCATACACTGAAGACCATTCTCTTGAGTCTCTTTTCTACAATCTTGAGAATGTAGGTACCTATCGTACTGAAATTCCCGACCTCGAGTCCATCAAAAAAGTCATCCAAACACCTCGAGTCGTCCACACGTATCAAAAACGTGATGGTTCCATTGTCCACCTTGACCCCAACCGCATCTACCTCAAAGAGCTTCTTCCCGACCTTAGAAGTTGGGAACTCCTTCTACGTGAGAACGTGTTGAGCCTTGCGGGCAACCGTGATCACGTTTCGGCGAGTCTCGCCCACATGCTCTACTTTCTTAGTATCGAGGAACCATATAACCTCGCATACTATATGGTCAAACGGATGGCCAATATTCATAGTCGTTCAGATAAGCTCATGCCATACGGTATGTTGCTTACTCGTCATTTCAATTGGGTCATGGAAACCTTTCCTCATCTTCGTAGTGTCAACTATGTCCTAGTCAATCTGGCTATGAAACCCCTTGGTGGACCACAACATCGCACAAAGCAACGTAAGGACAAAGGGTCCAAACGTGGTCGTAAATTCACTTCCGATATTCTTCTTTCCTCTTCTTCCTTTGGTCATGGATCATCTTCTCAACCTATGGATGAGGACGATGATGAGGTGAACGAAGAAGGAACGTCTCGTCCTCGTACTCCCTCTCCCGACACCTTCCTTCGTAACCTTGACACATCATCGTTCACTCAAACAACCGACCCTGACCAAATCAACTTAGCCACTGCAATAAGAAGGCAAACTACAATGTACAATCGACAAGTCTCAATGCATGAGCAAACAATCGGGGGGTTCAAGTCCATTAGCAAGGCGATCAAAGGACTCAGGAACAAGATAAAGAAGCTGGGGAAGAGAAAAGACTAGGGATTACTAACTTAAGTAGAGTCACTAACTTAAGTATTACTAAGATATTAGTAATGAAGTTATGGCTATGTCCATCTAGCATAAACTTGCTTGATTTTCTTGATTGAAATTGGTTACTTTAATTAGTTAATCAATTTTGATATTTTATGAGCTTTTTTTAGTTCATATATTTTTTCTATTGCATGCACTAGATGATAAAAATGCTTGAAATGATGCATACTTGCTAGTTGCCTAAACATAGACAATCACATGATTACATTAGTTGCTAGTAGAGACTAATGATAGGAAAACTATGTGATATTCCCTAGTAAATTGAGGCTTTGAGATTTGCAACAAATGGATTCCCTAGAATTTCCCCATTTAGGCAGCCTAGAACCTGCAGACCTGGAAAAAGGGTCAACTAGAGGCCACAGCTCCACTAAATAGGGGACGGATCCACTAAATTTAGTGGTTCCGTCGTACCTTTAGTGGTACCGTGCCCTGGGAAGACAAAATTAACTGTTCTCTTCCACTTTTTGCCTCTCTTTTTCTGGAAATCTGCAAACATAACCTGATTCCCATACACCCAAATCCCCAAATCCAACATCTCATCCAACTTTGCATGTTTTGATTTGGCTATATAAGCTAACATAATACATTGCCATCCTTACCACTATCACACTCACCATACAACTATCATGTCTTCCACCATTGCTACAACTTCCCACAAAACCAAGAAGCCAAGGCTTAACATCAAACCAACAAATGAGATGATTCGCATTGATTTCACCTTAGATGATGATGATGATGATGATGTTCACACACCAATAACCTCAACCAAATCTACATCCTCAATCTCTACACCTCTAGCCCCATCCAAAGCCATCACAACTAGGACAACCACATCATCATCCTCCAACTTTAGGATTTCCTCATCCTTAAACCCATCAAGTTCACCACAACCTCTAGCTCTCACACTAACCTTATCACCTACATCACCCTTTGAACTTAGCACCAACACATCATCCTCATCATTATCACCCTCACCACAACCTTTAATGGGTCATCCCATTCTTTATCCCCTACAACCACATACCTTGAGTTGTGCTTGTTGCCACCATAACCAAAATCTCATCATAAGCCTTAGAGATGAGTTGAGCTTTAGGTTCTCATACCTTGAGCACCTCCTCACACCACCAATAGGACCCATCATCCTTCCACCTCCACCACCACATAATAGCCCAAACTAAACATACTTATGTTTAGTTTCACCAATAAAAACTTAGGACCCCTTTTGAAGTTTGAAGCAAATCTTGAAGTCTCATGCTACTATGGATGTATATGTGCCTTCTTTTGTTTATTTTGCTTCTAAAATGTAGTCATACCTTTGTATGACATTTAGTTTCTCCTTATGAATAAATGGCCTTTTATGAGGATTGTTTCTTTTTAATTTTTAATGTTTGGCTGCTTAGTCATTCATTGTGTGGTTGGATATTTGCCTTAAGTACTACATGTTAGATATTGCATATTTGTTATCTAACCTTGTTTTGTAGCACAAACCATTGCTCGATTCCTTGGTATTCTCCAAATGAGGGGGAGTATATATCAAGAGGGAGCCTTTGCAACCTTTTTGCTTCGACAAAAAAGGGGAGAAATGGGAGTAAACTCATTAAAAACTTGTTAAAACTAATTTTAACTTAAAATGAGTTTATGTTTTGTCATCATCAAAAAGGGGGAGATTGTTGATGCAAATAATGTTCTAAAAACGTTATTTCTATCTTTCGACTACTTCACGTTTTGAGGATGACAAAATGTGAAATCACGTTACGTTAAAATTAACGTAAACAAGTTTTTAATCGGAAGATCCCGTTTCTACGAAAATCACTCTTGAACTACGTTACAACTTGACTAATGATCAAAGAAATGATTTTGGGTTTTAGGATTTCACATTTTAATGTGACAAAACATTTTTTCAAAAATATACATGACAAATTATTTTTGAATTATTAAGAAATGTTTTAATGGAAAATAAGTTTAAAATACATAACAGCTATTTTTTCCCCCCCCAAATCAGCTCCAAACTTCCCCAAATAAGTTTTCACCAGAAAAGACAAAAAATAGAGCGTCTTTGTCTGGGACGGCTCCACGGTTCCACTAAATTTAGTGGAGCCGTGGGTGATTTAGTGGAGCCGTCCCTCTGTAACGGCCAGATTTTTCTTGCCTATAAATACCAGCCCTATTCACAGTTTTTGGGCATCCTTTTTCACACAGAACTTTCTGAGTTCAATACTCTCTTCACATTTTCTTTCTTTGATCATTTAGATTAGTTTTTCTTTTGTTCAAGAGTGATCCTATCATCCCATCAAGTGATCCTCTTCATTCCTCTTCAATAGCAAGAGAAGAACACAAAGTATCCAAGAAGATACAAAGTGTTATCATTCCTCTTCAAGCAAGAGAAGAACTCAAAGTATTCAAGAAGATACAAGAGTTATAGTTGTTAGGTTTATTGTAACATTTGTTACATCCTTGTTGTATCATAGCATATATCAAGATTATTTTTCTTTTGTGAGAGAGTGAGTCAAGATCATTGTGATCTTAAGAGATAGTGAAGATCTCTTGTAGCCATTGGGCTTGTGTGATTGATCAAAGGATCAAGAGTAGATAGAATAGGTTGAGTGAAGTGAGAGTTGATCATTATGATCGTGTTGAGATCTTGGTGATCTCTTGAAGCCATTGGGCTTAAGTGATTGGTCAAGTGGACCTTGGTAGATTGGTGCTAGCTAAGATTAGCACTCGACATCTAGCTTAGTGTCGGTAATAGGATAAGCGACGTGTACGGTTTTTCTCCGCCTGAAGGGAGGTTGTTGACATAGTGCTTGAAACTCTCGAGTGTGGTACTCGGGGAGTGGAGTAGGGCGAAGAAGAGCTTCGTAGCCAAACCACTATAAATCCTTTGTCCCGGTTTGATCTTTCCAACTCTACTCTTTACTTTCATTACTTAGTATTAGTTAGTTTAGTGTGTTGTTCATATTGGTGTTAATTGATTACACATAAGGCTCGAATCAAGATTTCCAATAGCAAAGTTTTTAAGAAGATTTTAAAACAACTTAAAAACCGTAAAACTATTCAATCCCCCCTTCTAGTTTCCCACAAACCCGTCAACCCATTGTTGACCATATTATCAACTTATACTATCACTTCATTTAGTCTATTCAACTTTTACGCATATAAACCTTACATAGGTTTATTCTATAACACTCTCATTAATCTCATTATACACATTCCAATATATTAACATGATTATATCCATGTTTTACAATTCTTTCTAGCGCACTTCATATCACTTATGACTTCTAGCGCAATCTGCATCTCCTTCATCACTTCTACTCATCACGCTTAACCATTTATTACTAACACATTTTACTTATCATGTTTTATATGCAACATGATCTCATCACGTCTTAACTTCACACTTTAACTTTCTCATTTTAGTTACTCATATAAGAATTCGTGCTTTCAAGCATCTAATCGTTATTATATCAATCGTGTCTTTCTAATCATCAAACTACAAACATACTTCATTATTCATTTATTACTTTATCTCATTTATTAAACACTTACCATACTTATCTTTTCACATATCAATTAAGTCTTACATAATATGCACTCCAATGGATCTATCATATCTCATACACTTCTATGTATCATGCTCTCAAGCATACCACATAAAACTTAGACATATAATAAACTACCATAAACTTAACATCTCATAAGCAATCATTTAATAACACTTAACACTTATCCAACAAGTGTTAAAACACTTACAATCATAATTAGCTCACGTAATCTATGGTTCATACATCACATTGCACAATCAATCTATGTCTAAGCATCAACATTCTAATTAGCTGCAAGCACTAGCTTACCTTATAACTAAGGCATCATACAACTTTTAATTCACTTACTAGCCCATCTCTAATGCCGTTTAGCATTCCTACTCGCATTCCATCACCATAACTCTATCATACATTCACATAGTTGAAATACAATCACCGGCACCAACCGAGGTGCTCGGCCAACTAATCATTTAAGCACTTCAAGTCCCCCATGGATTATACCTCATATTCATCAACACTATAACACACATCTATCACCTATCATCATTAAGCTCAACTAGCATAAAAACATAATCCGTCTCACACTTAGCAATTACTTTCCGCATTACTAACACTTACTTTCAAGGCTTCTACGAGTGGTTTAAGACTAGGCAACCTATAGTAGAAACGTAATTCACTTAAACCGAAGCTATGATACCAAGTTGTTACACCCCGTGCCCGATTTGACCAAAAATTAAAACTTTTTGCGCGGAAGCGCTTGACTTTTACGAACATTCTGTTACTCTTTTGACCATTTACAAAAATCTATAAACATTCAGACCTTGAGACTATTTTTAAATGAAACTAGACTCAATTACATTCGAAATGCCGGGTGGCACGACCCTTGACGACTTACGGTTTAAAAGATATGATTTTTCGAAACCGACAAAATCAGTCCAAATTTCGGTACAAACCGAAATTTGGTGTACCCATACTAAAATTTCACCCCTTTTGACAATAAACAACCCATGCTACCTTATTTCCACACCAAACTCACTTAAAGCCATTAACATCTCATACTAAATCGTTTACATAATCAATCAACCCGTTTGCTACCCAAAATAGGTAAAAACACTCTTAACCCAAACACCCCTTTAACTGCATAATCCTTTTATACGTCTTTTTGACCCATCTTTCGAAAAGACAACTTCTATGATCCGACAATTAACGAAACTTTCCAGATTTACTTCTTATATCATTGGGCTCATTTTCATATAAAAACATTCACCGTTTGACCCTCAAAATAAGGCTTTACAAATGACGGGTTTTGTGCCAAAACCCATTTTGACCCATTTACATAACAAATCATCTATAACACTTCATTTTCCCACCAAACTTGACCAACATCATTACTTTAACATACAAAACATGTTCCATAAACACTTGACCCGTTCACAACCCAAAATGGGTATATTTACACTTAATCCAAACGCCCCTTTAACTTTGACTATAAACACATAAAACATACTTTGACACAACGGTTGACCACCAAATCGATAGGACAACCTTAACATACAATTTGCCACACGGCTACACTATACCAACCAATAAAAGACCAACGGGGGTACAAACTTTACACTTGAGCTCGGTATTCTACCTAAGCTCTACTTTCTTACCAATCTTCTAATATCACATAACCAAACCTTTATCCTTGGTCCAAGCCTTCCATGATAGCATACAAACCTTAGTAATTCAAGCTAAGATTATTCACCATAATCACTGTGGAACGTTTTGTTTGTTCTTAATTGAGATATTTATGTATTGAATGTGTTTAGCATGCGGAATCTACTACAACACACTTTAAAAGAACACAAGATGGTGAGTTTGAGTAAATGAGAGAATGCAATGAACAAAGAACACAACTTTGGTTAGAACAAAACGATTCAATATTATTGATGAAATAATACGGATGATCTAAGTATCACCAGGATTACAAAGTAATCTTGAATCTAAGATTGTAAAAAGGATTTGTGATTCGAAGTAACTAAGTTACTTGAGAGATAGTTTGGTTCGTGGTTATTAGTTGTGAAAGATGCATGTATGAAGAAGTGACTAAGATATCCTTTTATAAGATAAGGATATCTTATTACATGTTGTCAAGTAGATGAATATAATACTATACTTTGACTATTATGGCGCCTACAATTAAATACAACTACCCATGTACACTCTGATATATTCTTCTGTCACCACAGAAGACTATTCTACTTCTACATAACGTATAACAATGTACAAAGACTAATAATTCAACTAAATATCTATTACAAAATATCTAATCGACAAAACAGAAGCTTGGCAGGCTCTTCATTAGCTAGCAGTACCTTCTACCCAGAAGGTACTGGTAGAACATCTTCGTACACTACAAAATCAACTAGCAGGCTCTTCTCATCATTGGCAGGCTCTTTGACTTTGATCATTTTATTCCCAACAATCCTCCCCTAAACTTGTTATTTCCATTAAAATACACAAGTTTCTGATGAATAAAATACATACCTTGAGGATTTGAGAACTCTTCCAAAAACCTTACTTTCTATCCTTCCTTTTTCTTTCATATTGCTCAGATATGCTCCTCAGCAAACTCTGAACAATCTCTGAGTTTTCTTCATCCTTGTCACACCTTAATCTCTTGGAGATCATAGCTTTAAGCACTTCATAGCTAAGAGGATACTCTTTCTCAGCTAACATAAAAAGTTCTATCCCACTCTGTGTGAAAAGATGATGAGTATGGCTATGACTTAGAAATTCCCAAGTTGTTGTAGGATCATAATAGGGAAATTTCCAATGAACATCCTTGGGATCAGGATCAAACATTCTATTGAATTCCACCCAAAGCTCTTGTTCCTTAGCATCTGTACTAGAATTTGTAGCTAACCTAATCTGCACTAGATTCCACAATTCTTCCAAATCTGCTCTATCAGATGCTCTAACTAAATTTTCAAAATTCTTGAAGATAGCAGACTGTCCCCCAACCCTTAATATTTTCCATGACTTACCAAATCTATCATGGTGTATTTCCCAATCAATTATAGGGTGTCTAGACCTAATTGGATCAGCATGAATGATAGTAGGTAAAGTAATCAACATTTTACTTACTTGCCCTTGATCCAATTTTGCTACTTCTTTCTTCTGAGCATCTTCCTTCTTCTTAAATGGATGTACATCAGATGGAACATTATAGTAAAGATTCTTGTAGGCTTGAAGATATAAAAAGAAGATTTCATCAGCAGATTTCTTCTTAAGTTGATAATCAGTCCAATTTGCCTGATTCTTCAAAAATTTCTTCATAAAGATTGTTTGATCTTTGTTAGTTTTGCCCACTTTAAAACCTCTCTTCTGACTTTCCTTCATCTTCTCAAAAATGTCAGCCAAAGCTGCTTCTTTGTATTTCTTGTTGATGAAAGATTCAAGTGCTTCAGTCTTCTCATCAGAATTGAGTGTCTTGTCATTTACTATATTTGCTGCATGACCTTTCACAATTGGATCATTGTTAATAATCCATAACATCTGTGCATCAAAGGTCTCTTGAGCAATTTGAGTATCAAGAAGAGCTTGAGCAGCTTCTTCAGCTTCTTTCTGCTCTTTCATTTCTTCAAGCATTCTTGAAGCTTCTCTAGCTTTTAGCTCTTCTTCATGAACTCTTTTGGCCTCTTCTTCTCCTAAAGCCATCTGAATTTGCTGAGTTCTTTTCAACTTCTTGGACTTTGGCTCATCTTCAATTAGAATACCTTTGCCCTTATCCTTTGGAGTTTTATCTTGTGTTGGAGCAGAGGATTGCTCATCAGCAACTAAAATCCTCTTTCTCTTGTACACTCTCTCAGCAGACCCTTTATATCCCATAGCCAATAGCCTTTCTCTCCTGGCAGACTCTTCTTCTGCCCTAGCAGGCTCTTGCCCTGCTCCAACAGGCTCTTCATCATAAACTTGAGTTCCATCATGGAATTCAAATTGAGCCTGTTCCTCCTCTTCTTCCTCATCTTCAGACATATCCTTCCTCCCCTTTTTGGAAGAGTGATCTATCCTATCAGCATCTGACTGTGAAGAACTAGATAAAACAACCTTTGCAGACTTTTTACCTTTTAACTTCTTCACTTCACCCTCCAATCTCTTAACCCTCTTAACCAATTTGATGTTGATCTTAGAAAACCTTTCATTTTGACGTTTAAGAGCTTTCTCTAAGAACTTCACCTTGTCTTTCAACTCTTGCATTGTCTGAGGTGATTGGGTTTGTGATGTATGATGTGGGGATGGTGGTGGTGTTGCTGATGGTACTGGAGATGGTGTTGGTGATTTTTGATGTGTTTGTGAAATGAAACCATGTGAAGAACTGGATGATGGTGTATCAGCAGATGGTGTTGGTTCTTCTGGATGTTGTGGTACCATTTCATTAAAAAGTGGAACTTCCTCCCCTCTAAAACCAATTCTCATATTTGAAAATACTTTTTGAGAAAGTTTTGGTGTTTCATAAACTGAGTCTGTGGGAAGTAACACATGTTGTAATTTTCCAATGATGCATCCAATGAATCTTGGATACATCAAAAATTTTGTTTTAATATCCACATTGTTTATCAATCCTTCAAAAATATATTTAGAAAAATTGTATTTTCTGTTTGTAGCTAAGCAAATGAGAGCAGAAGCCATGTTACCACTAAATTGCTCCCAAGAGGTTTTCTTCTGGCTCAAACAGTGAAGGATTGTGTGAATCAAAAATCTCCATTGTGGAGTAAGATGCTTTTTCAGAAAAGTGAGTTTGTTGAACTCAGCATGATACCCCATTCTTGTTAAATTTTCAAAAATTTCAGTATCTGGTAACTGACTAATACCATCAGAATCATCCAAATGAAGATGTCTTCTTATGGATGACTCAGTAAGAGTCAAATGTTTACCATCCACTTTGGCTTTTATTCTTTGTTCCCCATTTTCAGAAGTTTTAATTTTAGCAGATTCCCAAAATTGTAAAATTTGATTTTCATAAATAGTGGGATTGACTAGCAAAGCAAACCTGATGTAGGAGTTGTTTAAAAAGTCCACTACTTGATGAAATGAGGCATTATCCTCTGACTTCTCCAAAAATGCTAACTGATTGTGACGTTGAACAAAGTTTAGATCAATTGTGGAAGTCATAATGAAAATTTTGAATATGATGGTGGGATTTGTTGGTAGTACTGGTAGAAGATGAAAGATGTATGTGAATTATGATAATGACTGATGAAAGAAGATATGAGAGAATTACTTTTAACCGACAATAATAAAGATTAAAATAAGTAAGTGAAAAGGCGGTTAAAAAGATCTTTTATATGTAAAATATAATATAATATATTCATCAGTGAATTACATAACTACCCCAACGGCTAATTTTAACTACCAGGCCTAAAGGCTAAAACTTTTTCTGACAGGCTCAACGGCTATCTAGCAGTACCTTTGTACTCTAGCAGTACCATTTTTGTACTAGCAGTACCTTTGAAAGTTTTTAAAAATCCCTTATAGTTTTTAGCAAACTACCAGCTATCAACGGATTTGAGTTGTCTTTACCAAAAGCCGTTTGCTTAAGGACTAGCTAACTATTTACAATTAAGTATGGTCAGTTAACAACCATATAGTTTTGGGTAAACTATCAACCATTAACGGATTTGATTTGTCTTTACCAAAAGCCGTTTGCTTAAGGACTAGTCAACTCTTAAGTTTGTGAAAACTTGGTGAGATGAATACCAAAAGCCATGATGGCCCAAAAGATGGTGCAATTTCCTTGGATGGAGGAAATTTGAATCAGGCATTGATGCTGTGTATCTTGGATGATTTGCTCAACAAGTGAAATCATCTAATAACATGCCTTTGAGTTGAAAACATTTCTTAGTTTGATCTAGATAGAACTTTCTCCTTGAGAAATGCTTCATCCTTTCTAGATATGTGATCTAACTATCTCTTTTTCAACTCTGCATCATCTTGTATGCTCTTGTCTTTTCATAAATTGGTCTTTCTTCCATTCTGGGCTATTAATTCCTCCCCTGAGATTGTTATTTCTCCTGAAATGAATAAAACTTTTGTTGCCCCTTTTGTTTGAAAGAACTCTTGTTTTGTTATCAACCTGAAATGTGTTAGTTGCAAACCAAAAGAACAAAGTGTAGAACACTTGATCTATAACATTTTAAGTATTCAAGCCTTTAAATGAACAAAACATAGCAATTTTGTATCAGCAGGACCAATTATGAACTAACAGGACCTTTTGACTAACTAGCAGTACCATGTTTAAAATCCAATACCAGTTAATATTATGAACAAAAACATATGATTTTCAAAGATTTATCATTCCAATACCTCCTACAAGATATTTGAATCTACCTAAATCAAAAGCTTTGGTGAGAAGGTCTGCATAATTCTTTTCAGAATCAATTTTAACAACTTGAATTAACCTTTTCTCATTGCAATCCCTTATGAAATGGTGTCTGATTTCAATATGTTTTGTTTTTGAGTGTTGAACTGGGTTTTTAATGATACAAATAGTACTGCTATTGTCAATATAAATAATGGTGTTAAGAAAATTGTACCCATAGTCAAGCATTTGATTTTGGATCCAAAGAACTTGCCCACAACAACTTGCACCAGCAACATATTCTGCTTCAGTTGTAGAGTTGGCCACCATTGTTTGTTTCTTGCATTGCCAGGAGATTAGTCTGCAACCAAGAAATTGACATCCACCAGTTGTGGATTTTCTGTCTAGTGTTGCACCAGCATAGTCACTATCCGAATAAGCCACCAATTCAAAAGATGATTCCCTTGGATACCAAAGACCCAACCTAGGTTGACCCTTAAGATATCTAAAGATTCTTTTGACTGCTGTGAGATGAGAGATCTTGGGATGTATTTGAAACCTTGCACATACACATACTGAGAACATGATATCTGGTCTTGATGATGTAAGATACATCAAAGACCCAATCATTGATCTATAATTGTGCAAATCCATATCTTCTCCATCAGCATCTTTGATTAGCCCTTTGTCTGGATCCATTGGTGTACTTGCAACCTTAGAATCAGCAAAATTGAATTTTCTTAGGATCTCTGCTACATACTTATCTTGGCTGATAAATATGCCTTCTTTGGATTGTTTCACTTGGAGACCTAAAAAGAAAGTAAGTTCCCCCATGGAACTCATCTCAAACTTACTGTGCATAAGTTTTTCAAATTCTACACACAAGCCTTGGTTTGTTGATCCAAAGATTATGTCATCAACATAAATCTGCACTAACAAGATGTCTTTCTTTGTCCTTTTGATGAACAAAGTTGGATCAATCCTGCCTCTTTGGAATCCACTTTCTAGTAGAAAACAAGCCAATGTTTCATACCATGCCCTTGGAGCTTGATGTAGGCCATACAAAGCCTTGGTAACTTTGTAAACTTTATCTGGATACTCAGCATCAATGAAGCCTGGAGGTTGAGATACATATACTGGTTCTTCAATTTCACCATACAAAAATGCACTCTTAACATCCATTTGATAGACAGTGAAGCCTATGAATGAAGCATAGGCTAAGAAAAGCCTAATTGCTTCAAGTCTTGCAACTGGAGCAAACACTTCTTCATAATCTACCCCTTCCTCTTGAGTATATCCTTGTGCTACCAATCTAGCCTTGTTCCTGATCACTATACCCCTTTCATCCTTCTTGTTTCTGAACACCCATTTGGTTCCAATTGCCCTATGACCTCTGGGTAAATCAACCAATATCCAAACCTTCTGGATCTTGAATTGGAGAAGCTCTTCTTGCATAGCTTCCACCCAACTTGCATCATCTAAAGCTTTGTTTATGTTTTTGGGTTCAGCCTGAGATAGAAAACATGAAAACAGGCATATATTGGAATTATCATTATTCTTTTCTTCATAAAGAGAGGAGATTAACCCTTCTTCATTTGAGGATAAGACTTGAGATAAACCAACTTGAGATCTTGTTCTAACACCAGAAGTTATGCTTCCAATCACATCATCAGTTGAGTGATCTTTGAGAATTCTAGTGTTTGGTGTTTTAGGAACTTCATATGTAGTTGGAAGATTGCTAATCCCAACTTCTTCTTGAAAAGAATCATCTATTTGAACATTCAATGGCTCAGCAGTACCAATACTTGTACTAGCAGGACCATCTGAAGAACTGGCAGTACCATTGTCATTAGCACCACTCTCTTGATTCTCTTGATTCTGAGTTCCTTGATCTTCTTCATTGCCTTCTTTTGTTGTGTTTGAAGGTCCTTCTTCATTTGAAGATAGATCCATACTTTTCCAAATTGGCATCCAGATGAAATCTTGATTTTTAGGAATTTCAACATTTTCTTCAGAACCTGCATTTTCATTAGCATTTGTACCTGTAACAGGCACATAATTCATAGATTCTGAAAGCCTATCAACATCAAACATCCAATCTGGTCCAACTCCTTTCACATTTGCTAGTTTCTCTTGAAACTCTATGTGAAGATTCTCTTCAACTAGCCTAGTGCATGTGTTAAACACTCTATAGGCCTTACTTTGCAAGGAATACCCTATCAAAAAGCCAACATCTGCTTTTCCATCAAATTTGCCTAAATGATCTTTGGTATTGAGAATAGTAACCTGACAACCAAAAGGTCTCATAAAACTTAAAGATGGTTTTCTACCAAAGAAAAGTTCATAAGGTGTTTTTCTATGTGGTTTTGTCACAAGAACCCTGTTTTGTACATAACAAGCAGTACCAACTGCTTCAGCCCAAAATGAAATAGGCAACTTAGAGTCTACTAACATAGTTCTAGCAGCCTCTATAAGTGTTCTATTCTTTCTTTCTGCTACTCCATTTTGCTGAGGTGTTCTAGCTACACTAAACTCTCTTTTTATGCCTTTTTCCTTGCAAAAGTCATCCATAACTCTATTCTTGAACTCTGTCCCATTGTCACATCTGATGACCTTAACCTTCTTATCAGATTGGTTTTCTACCTCAGTGATATAGGTTTTAAGTGTCTCACTAGTTTCATGTTTGGATCTTAAGAAGAAAACCCATGAAAATCTACTATAGTCATCAGTAACAACCAGACAATATTTCTTTCCATTCAAGCTGCACACATTAGTAGGACCAAAGAGATCCATATGAAGCATATGTAAAGCCTGAGTAATAGAGTTTTGGGTCTTGGGCTTACAAGAAGCTCTATGTTGTTTGCCTTTTAGACAGTCAACACAAGTTTGGTCGTTTTGGAAAATCTTTTTGGGTAAACCTCTTACTAAATCATATTTTGCAATAGTGTTGATTGTTTTAAAGTTTACATGACCAAGCCTTCTATGCCAAAGCATAGATTCATCCAATGAGGCCTTTGCTATCAAACAAGTTAAACCTTCTTTGGGATCAATGTTCTTTAAATTGACACTATACATATTGTTCCTTTTTGGAATTTTAAGAAGGATCTGACTTTCATCAGGCATCTTAAAATCAGAAGAAAGAACCATACATCCATTGTCAGTAAATAGAACATTGTTCTTTTTGTCACACATTTGTGAGACACTAAGAAGATTAAACTGAAGTTCTTTCACAAAATACACATTTTCAAAATCTATTTTACTGGTTTTAATAGTACCTTTACCAGTAATCTTTCCTTTAATTCCTCCCCCAAAGGTAACATATCCTCCATCAAATGTTTTGAAATCTGAGAGGAATGACATGTTGCCTGTCATGTGCCTAGAACACCCACTATCAACATACCCTTGATCTTCACTATCAGTTGAATGTTCCTGCACATGAATAAACACATTAGTTTCCTTGGGGTACCCAAGCCATGACAGACTTGGGTTTGCCTCTTGCATCAATGAAGTCAAACCTTTTCAGGATTGTTGATGCACCTTTTGATTGGATTGGTTTCCAAATCCAACATGCTGAGGCCTTAACAGCACTTTCCCTTCTAATCCATTGTGTGGTCTTTGGTCTATCAGTACCAATTTTGGCAATACCAATTTTGGCAGTACCATGTGGTCTAGCAGGACCTTTTGGTCTAGCAGGACCTTTGGTTTTTGGACTCCAAACTTTTGTTTTGACCACATTTATCTTTTGAATAGGATTCTTCTCAACTTTTGGTACACTTTTGAAAGTGTTTCTTGTACCCTTTTCAGTTGATTTTGTAATAACAGGCTTATGTTGTCTAACAGTATGATTATCTTTTGTAGTGTTAGACTTAACAAAACTTTTTCTGGGTTGAGTAACATTTGTTTTAGCTTTTGATTTACTCCCAGAAACCCATTTATTACAATAAGCATGAAGATGATTAAAGCTACCACAATAATAACAAGCTTTATTAAACATAACAAAGTCATCACCTAGTTGTTGTGATTTAAGGTTGTTCCAATTTCTTTGGCTTCCCCTAGGTTTGTTATTACATTTTTTACAACTTTCAACTGTCTTCAAAACAGTTTTGGCTTTAGCTTTAACTTCTACTTTCTTAGGACTGGATGGTCCTACTTTGATTCCTTTAATAGGAATAGTCTCATCTTCATCATCATCAGATACCCAATCCTCAATAATTAGGACATCTGGTCTCTTCTCAGTGAGCACCTTGGAGAGTGAGACATTCTTAGCACTCTCAGAAGGTTCACCTATCACTACAGGTTTAGCTAATGGTTTTGCAACAAATTCATGTAAACCTGATGCAGCAAGATCACTACCTTGTGGACAAGGAATTCCTCTATAAGGTGGAGGACAATTATTATATCCTATCCCTGATTTTATTCTCTTATTCAACTGACTCTCAACTATGCTCTTAGTACACTCAGAAGCATTTTCCAATTTAGTAACAGTCAGTTGAATATTGTCTCTAGCTAATGTCACTTTAGTGCACTCTGTCCTTACCATTTCTATTTCTCTATCTTTCAAAAATATTTGTCTTTGAAGAGCATTTTTAGCATCAGTAAAGGTAAGTTCATTTTCTCTATAGTGAGTGATTTGTTTTTCTAGCTTGGACATACCACACTTATGGTCAAATAAGGTTTGAATGGTTTTTCTATGTTCTAATACTTCTGTATCATAAGCTTTACTTATGATTTTTAATTCTTTAAAAGATTCACAATCATTAGGACATTTGATAATTTGTACCTCAGGGGTGGAGAATGCCATCAAAGCCAATTCATCAGAAGTTGACTCATCTTCACCCATGAAACTCCAGTCAAAACCCATGCCATCTATAGCAACCATTGCTTTTGGCTCAGCAACTTCAACAACCTTACTCTTGCTTTCAAAGCTTCCTTTCTTCTCAAAGCTTCCTTGGTTTCTATTGTCAAACCCTTTACCTCTGTCATCCTGCCTCTTAGGTCTTCTACACTCTCTAGAGTAGTGACCTTTCATGTGGCAGTTGTAACACTCCACCTTTGACTTATCATAGCCAGCAGGCTCACTTCCATCTATCAGTATCTTCTTGCCAGTCCTCATCATCAACTGCTTAGCTCTAATGCTTAAAAGTGAAAGTTGCCACTTTAGGTCCATTACTTCAAGATCATCAGGATGAATCTCTTGAAGGTCTTCAAATGTTAATACAGACCCATTGTGTTGAGATGTAAGAAAAGCACACCCAATTGTTTCATCCAAAATGGACTTGGTGCTACTAGAAGTATTAGCAGTACCAAAGGTTGTGTTAGCAGTACTTTCTTCTCTGCCTCCTTTGTCTTCATGATCAACCTTTGAAATGTTTGGGGATGAAACAAATGCCATATTTCCTGAGCTTGACCCAGTAGTCTTCTTAACTTCATGTTCTACAATTTTGAAATTGTTGTAGAGATCATTGAGACTCATCTGGTCAATATCTGACTTGTTCTTCCATACAATGACATGCATAGACCATTCTGAAGGTAAACTCCTAAGAAATTTAGAGTTTAGGTCTTCTTGAGTTATCATCACTTCATGGATGGCTAACTGACTTGCAAGCTTCTGAAGTCTATTGAACATACTGTCCAAAGACTCATTGGTTGTGGCTGTGAAGTTCTCAAATTGTTGTTTGAGAAGGGTTTTCTGTGTTTTCTTGGTAGCATCATTACCACCAAACCTAGCCACAATAGCTTCAAAGAGGGTTTTGGCATCTTTGTATTTGTTAAAAATCAGAAGTTGATCATTTGGAATAGTCATCAGTAACATACTCCTTGCCTTGAGATCATTTTTCTTCTGAATTCTTTCATCTGCATTCGATGGTTGGGTTTGTATTGTTGTTACAAGAGCATCATTTACTGTTGTTGTGGTGGTTTGGGGTTTAAATGAATTGCCTTGTTCAATAATCTCCCAAAGTGCATAATCCTGCACTTGAAAGTATTGTTCAACCCTGAGTCGCCACATTTCAAACTCATTTTGTTTCAGTAATGGAAGTTTAGCTGCAACATTTGTCTGAATATGTTCAACATCCATTTTTCTTTTAAATTAGTAAATATCAAGCCTAGCTCTGATACCACTTGTGGAACGTTTTGTTTGTTCTTAATTGAGATATTTATGTATTGAATGTGTTTAGCATGCGGAATCTACTACAACACACTTTAAAAGAACACAAGATGGTGAGTTTGAGTAAATGAGAGAATGCAATGAACAAAGAACACAACTTTGGTTAGAACAAAACGATTCAATATTATTGATGAAATAATACGGATGATCTAAGTATCACCAGGATTACAAAGTAATCTTGAATCTAAGATTGTAAAAAGGATTTGTGATTCGAAGTAACTAAGTTACTTGAGAGATAGTTTGGTTCGTGGTTATTAGTTGTGAAAGATGCATGTATGAAGAAGTGACTAAGATATCCTTTTATAAGATAAGGATATCTTATTACATGTTGTCAAGTAGATGAATATAATACTATACTTTGACTATTATGGCGCCTACAATTAAATACAACTACCCATGTACACTCTGATATATTCTTCTGTCACCACAGAAGACTATTCTACTTCTACATAACGTATAACAATGTACAAAGACTAATAATTCAACTAAATATCTATTACAAAATATCTAATCGACAAAACAGAAGCTTGGCAGGCTCTTCATTAGCTAGCAGTACCTTCTACCCAGAAGGTACTGGTAGAACATCTTCGTACACTACAAAATCAACTAGCAGGCTCTTCTCATCATTGGCAGGCTCTTTGACTTTGATCATTTTATTCCCAACAATCACCATCAATTCATCATCATCAACCTTTTTCTATATCTTGAAGAGAAGCATAATTAGGGACTAAACTCTTGCCATGGAACCCTAATCTCTTCATCAATTGATCAGCCAAGAATCATTGTATTTCCCTCTCTTTCTCTAAACCGACCTTCACAAACACCCTGGAACTCTTATGAAGATAAGATAAAACTCTAGATAATTAGTAGGTGGCATGTTTGCCTAATTGGCACCTTAGGTCCCTCAATTCCTATTCTTACTTCTTTAGCCACAACACACTTTATAACATATTTAACACTTGGCAACCTAGGTCCCTTTAGTTATTGCATCATATCTTATATAACTACATTAGTCATACTTTGACTATTAGTTGACTATCGGGTTTGACCACAACGCAACATTCGTTGACTGGCCAATCACATAAGGCCTTTATCCATTTCATCTAGGGTGGGTCCAAGTACCCGGGAAACAGGTCTAACAAGAAGATCCATGGCCGGCTACAAAAGAACTCATCAAAGAGGTATGTGAGGAAGAGTATTGATGACATATGTTGTATCCATGTAATATTCTAAGTAAAGATTCGATATTTGAAACTTGAACATGTTTTTTTTTCATGAGTCTTCTATGATTTGGTTGACGTTATACTCTTGAAATACAACTGTACAATATATCATTAAAAGAATCTTGCATGAGTAGTAATGCTACACTATAAAAAATGAAGTTATGCTTTGATAATGCAAAAATGGGAGGGTTACTCTTGGTTCCTTTTCAAGATTTAATAAAACATGTTTGTAACGCTATTTGTTTCGAAAAAAATAGGAGGGTTACTTGATCGATTAACAGGTAGTCTTTGGTATATTTTCGATCGATTTAATTGTTTACCTTATAATCCCGTGATAATGGGAGGTTACTTGATCGATTAACATGTCGTCTTTGTTGTATTTACGGTTGACTTAATTGTTTACCTTTTAACCTCGTGATGTTCATGGGAGGGTTACTTGATCGATTAACAATCCGTCTTTACATAATACATTTTTTATCGGTTTCACGGTTTTCCATTTAATCCCGTGAATTTCACGGGCCAATAAACTAGTATATGTATATTGGGACGATAAAAAAAATTATGTAACTTGTCCATTTTTGTTGTTCTGTGTAACCTTTTTTGTTCTTTTTTTGTTATTAAAAAACAAACCTTTCAAATTTCGACCTTTGTGCGTATTTTGTGAACGAATGATAAAATGGTCATTGTACATGAACAAAAATACACATAAATGTCGAAATTTGAAAGGTTTGTATTTTAATAGCAAAAAAAAAAAAAAAAAAAAAAAAAAAAAAAAAACTGAACAACAAAAATGGACAAGTTAGATACATTTTTTTTTTGTTATTAAACACATAGCCCCATGTACTTCATATCTGTATAACCGTATTTGTGTACGCTCACATAGAATACCTTAACAGATTATTAGTATAAGATAAGGAATTGTGGAACCAAAGCTTCTTATGGCTACATTATTAGAGTTTAATTATCTTCAAAAAACAAAAGAAATCAGCTTAGGGAATATATATGCTTGAATCTTTTAACATTATAAGTTTATAACAAGGGCATTTTCTTTATAAAGTAGTATGATTCTTTTTTCTCAAAAATATCGAACACTTTTTTAATCCAGCATTTTGGCAGTTAATTTAATGGAAAATGGTCTGAAAAGGCATCATACTTGCCACTTTATTCTTTTGTAAGCATCATACTTTTTTTTTCCTATAGTGGGCACATACTCCCTTAATCAGCACTATTGTAAGCATTTTGATGACGTGGCATGATCTAATCAAGAGTTAATTACATAAATTTACATAAATCGTCCCTGTGGCTCTAAACAATTACACCATTCGTCCTTTAGTCAATTACATAAAAGGTCCCTGTGGCTCTAATAATTTACACATTTCGTCCTTGTGGCTATAAACTCAAACTAATCACCATCAAACACCACCACGACATCACCACTACCGACCCACCAAACCCCACCATGACATCAACACCAAACCACTGATTTTCTCTCACACACTTTATCATCACCTTATTCATTTCAATTCATCCTCACCTTCATAATTTTTAACTAATAACACCTAAAAAAAATCGACAACAGAACAATTAAAAAAATCCACAAATCCGGCCACCACAACCACTCGCATCCGTCGACACACCACTCGGATCCGCCCTCGCTGCCACAACCACCAACCAGACCCGTCTCTGTTGCAACCAGAACCACCACCTAAATCAGACGTAGCCACTTCCACCACCACCAAAAAGCGCAGCCACTCAAATCCATCAAATACACTCAAAACACTCGTCACCACAAGCTCTTTATCACACCCCTCATCCCCATCCCTCACCACCTCCTTAAACAATCCCATTGCCTAACCACAAACCCTGGTGCATTTCATCAAACACCTTACGCGCATCCCAAATCTCCCCACACTTTATTGCAGGTTGTTCATCATCCTGCAATAAACAACTATGAAGTGTTAGTAAGGAAGATTACAGTAGCTGTCATGCGAATAAGCTAAGGCGGCAAAACAAAATTCTACAGTGTCCGGCTTATTTAACAGTACATGTTTCAAGAATGTGAAATTGGTAGTCTGGAAATGAAAAACGTAAGACTTCAGTTTCCGATAGTAATGCTATTTTCATTTTTATTATCAAGTGGATTATTTAGTAACAAAGTGCATAGAATGATTAGAAACACCAACCAGATTTGAGTCCCTTTATTGCGCAGAAAACTTTATTATCATTTGGAGGAATTTGGTTCCGAGGTATGGCTGCTATTGGCGACCTGAAATCAGAACACCAAGTAAAAGTTGAATGTACAAATCTTCAATATTAATCAGAAATTTCAAGAAGAAAGGAGTTATACATCAAAATTTCTTTTATTCACTACCAACTTGACAATTGTGCATAGATAAATATGATCAAAAAGCCACAGCTATCATAACTATGATAAACCCCAGTACCAACTAAAAGTCTGAAACACTACATGTTGAAGTTTATATTTACATGCTCAATGAATGCAACTGCAAAACCATCATTATACTCCATATAACAAAACCACATATTCATCTTAGTTACAAACAAAATTGCAAGTGGAGCATCAGATTAGTGGAAGACATTAGCATGTGCAATCCAGCTAGACCTCTACGTGGTGCACCCATCAGATGTAGAAAAAAATAAGTTAGTTTTTACTTTATACAAGTCAAACAGCTAAAAAATCACAGTGACATAAGCGAAAGTGATACAATTGCGATCAACAAAGAAAATTAAGCCCTGATTACAAATGAGAAAAACAAACATGATCAAGCTTGAGACCATTAATATGCACACCATGAAACAACAAAAAAGGAAAGAATAAGATATTTGCACGATGATCTGAAAAAGCAGTTTAAAAAAGGCAACTCATGCTTAAAGAAAAGATGATCGTTGCTAAACATTCTTCAACTTGTTGGCTAGCTATAACATTTCTTTCACTACTCTCTACCAACTTGAGTGTTTTTGTCATTGTTGCCTGTAAGTTGGGCGTTCAAAAGCAAAGAGTCGAATAGAATGGTTTTAATAGCTGACCACTCATTTTCTACTAAATTATTTTTCTTCAATCGGGATCACAATCCACCTACTATCTTGTAATAAACAGAGACAAACTAATCCAAGCCTATAATGTACATGACAATATTAAGCCTATAATGTACAAACTAATCCAAGCCTATAATAAACAGAGACAAACTAATCCAAGCCTATAATGTACATCACAATCCACACAGAACTGAAAAACAAACAGATACTCAGATAGGCACAGTCAAACAGCAAAAAAAAAAAAAAAAACTATTAACACCAAACTCCTGTTAATCTTAAGGAAGAAAGAACAACTTACAAAGCTTATGTGAACCCTAATTTACCAGAACTCGCCGCACTATAATCCAGCCAGCAATTAACAGCAACACCCAATCGTTAACATCCCACAGCAACTGAGAACAATCACCGGCGGCGAGGGTTCCGTCTATTAAGGGTAGCAATCATGCGAATAAGACTGAGTACCATGATATGGGACTTGGTGGTATCAAGGCGATAGCAGACTATAAAGTGCATACAGCGGGAGACCTTGTGGATCTGCTCGAGTTTGTTGCTCCAAAGATGATGGCGTGAGAAAGAGTGTGAAGTGAGAAACAGAAAGAAAAGAGTGTTTATGTGTGTGAAGTGAGAAATAGATAACACAGGTGTTTGATTCAAGGACGAATGGTGTAATCGTTTAGAGCCACAAGGACGATTTATGTAAATTTATGTAATTAACTCTTGATTAAATCATGCCACGTCAGATTTATGGCTACAATAGTGCTGATTAAGGGAGTATGTGCCCACTATAGGGAAAAAAGTATGATGCTTACAAAAGAATAAAATGGCAAGTATGATGCCTTTTCAGACCATTTTCCCAGTTAATTTAATGATAAAGTTAATAAATCTTGCATCTTTCTGATCATATAAGCGTCACAGTCATGTCTTTTTTGTTTTGTCTTAACATAATTACTTTACAATTCTTTGATACTAAGCACTGTTTTTATATGTATAAATAGTGAAACGGGACAGATTTAAATCCATTACACTCACCTGATATCAACTATAAGTAGAGAAGAATATTTGCATAAGTAGTCATGTAAATCACGAGTATACCTTCAAGTTAAACGTTTTCCACTCATCTCGTGCCTGCATAAAACATTGCATCAGTAAGTAAACAATAAGTATAGGCATCTTTTGTGTTCTTATATTCTCTTTCATCAAATGCAAATCGTAATGTTTCTGTTTCTTACAAAATCACTTGTTTGTGTATTCTTGTCGTTACATCCTCTTTTAAGAACTTCTATTCATAAACAGATAATTTTAAAGGTTGTACTTTACATTAAGTTGAGAAACTACGTGATGTTCAGAAGGAATTCTTATACACACTTTTCTTCCCATGAAAGTTGCAATCCATTTATTTGTTGAGAAAGCTTATGCTAAATTTCTGGTTTTCCCTTTCTTATTGTTAAATTGTCGTATTGAATCCATTTTTAAACCGTACATTGCCATGAAAGGTCCAACAAAATTTATTTGTTCTGGAAGTTCATGCTGAATTACATGCATAATTTTCGTAAGAGGCACAGAAAGTACACAGTGCTTACATTCTGCTTTCACAAATCTCATCCTTTCCACAAAGGTACAGCAATTTCATTTGATGTGTAAGTTCATGTTAATTGACTGGTTTCTGTGTTGTCATGGAAACTGTTAAGATCAATCCATCTTTAATCATGTTAGAACCTTAGCTACATTAGTTAGTAGTTAAAAATGATTGCAGCCATGTAAAATAAGCCAATAAAGGTTGCATAAATTCGTCTGGAACTAATAACCCTTTGATTTGTATTTATAGTGAAACATTACTTGAGGAATAAGTTGGGTCGATTTAGGGTTATAGAACCCCTAGGCCGATAGGCCAAACCCATCCATATGGGTTTCTAGATCCTTCTTATGCCTCTAATTTCACTAACGGTCCTTCCTTTACTTACTAACGGTCGTTAGTCAATTCCGTTAATTACTTAACGTCCGTTAGTCCACATTTCGTGTCCAAATAATTAAATATATCACGGTTATATATATTAATTATTTACATTGATCATTCATACGTAAAGTGTGCAATCCCATCACTACAACAAAAGTGGCTTTTTAGGACGTACAAAAGCGTCATAAAATGGTACTTTATAGGACCTTTCATTTAATAGGACCAAGGATGAAAGCGTATCATGTAAGGGGGTTGTAATAGGTCAAAAGCGTCCTAATATCTCAAATATCCTTATGAAACCAATTTTATGGTCGTATTATATGTCTATGAACAACCCAAATAGCGTCCTAATAAAACCATATTAGGACACTTTTACAATGTTTTGACATGTGCTTACCTACTTTTAATCTTTTGACACACATAAAAACGTCCTTAAAAGTTAATTGTTAGGACGCTTATGATGTAACATCATAGCTATTTTAGCAACCAAGAAAAGGGTCCTAATAACTCAAATAAGATTATGATACCAATTTTATGGTCGCATAATAGGTCTATAAACAACCCAAATAACGTCCTAATAAAAACATATTATGACACTTTTACAATTTTCTAACATGTGGTAACCTACTTTTAATCTTTTGATACACATACAAGCGTCCTTAAATCTTAATTGTTAGGACGGTTATCATATAACATTATAGTTACTTTAACACCAAGAAAAGGGTCCTGATATCCTAAATAAGATTATGAAACCAATTTTATGGTCGCATAATATGTCTATGAACAACCAAATAATGTCCTAATAACAACATATTAGGACACTTTTACAATTTTCTAACATGTGGTTACCTAATTTTAATCTTTTGATACACATACAAGCGTACCTAAAA
Source organism: Artemisia tridentata subsp. tridentata (assembly GCA_021014915.2). NCBI lineage: Eukaryota > Viridiplantae > Streptophyta > Magnoliopsida > Asterales > Asteraceae > Artemisia > Artemisia tridentata. Next base: position 314,624,908 of record CP139501.1, on the reverse strand, counting down.
GATAATTGTTAGGACGCTTATCATATAACATTATAGCTACTTTAGCACCAAGAAAAGGGTTCTAATATCTCAAAGAAGATTATGAAACCAATTTTTTGGTCGTATAAAATGTCTATTAACAACCTAAATAACGTCCTAATAACAACATATTAGGACACTTTTACAATGTTAAGCGTCCTTAAAAGTTAATTGTTAGGACGCTTTATAAGTTTAATAGGACAATTTCAAAGTCCTAACAAGTCATATGATAGGACGCTATTTTCAGCATGCACACTCTATTTTACGATATGAATAAAACATCAACTAATTATTAAATGAATAAAACGAAATTGTATATCAAATAAGCAATTTTCATAACAAAAGCACTAAACATAAATAAGGTATAAACATTATCCGACATAAAGTCTTGTAACATTAAACAAGAAATTAAAGCAACAAGAAGCTTAGTCTGGGCCTCTGGGGTCATCATGCATCCTTTCTCAATCCTCACGGACCACCTACAAATAAACATCCATGTATAAGCATTAAGTTCCATGTTATTAAAATTATTGGTATCACAAGTTTAACAAAGACATACCGAGATAAAGGGACAAGGCCATGCTATGGTTGCACCAACACAGTCTTCAATTGTTCACCCCGCTCATGGAGGGCTAATTATATTTTGCTACTTAAATCCAAATGTTCATAACACAACCGAGCCAAACTGCACCTTAAGTGGGTGTGTTTGTTCTTGAACCAGGACCCAATAACCACCCTTGTGGTGTCTCGTAATGTCGAGACCAAGACAAAGTAACGAAACCTAACATATCCATACAGCAAGCAAAGTAATCGAAGACAAAAAAATCAGTGAATTCAAATGATCAAGACCCCAATAGGAAGCAATTACAAACCTGACTTGCTAATATGATAATACCACAAACAAACAAGTATCAAAACAAAATAAGTAAACCTATAATCAAACTCAACACAAACTACATTCGACACACCTTACAAACATAAACGCACCATGACTTGACTGAAACAGTAACTACAAACCATTTCATGAGTTTTCTACTAACCGAGAACTATACGACAACACTTTAAAAAAAATTAAACGCATTCAAACAAAACAAAAATAAGCAACTCCATCACAGACCGCAAGCAAAAAACACCCTTTGGGTGTTATCGTTGAGCCTAGCACAACAAACAAACGCACCCTCTTGGGTGTGAGGCTGACCCGAGGTAAAACGCAACTGAACCTACTAATTTAATCTAAATCGAGACAACATAAGCAGATAAGCAAAGCCAACCCACTCGTGAGCCTAAACGGGTCACGACCCGTAACCCTATCCGGGTCAAACAAAGATGATGACACAACAACAACACAACAACAACCAGTAACCAAGAATAAGTAAAAATAACTCAACTCGACTGAGTTGAGTCGACTCAGTCGATGAGCAAACCACCAACCTCAGATTACTTAAAAGAAATGTACAAGGACGATTCGAGTTCAATACACACAATACATATAAAATAAAAAAGTATAGCTCTTGAGTTGACTCGGACGAGTCAAGTGACTCGGTATGAATCCGAACGAGTTACGCGTAAGAAATCAAGATCCACACGAGCTTGTTTTGGAAACGTGAGTTTTAAATAAATTTTCGTTTTATAAATGTTAATATAAATGTTTACTGGTTAGGGTTTTATATAAAAAAAATGAATAAATGACGAAGATGGTGGCGTGTGGCTTACCAATCGAGGGGGAAAGGAGGAGAAGGGTGGCGGCGAGTGGTGGTGATGGTGGTTGTCGGCTGTGGTGGCTTCAAAACACGATCAAACGAGCTCCCTTTGGCTCCAAATGTTCCAGAACCGAACCCCGTGTCTTGATCTACGTGGTGGCATCAAAAGGATGGTGGCCGGAAGTTGGCCGGAGCTCCGATGACGGCGCCGGAATAGGAAAATCTAGCTAGGTGTGTTATAGTCAAAAGAGAAAACCCTAAAATTGCCCTATTTATACCCATGAGGGGCCAAACCTGGACAAAATAAACTGGAGGGGCGGCGGAGAAAATTTAAGCACGGGGTAGATTTTGTAATTTTGCAATTCTTTTAGTAAAAACCTTGTGGGCCCCATTCGACATACCAAACGGACTCGAAAAATTATGAAACTTGCGCCATTGTGTCCGAAATAATTTTTCTAATAAAAACGAGTATAAATATGCATAACTTTCTTGAAATTAATTTATTTGGCAAATTTGATTCGTTTCACGTGTTTTAGGCCGTGCCGGCTCGATAAATGAACAATGCTCACGTTTTAACTAGATATCCACTGTTTTTCAATCTCAAACAAGTTCAAAGAGATTTAAAAGCTAAGGGAAATAAAAATAATTATTTTGGCTCGTAAAATAAGTTTTGGAAAATTGTCGGTTGTTACACCTTTGATGATGAAGGCATTTACACAGGACGTCATAGTCCATTTAAACCTCCTTCAGATCAAAGGTACTTGAGATTCTTGACCCACAACGTCTTGGAGTAGTGATGATGGAAGTGGCTTGCATGGTGGATGGAGGGTGGTTAGATCAAGCATCACTTTGCACAAGAACTGTTTGAAAGTAGTCCTTGAATTTGAAAGGATGCTTGATAAAGTTTTGGTGGGGGATTTAGATGGTGGGGATTTGTAGAGGATGGTGGTTGAATGTTATTAGCCGTCATTTAAGAACGGCTAAAAGTTATTAGTAGTCATTTAAGAACGGATCTAGATGATAGGTATGATTGATAACATCAAATAGTTTTGATATTTTAGTGTCAATTTCCCCCTGATATGCTCACCATTTATATCATTTTACTTGAATATACACTCGTATTCGTTAATATTTCATTTTCTGGTAAATTATGAGCATAGGAACGAAGAGACGCGAGGTTTATTAATGAAAATACACAAGAAGTATGCTGACCAGACAAAAGTTACGGCGTAGATCCACTCTCTACTTACGCTGTAACAAAGATTTACACTAGAAGACCCAAGTCAACACTGACCAAGGTTACGGCGTAACTAAATATATTAATTTGACGAAAATGTGGAGAAATGTGTTAGAATATATTAGTTTTGTCATTTTTATTAAAAGTTATAAAAATGTACTAAATCGGGTCAAAAAATGATAGTCAAAACGATAAAATATAAATATTAGCAAAAAGTGGCATCACCTTTGTGACAGATGGCAGCAGCAGACACCGCCGTCACCCGCCCCAGAATTTGCGGGATCATGTCTGCGACATGTTCCCAGAAAATCCGGCGCCGCCGTTTCAGGTACCAAAGCTGGGTAATATAAATACCCAGCTCATTTACTACTCCCAGCTAATCTGACCTACCTGCATTTATTTCACATAACTGTTTAAGGTCTCTCGGAATACCCTATACTTACTCTCACGCCGGAGGTCGGTCCTGGGATAGCACCCGGGGCGAGCCTAAAGTGTGATGTTGTGCGCAGGTTTCTGAAGGACGTCAGAAAGTCGAAGAGGCCCACATCCTATCCTTTCGGAAGAACCCAGCTCAGTTCGTCCGAAGGGATCTCCCTTACTTGTCCGAAGTGATTGCACAAAATTGCTACAACAAATTGGCGCCATCCGTGGGACCTTCCTTTCGATCTACTTGAAGTTCAGAATGACTAGCCCCACACCTATTACTCCCATCCAAAACACAAGAGGGGCCGAAGGACCCGGAGGCGGAGGCAGGGGACAAAACCCTCCAGATGTTCGGGCCGTATTTGAGGGTCACCTATCGGCCCTCAAAGAATTGTTTAAGCAACCAAGCAACCGCGACTTGATAAGCCCCATAGCGTTGAGATTTGGTGATGATGACACCGATGAAGAATCAGGCGAGGGGCCGCCGAACGGTAAAGGGAAGGCAGTGGTGGATGATGACTTGAGTAAGCCGTTCAAAGAGGTAATAAAGTGCCCTTCCTCATTATAGATATAATATAAGGTACTTTTTTTAAAAAAAATAATAAGGACTAAAATTTATTAAAAATCATTATTTTGGGACCAAATCATCAAATCAAAATCACTTTGTCCATCTCCAAATACACGATCATTCCACCATCCAAAATTGCCAGCGGAACTCACCACCATCATCTCCGTCAATTGATATCCGACAACCGGAAATCAGCACCATCATCAAGACCAGGTAATACCTCATAATTTAAACCCTAATCGTTTTTGCTTAATTTTTATCAAACACAATGTGTGAGTTTATCAAACAATTAACATAATTGAAACATAGTTATCTGTGGTTAATTGAATTAGTCTCCCTTTTTTGTCAAATAAAGTATTAGTTTTTTGATGTTTGTGGTTAATTGAAACATAGTTATCTGTGGTTAATTGAATTAGTCTCCCTTTTTTGTCAAATAAAGTATTAGTTTTTTTATGTTTGTGGTTAACTTAGCTTTTTCCGGAGATGAAGATCCAGTTGAAGCAGCTTCATGATTTCAATTAGCTAAATAGTAATACTCCCTGTTTTTCTTTAAATTGTTAAAAGTGGGTTATTTTGGTTGTTTTGACTTGTAACTTTTATCCATACTACATGCATGTAATAACTTGTTATTGGTTCTTTCTTGCTTTCATGCTTTCATTCTGATCATTCTTTCTACCAAGTAATATTCTACTACGTACAGCAACGGTGCTGGTAACCGGGCCGGCATACACGTGGCGCGACACATATTCGCCACTGATTTTCAAAAACTCCTACAACAAAATTGGTTATTTAAAGTAGGAAGCTGCACCTATCATGAAACCTACGCAAACACTAGCTAGACAGTATCTGAAGTAGCTGTTTTTGTACCCACATGTATGTGTTTGCAAAGGGATAACGTCTCCAAAAAATGTTATGGAGGCAGATTTTGAGTCAGTAAATAGTAGAAGCGGCTCGCGTAAGGCACACGTGTAGTAATGTTGCCACAGAAACTGATTGCACAAGTTTTGCAGAACCTTTGTGCTAAACGTGTAATCTACATCCATCGTTATCGTTTGCGTACTTTTTAAAATAACATGCCATAGATAAGTAGGAAAATACATAGACACCGTTGTTTCTGTTTAATTAAAATACACTCCTTCAACCCTAACTCCCAATTGTATAAAAAATTAAAAAACCACCCCCTCCAAGTTCAGCACAATAATAAATAAGGCACCTATAAAATGTAACATAAACCAACTGGCTAAAAAAAAAAAAGGTCTATTTTAACACTATTGTTAAATAAAAAAAATATTCATATAAAAAAAGATAGAAACAAAATGTTACTAAACAGATTTTCTAAAAAAAGATAGAAACCAAAGAAAAAAAAGAAAAGAAAAAAAAAGACCCCGCCGCAGCGCGGCGGGTCATTTTTCCCTCGTTATTTTCTATTATTTAATGAAAAAATAATAATAACTTTTGTGGATAGGGTGATATATAATATGACTCAAATATCAAGTGTCTTATTATGGTGTATAAAGTTATGAGACCCAAGTATCAAATGTCATATTAAGTAATATTTAAATAAAACTCTTGCGAATAAACATTCTAAAAAACTGATATTTTATCAGGGCCGGTGATTGGCATGTGCGGCAAGTGCGGGCGCACAGGGCCACCGATTTTAGAGGGCCTCAAACTAATGCAAGTCCATTATATACATGTAGGATGTAGACGTATTTTTTTAGTTTCAACCCAATAAAAGCCCATATTTAATTACTTAGGCAGGCTAATTCTGTTAAGGGATAATAATTAGGGTGACAACATGCTAAAAAAAACATGAACACAAGGGGACAATCAATAGGTTACAATTAATTCAGTCAATTCTTAGCAATTAATTTGGAGAGTTTGTTCTCTCTATTTTCCTATATAATATTTTAGAATAATGTGTGAATGTTATTTGATGTTAATTTTTAAGCTTCTAACACGTAGTAATTACTCTAACTTGATACTGGAATACCAACTATGAATTTATTGTGTTTTTAATATTTCGATCAGAACATTGTTTTGAGTTGCGGTCTTAGGCAATGCGTCTAGGTTCCTTATTACAATTTGTGCATTAATTAACATTTCATTTACATATATTAAGTATTCCGTATCAATAGGGCCTAGTTTAATTTATAGCGCAGGGCCACCGAAATCCACGAACGGCCTTGTATTTTATGACTCAAATAAGAAGTGTCCTATTATGGTGTATGATAATATATAACCATAATAAATAATCGTCTTATAAAGGTTAAGGTTATAAGACCCAAGTGTCAAAGGTCCTATTAAGTTTTATTAAAATATAACTTTTCCAATTAAGCGTTCTATAAAATTGATGTTTTATGACTAAAATTTCAAGTGTCCTATTATGGTGTATCAACCTATGAGACCCAACTGACAAGGGTCCTATTAAATTTTGTTATAATAAAACTGTTGCGAATAACCGTTGTAAAAGCCTGATGTTTTATTACTTAAATAGATAGTGTCCTATTAAGTTTTGTTATAATAAAACTTTTGTGAATAAGCGTTCCATAAAACTGATCTTTTATGACTCAAATATCAAGTGTCCTATTATGGTGTATCAAGTTTTGAGACCCAAATATCAAGTGTCATATTAAGTAATGTTTAAATAAAACTTTTGTAAATAAGCGTTCTAAAAAGCTGATGTTTTATGACTCAAATAAGAAGTGTTCTATTATGGCGTATGATAATAAAACCATAACAAATAAGCGTACTATAAAAGTTAATGTTAAAAGACACAGGTGTCAAGGGTCCTATTAAGTTTTGTTAAAATAAAACTTTTGCAAGTAAGCGTTCTATAAAACTGATACTTTATGACTCAAATTTCAAGTGTCCTATTATGGTGGATGAATTTATGAGACCCAAGTGTCAAGTGTCATATCAAGTTATGTTTTAATAAAACTTAATATGAATAAGCATTATAAAAAGCGGATGTTTTATGACTCTAAAAAGAAGTGTCATATTATGGTGTATCATAAAAAAAACCATTATGAATAAGCGTTCTATAAAGGTTAACGTTATAAGACCCTATTGTCAAGGGTCCTATTAACTTATGTTATAATCAAAAACGTTTGCAAATAAGCGTTCCATAAAACTGATGTTTTATGACTCAAATATCAAGTGTCCTATAATGGTATATCAATCTATGGGACCCAAGTGTCAAGTGTCATATTAAGTTATGTTATAATAATACGTTTGCGAATAAGCGTTCCAAATAATTAATGTTTTATGACTTATGTATCAAGTGTCCTATTATGGTGTATTGTAATAAAACCAGAATGAATATGCATCCTTTAAGGGTCCTATTAAGTTTTGTTATAATAAAACTTTTGCGAATAAACGTTCTAAAAACCTGATATTTTATGACTCAAAAATAAAATGTCATATTATGATGTATGATAATAAATCCATTATGCATAAGCGTCCTATAAAGGTTAACATTATAATACCCACGTCTTAAGGGTCCTATTAAGTTTTGTTATAATAAAACTTTTGCGAATAATCGTTTTAAAAAAATGATGTTATATGACTCAAAAATGAAATGTCCTATTATGGTGTACGATAATAAAACCATTGTGCATAAGCGTCCTATAAAGGTTAACGTTATAATACCCACGTGTCAAAGGTCCTATTAAATTTTGTTATAATAAAACTTTTGTGAATAAGCGTTTTAACTAACTGATGTCTTATGACTCAAAACTCAAGTGTCCTATTATGGTGTATTATAATAAAACCATAATGAATAAACGTCCTATAAAGGTTAAAGTTATAAGACCCAAGTGTCAAGGGTCTTATTAGGTTATGTTATAATAGGACATCTAGTGATCAAGTGTCGTATTACACTATCACATAATGGGACACCAACAACTAAATGTCTTATAAAGTAATTTATTAGGATCCATATTTTAAGTGTCCTATTAAGTTATATGATAATAGGACCCCAAATAATCAATCATCCGATTATATAACTTTTTAGGACACCGCCTAACTAGCATATTTTTAAAAAGGACCCCAAACGCTCATATGTCCTATTAAATAGTTTTTTAGGACTCTATTATCATACCGTCCCACACAAAGGGTCCTAAAAAGCCACTTTTGTTGTAGTGCATGGTCCCGGGTTCGATTCTAGCCATACACGATTAATATTTTTCCATTAAACTCTAACAGCTCCCACTTGGAAATCTATTAAAGTGTAATTGACATTGGTTAGCGTCTAGCAACACGCCAATGCCCCTAGTACAACTTGGGTGGTGGTCTCCTGGAAAAACCATTTGATGATTCATCATCATACTCATCCTTTTGTTTCTAATACTACATTAATAAAGATATGGATCAAAGTCATTCTTTATTAATAATTCTGTTTCTCGTTGTTTCTGATTAAGCAAGATTACCAAATCTTCTGAACATATTCAGGGGAGATCTTGGGTGTGGCCACACATACATCTTACCAATCCTACGAGGGGCCCAGCAGTATTAAACTCCAAACAATTTGAAGGAACAAATTCTTTCTTGACTACGAGCATAACTCACGCACTTTGCAACACTCCTGAAAATAATCCTTATAGCTACCAGTTACGTATAGCGGTAAATTGAATCACAGAAATGCACTACATGCATGACAGTTATCTGGCATCTCAAGTCTGAGGATAACTATATTCACATGATTTACTTGATGACAAGATCCATAAAGTAAACTCATGAAGTTGGGATAAGTCCTATATTCAATTCATTGAATATCATGTGAAATTGGTATGACAACGCATCAATATACTTTCAAGTATATTCTACCAATACTCAGATTTGTCTTAGTTTAATGATATTCCCATATCATTAATCGACAACGGACAATTTAGAATATATAAATATATTCAAGGATATAAACATGCAAATATAGGATATATTATTAAGAAAATGACAATCAAACATAACAAGTATTTTATTTCATTAAAATAATAACTATTCAATAACATCCCATTATCCAAACACTAATCATAGATGGGCATGAAACTACTAGCTAAACAAAGTCCTATGCCTTTAGAAAGTTCATTAAGCTTTCCACCAGGTAACGCCTTTTTAAACGGATCAGCTAGGTTATTATCTGTGTGAACTTTGAGTAACTCGATCTCGCCAATCTCCACTTGTTCTCTAACATAGTGATATCAAATCGGGAAATGTCTGGCGCCCTTCATGACTCCAGGCTCATTGGCGAATGTAATTGCGGCTGAATTGTCACAATACATTTATATAGGTCTTTCGATTGAGGGCATAATGCCAAGCCCCGAAACGAATTTCCTAATCTAGACGGCTTCCATTGCAGCTTCTGAAGCAGCAATATACTCGCATTCTGTTGCATATAACGCTATAGTACTCTGCTTCTTGCTCTTCCAATCCACAGCTCCTCCATTAATGACAAAGACATAACCCGTCTGATACTTCGTATCATCTTTATAACACTTCCAGGACGCATCGCAGTAACCTGTAACACACAGTTCTGCATTTGGATTTTCCCCATATACTAAAAACATTTCTCTCACAGATCTTCAATACTTGAGAATATGTTTCACAGCAGTCTAGTGAAGCTCACCTGGATTCTGCTGATAACAATTGGTAATGTTCTGAGCAAATGCCACATCGGGCCTTGTACATCTCACCGCATACATTATAGATCCCACAGCCGAAGCATAAGGGACTCTACTCATGCGTGCCACCTCTTCAGGTGTTGAAGCACAAGCTTTGCTACTAAAGCCATGTTCCACTTGCATTGGCAAATATCCCTTTTTGGAATTTTGCATACTAAATCTCTTCAGTATTTTATCAATGTATGCACTTTGGCTTAAACCAATCAACCGCCTTGATCTATCTCTATAGATCTTGATTCCCAGAATGTATGCTGCTTTTCCTAAGTCCTTCATGGAAAAACATTTCCCAAGATAGGTTTTCACCTCATTCAATCTTGGAATGTTTTTACCCTTAATCAATATGTCATCAACATATAGAACTAGGAAAATAACATCACTCCCACTAGCTTTGTGATATACACATGGCTCATCGAAATTCTGAGTAAATCCAAACCTTTTGATTTATTCGTCAAATTTCTTATTCCATTGACGTGATGTTTGGTTCAATTCATAAATGGATCTTTGAAGTTTGCATACACGGTCTGGAAATTTTGGATTCACAAACCCCTCAAGCTGCGCCATATAGATGTCTTCATCTAGGATACCATTTAAGAAGTGTTGGGCTATAAAGTTAAAGTACTGCTGGAATATCAAAGTACTGCTAAATGAAGAAAGTCAAAGTACTGCTCATGTTCTAAAGAAGTCAAAGTACTGCACAAGATGAAGGACTGTTATGCAAATACGATTAAGGATTAATGTGTAATACTAGAATGTTCATAGAGTTATTATTAGAATTAGAATTACTTGTCGTTCAAGTATTGTAAACCGACTAGGGTTTTCCTTGTGCCTATAAAAGGACCCCTAGGTTGGTATTAGACATACGAGATTTTATTTAGAGAAAAGTATTAGTCGATTATTAGAGTATTAGCGATTAGAGTTTGTTTAGTGAATCTGTGTAACGTAAGCAGATTCAAGGTTTTAATAATAATCAAAGTTGTTTATTAATTCTTCTTAGCTTTGTTGAAGTAGATTCCGCATACTTAACAAAGTATATCAGTGTTTCACCATTAACAGTTTTGGATTTATCCAAGGTTGTTAAACCTTAAACAAGCTACAAGTTAGTTTGGTCAGAGTATATCGATCCAACAAGTGGTATCAGAGCTTGTGTGGAGACTCTGATTAAGAAGAAACCCTTAAAACCGATTTAACTACAAACCCTAAACGATGACGACTGAAGCTGCACCAATCCCATCCATCACCTCACTCAGAATTCCTATCATCAAGAAGGGAGAATATGATCTCTGGAGCATGAAGATGAGGCAGTACCTTTCTATTACAGACCATGCTCTATGGGATGTGATTGTCAATGGTAATGTTGTTCTTGACGAACCTGTAGAAGTTGAAGGACAACCTAAACCACCTAAACCAACCTTGCCAGCAGCTACAAAGAGAAATCAAGATAAGGCTCTCAACATACTGCTGTCTGCTATTCCTGATGGTCACCTACTAAAGTTCCATGATGCTAAGGATGCAAAGCAATTGTGGGCTGCGATCAAGACAAGATTTGGAGGTAATGATGCTTCCAAAAAGATGCATAGAAACTTATTGAAGCAGCAGTTTGAAACTTTCACTATTGGTGAAAGAGAAGGTCTTGATGCTGCCTATGACAGATTCCAAAATCTACTTAGTATGCTAGAACTGTATGGAGCAGAGGTATCCGTTGAAGATGCAAACTTGAAGTTCTTAAGGAGTTTGCCATCTGTCTGGCATGTGGTTGCTACTATGATTAGAGGACAACCTGGATTGGAGTCTATGGACTTTGATGATCTCTACAACAATTTGAAGGTGTACGAGCAAGAGATGAATGGTCACAGTTCTCAGAAAACACACAACATAGCTTTTGTGTCTTCTGAAAACAGAAGCAGTACTTCTACTAAAAGTACTGCTTATCCTTCTCAAAGTACTGTTGGTGATACACAGCACCTTTGCACAACCACTACTACTCCCACCCCATCACCAACAAACAACACCAACTCTGATGATGTTGTATGTTCCTTCTTTGCTCAACAAGCCACTCTACCTGTTACCTATCAAGAAGACTTGTTGTAGATTGAAGAAGATGCTTTAGAGGAGATTGACATAAGATGGCAAGTTGCCATTATCACTGCAAGGATCAAGAAGTTCATGAACAAGACAGGAAGGGGAATTGATTTCAAAGCCAAACAGGGTATAACTTTTGACAAATCCAAGATTGAATGCTTCAATTGTCAAAAGCTTGGACACTTTGCAAGGGAATGCAAGTTTGCAAAATATCAAGCAAACAGAATGATTGAACAACCCAAGGTTGAAAGAAAGGAGGTTCCCATTACTGAAACAAAACCAAAAGCTTTGGTGGCTCAAGAAAATTTAGTAGAGATTGACTGGAGTACTGAATTTGATGATGAACCAGTAACCTATTCTATGGTTGCAATGGAAGAGTTTGATTGGAGCACAGCTTTTGATGAGGAACCAGGATTTGCTGCTTTGGAATCAAGAGATGGTCTTGGAAGCTTTGATTGGAGCATGGAGGATGAAGATGAACCTGTTCAGATTGCCATGGTAGCTGCTTCACCAAGTTCATCCAATGTCTCTGAGGTATGCTCTAAGTGTAATGATATGTATCAAAAGTTGCTTAAAGACTATGTGACTGAAAGAGATAATTATAGAACAGCTAGGTCTGAGGTAGCTGGTTATCAATTAACTTTAGAGTCAATGGAAGCCAAAATATTAACACATGAAAATAATGAAATGGCTTGGGGAGAAAAATATGAGCAACAAGATTATCAATTAAAATTAAGTGAATGGAAGTTAGGATGTAAGGTGTCTGAATTAGAAAAGATTACTAAGGAAAGAGATGCTTTGTTAGAAAAACTTGGTAGTATTAAACAGGCTGGTCTATCACATGTTCAATTTGTTGAAAAACAAAGAAGAATAAACAGTAGAGCTGGACTAGGTTATGGTGTTAAGGATAGTAGTTCAGATGAGATTCCACCTAGTGACAAGGAACCAATTAGTTCAGAGGAAATCTCAACTAGTGAAGATGAACTTACTAGCTCAGAAGAAAACACATCTAGGAATGAGGAACCAATTAGTAAATCACCTCCTGAATTTAAGAAAGATAAGGAGTATCACTCAGTTCCTCCACCCACTGGTAGGTTTCAACCACTTAGGACAGATGTTTCTCGTTATGGTGTAGACAACCTAGAGTTTAGGAAGAAGCTTACTGGTCAATCTAGTTCTGAGAAACCTAAGGATGATTTTCAAAGGGGTAATGATCAAAAGTTTCCTACAGCCTTTCAAAAACAAGCAGTACCTCCAAAATCTTTTCAAAGTACTGATAGACATTCAGCAGTACCTCCAAGAGAAACTTTTCAAAATACTGCTAACTATAGGAAACCTTTTAATCATAGAAGAGGATTTGGGAATATGGAGAGAAAATTATGTTATGTATGCTATAGTCCTGATCATTTGATTAAGCACTGTGACTTACACTCAGAATATTTAAGTCAGTTCCCAAAGAATAGACCTGCCACCCATAAGCCAAGAGAGACTAGACCAGTTTGGAATCACTCAAATAGGGTTAACCATAGTAATTTCCCTCAAGTACTGATAAGTCTAAGGTTTCTCAAGCAGTACCCTCTAAAAGTACAGCTAAGTTTTCACCCAATCATGGTACTGCTAACACTTTTTCACATAAAAGACCTAAGAGATTCACTTCATATAAATCTAAAAGGTCTTACACCTCAAGCAGAGTACCTAGGTCAGAGAAACCTAAAGTCAAACGAAATTGGGTTAAGAAAGAAAGTACTGATGGGGAACAAGCAGTACTTTCATCAAATAAGGGTGAAACAGGGAGTGTTGTTGATAATACAACACAGGACATGGGACCAAAGCAAATAATCATTGACCATGCCTTTAAAACCAGTGGAGATTACATACTGAAGGAATTCAAGTATGTCACTCCACAAGGGGAACACAAGTCAGTAATGGCTTGGGTTCCTTAAAGAAACTAACCCTTTTCTTTTACTGTGCAGGGCAACCCAGAAGAGGAGCTTAAAGATCATATTATTGTTGATAGTGGTTTCTCTGGCAGCATGACAGGGGACAAGGAGATCCTGTCAGATTTTAAGGCATATTATGGAGGAAGAGTTGCATTTGGTAATGATCCTGATGGAGGGAGAATCACTGGCAAAGGAACCATCAAGGCTGGATGTATTGATTTTGAGAATGTTAGATATGTGAAGGAACTCAAGTTCAATCTTTTGTCAGTTTCTCAGATTTGTGACAAGAAGTACCCCATTCTGTTACCTGATACAGAATGTCTTATTCTCTCTCCTGAGTTCAAGTTTGTTGATGATCACTTGGTAACATTGAAAGTACCAAGAACCAATGATGTGTACAGTTTAGACTTAAAGAGTCTCAATTCTGCTGGAAGAGCAACATGTTTAGTAGCCAAGGCATCATTGGAAGAAGCACATCTATGGCATAGAAGACTAGGTCATGTAAATTTCAAGAACATCAACAAGCTGGTCAAAGGCAATTTAGTTAGAGGTTTACCTTCCAAAACATTCAAGACTGATCATTCATGTTTGGCTTGCAAGAAGGGTAAACAACATAAAGCTTCATGTAAGAAGCTTGGGGAAAGAGCTATTAGAGAACCTTTGGAGTTGCTACACATGGATCTGTTTGGACCAGTTTCAGTAGAGAGTTTAAACAAGAAGAAGTACTGCTTGGTTGTGATAGATGATTGTAGCAGATTTAGTTGGGTCTTTTTCTTGGGATTCAAAGATGAAACCTTTGATGCTATCCATGATCTGATAGTAGCCCTTGAAAATCAATTGAGACTCAAAGTAAGAGGTATTAGATGTGATAATGGGACAGAATTCAAGAACAAGCATATGGATGAATTTTGTGCCAAGAAAGGGATCAAGAGAGAGTTTAGCATTGCTAGAACTCCACAGCAGAATGGTGTTGCAGAAAGAAAGAACAGGACATTGATAGAAGCAGCTAGAACAATGCTTGCAGATTCCCAATTACCTATTCTCTTTTGGGCTGAAGCTATAAGTACTGCTTGCTATGTATTAAATAGAGTATCAGTGACTAAACCTCAGATGAAGACACCTTATGAGTTACTCATGGGAAATAAACCAAACATTCGTTTTCTAAAACCTTTTGGTTGTCCTCTGACTATTCTAAATACCATTGATTCTCTGGGAAAATTTGATGGTAAGTCGGATGAAGGATATCTATTAGGTTACTGTACAAATAGCAAAGGTTTTAGAGTTTATAAAAGGAGTACCAAAAAGGTTCAAGATTGTCTTCATGTTGAATTTTTGGAAGATAAAGAAACTCAGAGAGGAAAAGGTCCTGATTGGATGTTTGATCTTGATCTCAAGTTCACTCCATCTATGAATTATGTGCCTGTTAGAGAAGAAAATCAAGCTAATCACAAAGAAGATGATTCACAGTACATTGTTCATGGAGTCAATGTTAGACCAGAAGATGTTCCTGATAAAGAACCTGCAGTTACTAATAAGGAACAAAGTACTGCTCAACCAACCAATACAGTATCAGATGAAGATCAAGCCATACAAGATGAACTTAATAGGATGCTTTTTCAAGAAACTATAGCAAAATCCTATGAAGATGAACAAAGGAGGGCTTATGATGCTGCAAAGAAAAAGGGTAAATTCAAAGATACTGCTCACAGTACTTTTGATCAAAGTACTGATGATACTTTTGATAGTACTTCTGGTGTGTTAGAACCATCAAATTGGAGCAATGATGATGATTCCAATGTTGATGATGATGATTTGGATAATGCTAACATTCCTGGGTTAGAAGAAATTGATGATGAGCTCAATCATGAAGGTATTTTCTCAACTATCAATGAAGAACCTGATTTTACTAATTTGGAATCTGATCTTCCAGTTCCACCAACTCCTACATTGAGAGTTCATAAAGCTCATCCTCAAAGCAATATTATTGGATCACCCTCTTCAGGAGTGGTTACAAGAAACAAAGTTAAAGGTCTCTCTGAGCAACATACTGCTCTACTTAGCTTTGTTTATAAACAAAACAGGCTAAATCACAAGGATCAACAAACATGCCTGTTTGCTTGTTTTTTATCTCAAGATGAACCCAAAAAGGTAGCTCAAGCCTTATCTGATGAAAGTTGGGTTGAAGCTATGCAAGAGGAGCTTCTACAATTCAAGCTTCAAGAGGTCTGGGTATTATGTGATCTACCAGATGGCAAGAGAGTCATTGGTACAAGATGGGTTTTCAGAATCAAAATAGATGAAAGAGGGAATGTTATCAAAAATAAAGCTAGATTGGTTGCACAAGGATATCGCCAAGAAGAAGGAGTGGACTATGATGAAGTATTTGCTCTTGTTGCAAGAATAGAGGCAATAAGGTTATTTCTTGCCTTTGCATCATACATGGGATTTCCTGTCTACCAAATGGATGTGAAAAGTGCCTTCCTTTATGGCACAATTACTGAGGAAGTTTATGTTAAACAACCTCCTGGTTTTGAGGGGAGGCAACATAGTTATTAGTTAGAACTTATGCATGCGCCATCATATAAGTTCTTGGATTAGTTTGAAGTTTATTTGGATCGTTTAGAAGTATAAGAGGATGGAAAGTACTGGTTTTCTATACAAAGTACTGTTCTTGCAACGTACTGCTATGTGGAAAGTACTGCTTACGTGGAAGTACTGTTCCAACGGTCAAAAATGTGGGGTTACAGTTAATTAATTCATTACGGAGGGGGTAAATACCAACTACAACGGTAACTCTATTCATTAGGCTTTGATTTTTTTTTAGATCTTACCCATATTTACCATATACCATTATACCAATTTTCACTCTCCACTTTATTCTTATCCATCCATTCATTCATTCGATATCCACGATTCTAATCGCAATTTACCTTCGCTTAACACATTCTTTCCCTCTTCACAATCAATGGCTACCCGTGATTTCTGTTCTAAGCATAACGTGGTCGCGAACTTGGATAAAACGGCAAAGAATGTTGATTTTCATGCGATAATTGATTTCTTGACTGGGTCATCAATCAATTATGCTATTTTGGTAAACCCTGATGTAATTGGACCATGGATTCAACAGTTTTGGTCTACTGCTAAGTCTGATGCACATGATGGTGTTCCTTTTATTCATGCTAAGGTTGCTGGTCGAGTAATTAGGATTACTGAAGTTTCAATTAGGGAAGATTTGCAGTTTAATGATGCAGGGAGTGCTATTCGTTTTGAAAGACAAGAGATTTGGGATACACTCAGGGATATTGGGTATGAAGGTGATCTCACCATACTTACTTTTCAGAAGCCATTATTTAGTCCACAATGAAAATATCTCATACATGTTCTACTTCACTGCTTGAGTCCTAAGAGTACTTCATGGGAGCAGTTTGGTCAGAACATTGCTTCTGCATTGGTGGGTTTAGCTACAAATCGTCCTTTCAACTTTTCAAGGATGATTTTTGATGGAATGCTCTCACACATCACTAGTGGTTCACCATTCTTGATGTACCCAAGGTTTATTCAGGTATTCTTAAACAAACAACTTGAGGGTATTTCTAAACCTCAAAGTTTTCTACCTACAGTCACACTTCCACCAAAGGTCTTTACATTCATTGCTAAGAAGGGTATCAAGTTCTCTGGGAGAAATACACCTTTGACAGCCCATATATTGGAAGTTGCACAAGCAGTTAGGGATGCAGAGCAAGAGCAAGAACAAGAGCAAGAGGAATCCTCTGCATCAGCAATTAATGAGCAACCAGCTTCAAGAGAAGATAGTGCTTCTCAACATACTGTTTCATCTCCAATTGCTGAACCATCTCCACAAAGTGCTGCTCAGGAGAATTCACCTCAAGATGAGACTCCACCACCAACTCCCAATGATTATGCTTCCACAGATAGGCATCAAACATCTGGAGAAGATGAGGGAGTGGTTGAGGATGTCTTGACCAACTATGAGCTTTCAAGAGAATTAAGGAGGCTCAAGAAGGTCACTGATGATCAAGCTGATCAGATATTGGATTTGACAAGAAAGTTCAGACGATTAAAGAGGTTTGTTTGGCCATTAGTGAAGCACCACAGGTTGTGGGTAAAGTCACAGAAGAAGACTGGTCAATACTCAAAGAAGTCTAAGTCAAAGAAAAGAAAGATCAACAAGCAATCTTCATTTCAATTGGGGAGGAATTTAGAGAATTTGAATGAAGATACTGAGTTCAATAAAGATACTTTGAATGAAGATACTGAGTTCAATGAAGATACTGGGCTTTATAATGATACACCACTTGAAGATATTCCTCATGAAGATACTGTTGAGAGGAAAAGTGATGAAACAGAGCAGATTAAGATTGAAGATGCTATTGTTGAAGTAAAAAGTGGTGATACTGAGGAAGTGAATTTGGAAGGAACTGATGCTGAAAGTACTGCTCTTCAAGGTACTGCTCATCAAGGAACTGTAAGTCAATTTATGATTACACCAAGGACTTTGGATTTTGAGGAAGATGTTGGTCCTTCAAACCAAGTTCAAGAGGAAGTTGGCCCTTCCAATCCAGTTCAACAGGAAGAAGAGGTTCGAAAACATACTGAAAGTGATGATGAGACTATTGCTGACATCATGTTGAATATGTCTAGACCAAGAGGCATAAGTATTCTTGATGTTGAACAACAACCTCATACTTCTTCTCAACCTACTCAGGAGTTAGATCCAAAAGACAAAGGTAAAGGGATCATGGTAGAAACTAAGAAGAAGAAGCTCACCTTGAAAGAACTAAGAGCTATTCAAGATGCTAAAAATGAGGAAGCTGCAAGGAAACTACAGTCTGAATTAGATGCTGAAGAGTCAAGGAAACATATTATCAAACCTAGAAGGCCACAAAGTAAAGCTCAAGAAAGAAATTCTATGATGGCTTATCTCAAAGGTAGAGGATATACAGGTTTGGTGAAATTGACACATTCAGAGATGAAAGATTTGCATGATGCTGTTAGGGAAGCTGTAGAAAAAGATCTTGCAAGTATTATTTCTTTTGATTCATTCAAAGATAAGAAGCTTGAAGATAGTAGAAAGGAAAGAGTTGTTGCAAGGAGCTCAAAGAGGAAAAGAACAACAACTGATGAACAGCCATCAAAGAAGCTCAAGGATTCTATTGAATTAAGAGTAGACACAGCTGATGAGCTAAGAAATTATTTGAGAGTTGTTGACTTTGAGCATCCAAAATCAAAGGAAGTTGCAGATAAGAAGTCCAAGATTTCTACATTTTCTGTTGTAGACTCACAAGAAGGGGACTACTTGATATTTCATAGACAAGATGGAAGTTTTAGAGTGTTCAATTTGTTATGGGATATACTACATCTAATAGATAGAGAAGATTTGCTTCAGCTATATCTACAAGTGCAGACTTATTTTGAACACATTCCTCCACAAGGAGTGGGTTTGGTTCTGCTAGGAGATCTCACAACCATCTGGGAAACAGAAGAGACAAGTGATAGTGCTCTCTGGGAAAATCAAGAGGATTGGGAAATTAACAGATGGAGGTTCTTTGAATCAGTGGGAATACATGTTTTGGAATTAGAAGATGGAACAATGATCCACATGCAAGCAGAGCAAAGATATCCACTTTCTAGAGATCTGATGATCAGAATGCTAGATTATGGCATGGAAGTGGAAGAAGAAAGTGAAACTGCACTGATGGTGATTGGATTGTTCATCAAATGGACAATGCTAGCTGAAGATTGATGCATAACAACTGGTATGATATTTATAATATAAATCTTTTGAAACATAAGTACTTTATTTAAAAGTACTGCTTGACAAACAGTACTTTCTCAAAGTACTGCTTGCAGCATGAAACCAGTAAAGTCTTTTGATAAAATCAGTGATTTTTGAAAAGTGCAAAAACATTTTGAAGCACAAAGATTTAAACAGCAACAAATGGTATTCAACTCACCATGTTT
The DNA here is from genome assembly GCA_021014915.2 of Artemisia tridentata subsp. tridentata. NCBI lineage: Eukaryota > Viridiplantae > Streptophyta > Magnoliopsida > Asterales > Asteraceae > Artemisia > Artemisia tridentata. The sequence continues at coordinate 314,605,283 of CP139501.1, read as the reverse complement.
AAGTAAACAAGAAAGAGTTTGACTCATCATGAGGGTACGGCTCTGATGTGATTATCAAATCCGTTTTTAGTTGACAATTTACTAAAAATTGTATGGTCATCAACTCACCATATCTATGATAGTGAAGAGTTGGCTAGCCCACAAGATAATGGCTTGTGGTAAAGGCTGTGGAAAACCATTGTATGGTAATTAGTTCACCATGGCAGTGATTGTACTAAAAGAACTAGCTAGTCCAAAAGCAAACGGCTATTTGGTAAAGACTAATCAAATCCGTTGATAGCTGATGATTTGCTAAAAATCATATGGTTATCAATGTACCATGGTTCTTAAACCTAAACATTGGCTACTCTAGAGTTAATGGCTTTGGTAAAGATACATAAAAAAATCCATTAAGTTTTCAATGATTCACCTCTCACAGGAGTTAACACACCTGGAAGTGATGAGAATAGTATGAAACTTTTAAGATCTGATGTACCTATTGCCAATATGATGCTGAGTTGCTGAAAAGATGTGTTGCTGAAAAAGATTGTTGCTAATAAAGATTGCAGATACTGATTGCATTGATGATAACAAGACAACAATGAGACAGACTTTAAAGATACAACCTTTCCTTGAAGATAAAAATGTTGAAGTTAAAGAAATACAAAGGAACTTGAAATCAAGCAAGTGGAATTCAAGTTAGGGGAGGATTGTTGGGCTATAAAGTTAAAGTACTGCTGGAATATCAAAGTACTACTAAATGAAGAAAGTCAAAGTACTGCTCATGTTCTAAAGAAGTCAAAGTACTGCACAAGATGAAGGACTGTTATGCAAATACGTTTAAGGATTAATGTGTAATTCTAGAATGTTCATAGAGTTATTATTAGAATTAGAATTACTTGTCGTTCAAGTATTGTAAACCGACTAGGGTTTTCCTTGTGCCTATAAAAGGACCCCTAGGTTGGTATTAGACATACGAGATTTTATTTAGAGAAAAGTATTAGTCGATTATTAGAGTATTAGCGATTAGAGTTTGTTTAGTGAATCTGTGTAACGTAAGCAGATTCAAGGTTTTAATAATAATCAAAGTTGTTTATTAATTCTTCTTAGCTTTATTGAAGTAAATTCCGCATACTTAACAAAGTATATCAATGTTTCACCATTAACAGTTTTGGATTTATCCAAGGTTGTTAAACCTTAAACAAGCTACAAGTTAGTTTGGTCAGAGTATATCGATCCAACAAGAAGGCAGTTTTGACATCCATTTGCCAAATCTCATAATCATAGTGTGCTGCTATGGCTATGAGAATAGCCCTAATGTCAGCTACAGGAGAAAAGGTCTCCTTGTAGTCAACGCCATATATTTGGGTAAAGCCTTTAGCTACCAAACGGGCCTTATAGGTGTGTACATTGCCATCCATGTCAGTTTTCTTCTTGAAGAGCCACTTACTTCCAACTACCTTGGCATTGGGAGGAAGGTCTACTTTAATCCAGACTTCATTATCTTTCATGGATTGCATTTCCCCATTCATAGCAATCTGCCATTTATCCTTTTCAGGATCATTCATGGCAGCTCTATAATTAGCAGGCTCTCCAAGATCCCCTAATATAGTTTCCTCAACCTCTACGTTAAGACATAGACGTTCAGGTGCTTTCACAGTCCTTACGGATCTGCGAATGGGAACTACTTCAGGTAGAGGACCCAGACTATCCGGTTCCATACGAAGTTCGCTAGTATTTTCATAAGGTAATGTATCATATTGATCATCTTCTAGATCATAGAGCCTCCCACTGAATTCTTGAGATATGAGATCTTTTTAAAGAAAATCTCCATACCTAGCAACAATTACTTTGTTTTCAGGTGGGTAGTAAAAGTAGTAACCCATCATTTCCTTTGGGTATCCTACAAAGATACACTTTACAGATCTCTGCTGGAGTTTATCTGCTGAGTCACGTTTAACAAACGTCTCGCAACCCCAGACCTTTAAATAAGACAAGTTAGGCGTTTTCCCAAACCATAACTCATAAGGTGTCTTATCAACCTTCTTGGTTGGAACCACATTTAATATGCGAATCGCAGATTCCAAAGCATAATCCCAAAAGGATAAAGAAAAAGTAGTAAGATTAAACATAGATCGTACCATATCCAATAATGTACGATTCCTTCTCTCAGATACACCATTTTGTTGTGGAGTATATGGAGATGTGAGATGTTGGACAATTCCATTCTCACTCAGATAATCTTTAAACTCTTGACTTAGGTATTCACCACCTCTGTCGGATCAAAGAGCTTTAATCTTCTTTCCAAGTTGCAATTCTACTTAAGCTTTAAAAACCTTAAATGTTTCAAACACCGCATATTTATGTTTAAGTAAATAAACATAACCATAATGGCTAAAATCATCCGTGAAGATTAGGAAGTAGCTAGCACCTCTCTTTAACGTATGTCTAAGTGGTCCGCACACATCTGTCTGTATTAAACCAAGTAGATCATTAGCCTTTTCAATACGATTATTAAAAGGTTTCTTTGTCATCTTCCCAGATATACAAGATTCACACTTATCAAATGATTCATCATTGATATCTTGCAAAAGCCCATCACGTTGCAGCTTTTGCATGCGAGTCTTGCCTACGTGAGCAAGTCGACAATGCCAAAGATAAGACGAATCCAAGACATTCTTGACTCTCTTATTATTGATGCTATACATCGAATTATAATCATTACATTCATTCATATCAATCTCAAAAACAACATTCACAACAATAGCAGTAAAATAAAAAACATTATTTAATGAAACAGAAATTCCATTGCTAGAAACAGTATGTTGAAATCCAATATTCAATAAACATGAAAAGGAAATGACACCTCTAACAATAGAAGGTGCATAATGACAATTATTCAAACACAGTACTAAGCCCGAAGGCAAAACTAATTTAAATAATCATATGGCTTCAACAACTGCTTGGGCTTCATTGCCCACTTGCAGATATTGCTCCCCATAGGCGAGTCTCCTTTCCACTCTAAATCCCTGTAGCGTATTACAAATGTGAATACCGCATCCAGTTTCATATACCCAGGAATTTAATTTTCGAGTTAATGTAAATAATTCAATCATGAAAAAGTTACATGAAGTACTGGCTTTCCCAGTCTCACCCTTCATCTTTTTCACTCGCAACTCCTCGAGATAAAGAGGATAGTTCCTCTTCCAGTGTCCTGTCTCGTGGCAGTGGTGGCAATCCTGATCCTTCTTGATTGGATTGGCCTTGCTCTTCTGAGGGTACTTCTTGGGTGCATGCTGATAGATCACAACTTGTTTGCCCTTGTCAGCTTTACCTTTCCCCTTATTCCCTTGCGGTTTTGGCTTCTGAACCCTACCTCCTTGTATTGCTAGTACTTGAGGAGTAGGAGCCTTTCCAGGTAAACCCTCTTCATAGTCAACGAGCATTGCGAGCAATTCTGTTACTGTCTTCCCCGAGCAATGCATGTTGTAATTCTGAACAAAACCCTTAAAGTCCTTATTCAAGGACCTATTGATCAATTTCACACACACATTCTCAGGGTAAGCATAGTTCATGAGCATTAGTTGGTCCATGTAGCTTTTCATCTCCAACACATAGTCACAAACGGGTTTACCTTCCCCATGCCTACAGCCGTGCAGTTGATCTATCAAATCATACAACTCTATAGCTGGTGGCTTTTCATATGTCTTTTTGAGTTCATCTAGCATATCTTTAGGAAAATGGTTCTCAAATTGTTTTTGCAACTTTGGAACCATACTTCTGAGCATTAAGCACACAACATCATTGTGCTTATCGAACTCAGACTACCAAGCTGCTTTGGCTTCATCAAATTCAGTCTCAGCTGGCTGTTCGGGGCAAGGCTTTGTCAAATGTTCCAGCTTCTTAGTCACCCTCAGAACAATTCTAAGTGACCTGTGCCAGTCATTGAAGTTTTTTCCAGTCAGTTTTTCCCTCTCAAAATGATCTTTGAAAGCGGAACTTAATTGAGCGTTATCGGGTTGAGCCATTTCTACAGAAAAAGTTCAAATATTAGTATTCTAATAATACAATTTTTCAAGAAAAGAAAATTACCCAGGTAATAAACATATAACCATTTAATTCTCTTGAAAACTAGGATCCAACTTTACATAGTTCCACTATATCAGTTGATCTGCTAGTAGTGAAAGTACAAAAGATGGTAACTTGTCGTACAATAATCGGCAAAACAATTTCCGACTCCTAGATCATTATGCGAATTACATTTGCCAAAAAACAATTTTGCAATGTAAGCATGTTTCTTCCCATCTCATGCTTTAAGTTTAAAGGTCTCACTTACAACTTAATTAAGTCGTCTAATTTAGAAACTGTAAATACTCCATGTCACGGTCTCACGCCATGGAAATTTACCTTGTCATTAATATTTAGGTCAAGGTCTCACTTACGCTAAATATTAACTCCAAGTGTCTCTTATAATTAGATAGCATGGACTTAAATTTTAGGGTATTTATTTTGATGTAATAATCAAAATATGTACGAAGAAGCATGCACACATCTTCGTATCATAAGTTTTCAAAACAATTTTAATTACCAATTCGAGCTAAGAGTTAAACCAACAAAGTTTTAATTGAGGTATTGGGTTCACCAATCAAAGAATTACCTCCAATTATCGCCCACTATATCCTACTGCTGCATGAGTCAAAAGACCCAAGTTATTCGGATAATTACCACAAAAGTGACGCATGGAATTGAGGTCAATTCACCCCTAAGATGATTTTGCACAATATTATAGCATTACTTGGTAGCTCCAATTAGACGCACAAAGGAGCGGAGAGGCAAACGTCCGCCCGAAGGCTAATTAAAAACGCGCCCCTTTCGGATGACAATTTAATGTCAAGCCTCCTTAAACCCTTCTTATAGTTTGTCTACATTGGGTGAGCCGTTCACACTATAGGTACAAAAACTCATCATTCAATCAAAAGTTTATGATTCTAAGTCTTAAAAATTATATGTTATAAATTATAAAATTGCTAGTCTCGCCTGGGAGCAAATTACCGTGCGAAGCGAACCACTATCGGCACATAAGACTTGGCAATATATAATTTAACACATCAAGGTTTCATAGTTATTAGGTCAATTTATTTTCTATTCCAAAAATTACCCTCTTTTTGCTTACAATTCAACTATAATTTAAACAAAAAAGACAAGTAATTTAAACACTTAATAACACATATAATCTTAACCATTAAATCATATAGCCAAATGCAAACCTTTTGATAAATCCCTATTAATAATCTATATGTGAATTATTATGTATATAATTACTAAGACTCCCATTGGTTTTCGAGCGCATTGTACCCAATGGACCATATACACCAACAAGTTGGTTGCGTAAGCCTTAACAATTTTATACCACGTTGCACATAACGGATTCATTAATTTAATTAATTAGGTCTTCCCTAATTTTAGATTTATCTAAAACATGTAGCAAATAAAAACAAACCCTAATCCATGATTACCTTGCATGAAGAATCATGGATTAGTTCCAGGAACGTAACCCTTTACACACATAAACACACATGTTTCCTAATTTAGGGTTACAAAACCAGCTTTTTATTAAAAGAGGGTCGAACCCCCCCTAAATTATGATTTTATTTTTTTGTATGTTAAAAACCCTAGAAAAAAATCGACTAACATGTTAATTCAAATCAAAATTCAATTTTTATGCGTTTTGGTAAGACAATTACATGTTAAACGGCTCGTGATGCCACTGTTGGAATTTAGATATCATAATTATTATATAAATAAATAAACACACATCAAAGCAAGTAGCGGAAGCAAGGATCATATATTTAACATGTAAATAGGTTAACCGAAAACTAAAGATAACGTACCATAATCCTAGCAAGAACAAGGATCTAACTTCTCTTTTCTTCTCTTGATCAAACAATAGGATTAACGTGAAACCCCTTACCGTTTTGTTTCACAATCCAAGATGTGTTTACTAAAGTAAGTAAACTACCACGTCTTGTACACACGTACTATAACAAATCAATGCTTGATGCTAGTGAAAAGACACAATTAAAACAAACACTTTGTTTAACAAAAAAACTTGGGTCGAATACCCTTATGGATATGTCGACCGAATTTTAGACCAAAGAGAAAGAGAGAAATCTTAGGGTTATAGTATGTATGCACTATGTGAAAAACTAATAACCCTTTGACTTGTATTTATAGTGAAACATTACTTGAGGAATAAGTTGGGTCGATTTAGGGTTATAGAACCCCTAGGCCGATCGGCCAAACCCATCCATATGGGTTTCTAGATCCTTCTTATGCCTCTAATTTCACTAACGGTCCTTCCTTAATTTACTAACGGTCGTTAGTCAATTCCGTTAATTACTTAACGTCCGTTAGTCCACATTTCGTGTCCAAATAATTAAATATATCACGGTTATATATATTAATTATTTACATTGATCATTCATTACATTGATCATTCATACGTAAAGTGTGCAATCCCATGATCACGGGTTCGATTCTAGTCATACACGATTAATATTTTTCAATTAAACTCTAACAACTAGTCACTAGTCACTTACCAAAAGGTTTTAGGTTTTAAGTTTTAACTTTTAAGGAGCCACTGTTACAATTGGGCCAAAGGCCAGTTGGTAATGTGAGATCTTTAATCTTGGATCACTCGTTGACTTATTTTGCTGTTAGATTTCTCTTTAAATCTTGGTTGATCTAATTTATGTGCGGACTTTTAGACCATTATTTACACAATTTTAATATCATTAAGAACCATGTGTAAACAGTTTTCGTAAAAATATTTGTGTACATCTGTTTTATTTCTTTGACAACTCGACAATGAAATAAGAAAAATAAGAGTTAATTGCAAAAATCGTCCCTAACGTTTGGTGAAATTGCAGATTTCGTCCAAATAGTTTAAAAGTGCATACATCGTCCCTAATTAAACTATTTTGCAAATTTTGGTCCCTAATTTCTAACTCCGTTAAGTCTATTATTTTAATAGATAAATGACGAGGACAAAATTGTCTTTTTACCCTTGGTCCCCCCTTTTAATACTTCCACCAAGGGTAAAAAGACAATTCCTGATTGATTCTTGCAGTACTTGTTCTAATCTCTTCTTCTATCCCCTCCACATGACGCCAGGGTTCAAGATCTGCACCAAGACTGCCTGCCCAAGCCAACTACGGTGCGTTTTGAGCATATGTTCCATTGCCAAAACCTACCACCATGACTAGCAGAAAACGGCAACCTATAATGAAACAAAGGCCACAAATGCTGTTTACAAAACCCATGATAATACTTATCCATAATATCCACCGGCAAAAGTGCTGGCACACATCTAAACCTCTCTAACAAAATATGTGAAACCTCATCTTGTTCACTCACATCAACATCCACCTTAAGCGACCCGACATAAATCACCTCCATTTCCTCCGGCATCCCATCCTTAATATGCCTATACAACGAATTATCATCCCAACTAAAACTCCACAAACTCTCCCCACCACCACCTCCACCTCCACCACTCTTCCCTTCCACTCTACGCGTCGCCTTAATTGGCAACTGATTCGCTACAACAATCAACCTGTCCGCTAAAACAGTCGAAGGTGCGTCAGAAGAAACGCTTTGAGCTTGATCATCATCTAGCTCATTTCAAATCTTTTTCTAAACACCCAAATCTTATTTCACACCAATTTTCAATCTTTCACTAACCAATGATCTGAAACACAATATTTTCACACATTAAATATATAAACAGATCCACATAACCCTTTTATAAACTAAAATTAAGTCAAAATTAGCATAATTTAGTCAACAATAAACAAAACCCACATCAAATATACTCTTAATTACATTCAATTCCACATAAATCAAAAACCCCCAAATTCAAACCCTAGAAACCATAAAAAAACAAAATTAAACAAGAATTAATCAAAATTAATAAAATTAAAAAAAGGGAACTCACCTTTGAATTGCCAATTGAATATTAACAGATTCAATTTTGAAATAAAAATCAAAAACAAAAATTAAGTTTTTTTTATTGGATCTTGAAGGTTCATGTGTGTTTTTTAGTGTATGTTTAGGTGTTTGTGTGTGAAAAGTTGTTAGAGAAGAGAATAGAGCTTTTTATTTATCTATTAAAAGGGGGGGACCAAGGGTAAAAAGATAATTTTGTCCTCGTCATTTATCTATTAAAATAATAGACTTAACGGAGTTAGAAATTAGGGACCAAATTTTGCAAAATAGTTTGATTTAGGGACGATGTATGCACTTTTAAACTATTTGGACGAAATCTGCAATTTCGCCAAACGTTCGGGACGATTTTTGCAATTAACTCGAAAAATAATGAAACAGCATGGCCATGTTTCTTTCATTCCTCTTCAATCAATCCAGTTCATTTGTCTTTCCAATGAAATCATGACACTTACTTAATATTAATATTCTTGTTTCAAATAATCAATTACAGTAAAACATTCTTGTTTTTTCCCCCTAATTTCTCTTAATTATGTTATGGTTAATGACTTAATACATTGAATTGAACCATCTTTTATATAATAAAACAAAACCCCTAGTGGGAACTTTTTCATTTCAAAAAAATCAAATCATACCTTATTTGGTAATAATCTATTTATTTATTTATTTATTTTTATATTGAAAAATAATTAATCCAAATTATTTCCTAATTTGTCAAAAAAATTATAAAAAAACGTTTTTGTACCCACATGTACAAAAAGACTGAAATTACACATGGGTCTCAAAGCTATTCTTTCATAGTTGAAGGCAAATCATGTAATTTTAAAAAACACGGACTCTCAATAGCAACAACAATTATCCATCCTAAGAAAACACAAACTCTCCTAATAATCACCACCATCATCTCCATCGTCTGGTCAAGAACCCGGTCCCCAAATTCAAATGCGTCCACCGAGGTTATAAGTTTGCTATTTGCTATTATAGAAACATTCTATATTATGAGTTATGCTGATAATTAGTGTGTAACTTTCATTCTTTTTTCTTTGGTAAATTGACAGATACTTCCGAGTCTAGATGAGCAACAAATATATCTGAATGGAGTTGGGAGTTCTTAACATCTACAAAGTACCTTACTGCTTTATGTACTTCATATTATAATTGTGTACATTCATTGTGATTTCCTTGGTTTAGGGTTATGTATGTTTGTGATTATATGGTAACATTGCAGATTTATTTGTCAAATCGTTATGCATATTAGGTTTAGTAAATATATACTTATCTTATTTAATCAAAAGATATCTAATCGGAGATTACATACTTAATGTTAATATACTTAGACTCAAGTAATAAATGAGGTTTTTACATTTACTGATCTCGAAAAAGGATCATGTGGCGAATTGGTAGGATGTCGCCAACAAGGTAGGAAAGGCTAAAGTAACATTGGAATAATTGTGCAACTTGGTTATTTTGTAAACCTTGGCTTAAATTGCAGCATTTAAGTAGGATGATGCATACAATCAAAAGAAAATAATGAGGTTAGAACTTGGTGCTGAGGCTGTTGTCAAAAAATACATGACCTCACGCAGAGCTTTTGCAATGTTACAAGGGTGGCATATGAAGTACTATGTTACGAAACCAGAGGTATTATTAGTTTGTATACATGAAGTAAAAAGATAGTTTCCAATTAAATTTCATATCATGATTAATGCGCAATCGATGAAGTATGTTATGTGATTATATCGAGCATTATTGTGGTTTAGCTTTTAATCGGAAGGGCCACTGAGGAATGGAATGTTGACATTGACTTGGGAAGAAAAGGTATCGGGTTACCCTGAATTGATCAACAACATGACCACTCATGATGATAACTGGTCTTTAGTGCTAACATGACATCTAAACGGCATTGACAGAGACTTGTGGTCGGTGTGTTTTTATTTCAGGTTTAAATTTGGGAACACTTATGAAAATTCGTATAAATTTGATGTTTTGCTCAACTATCAAGTAGTATGACTGAATAGTTAATGATAGGTTAATGGATTGTTTATATCTTGCGGGATCGTATACAGAAACCTATTTTTATTTAGAAGTTGGAATAGACCAGGACTTGATATGTGGTTTACTTTTAAGGCTAATTAGGTACCATAATTTACATCAGGTAAGAATTTGCTATATAGGAGAAAAATATAAAGCTAAAACACCAAAATGTAACTTGAAGTAGATAAGAATTAACATACCTAACTTTGTTTAGGATAACTTACAAAAGCAGTTTAATGTTGAGATAATCATTGGTGTAAGAACTGCATCCATCAATTCATCCTATACTTCAGAAAATCACTTTCTTTTGTACTTTAGAAGGTGGCCTTCAATAGTTTGTAGTAGATCACTGGCTGATCTTTCATGGCTATTGTATGAAAAAAAATCAAATTTATTACTGGAACTTGAACAACCCCTCGACTGAAGCAGTTGGGTAATTTGTAAACTAAACTGTAGATGCAAATATATTTCAGAATTCTTCAATAATCATTAAATTTTTAACCAGGGTAGACCGCCGATGGATGTTAAGGCTTCTAGCCCTTGCCCTTTATGCAATGTTGTTACTGCCTGGCCTTCTCAGAGGTTTGTTTTATAATAGTTTACTTTTTGGCATCCATTTTCACTTTATCAAGTTATTAAATGTTACAATGATGCTGCCAGTTATTAAGATTTGCAAGCTAACTATTTCTTTTATTCTTCTTGCAGTTGTATATAAATTTTACTACTCAAACAATGTCTGTAGAAGTATAGTTTACGGTGACCAGCCAAGGAAATACAAAAAATGATGGACATGATGGACAGACTAATGGAGGAGTCACAAACATAATGTGATGGTAGCGGTGGCGAGTAACCCTAAGCCACTAAGAAAATCAGAAGGCATAACAAGGTATCACGTATGCATATTTCAATGTTACATATGAATATTTCAATGTTGGAGTATTTCATTGTTCAAATTAAACTTGGGAAGCTATCAAAAATAGTTTTGAGTCTAATATAATATATAAGGTTATCAACTTGCGGGTCAAATTGGTCAAAAGTGAGAATTTTCATAAATCATGAGTTTGATACAAAGTCATAAATTTTGAGTTCCTTTTGATAAATAAGACTAAATTGGCCATTAGGAGTGTATGTATGGGTCTGGTCAATAGTAATAGCTCGATAACATAGTGCTTGTGAGTGAGCCCGGCCTTACTCATATTGTCGAAAAACAATCTTTAACAACATATATAGGAGAAGGTAAAAAAAGTGAGTATGGTCCAATAGTGTCTAAAAACAACCCTTTATACACATATTTTATGGTGTTTGATAACGTGGTATTTGATACGTCAAGTTAGATACATGAGAAGGTAAAGAAGTTAGTTTGTTTAATAGTTTTGGGTATAATTTTGAAATGCATTTTGGAAGGGTGTTTGGGTTAGTGCATGTGAGTGAGCCCGGCCTTACTCATATTGTCGAAAAACAATCTTTAACAACATATATAGGAGAAGGTAAAAAAAGTGAGTATGGTCCAATAGTGTCTAAAAACAACCCTTTATACACATATTTTATGGTGTTTGATAACGTGGTATTTGATACGTCAAGTTAGATACATGAGAAGGTAAAGAAGTTAGTTTGTTTAATAGTTTTGGGTATAATTTTGAAATGCATTTTGGAAGGGTGTTTGGGTTTTCTTATTTAAGTGTCTTTCTACTTATTTTACAAGTTGATAAACCCATAAGCTGTTAATTGGTTTCATTGTCGCGGGAAACAGGGTAGCCATCGGGTGGAGATCCACAAAACAAACACGCAAATCCTGCAAATGCGGTTGCATACAACAACTGTGGTTTGATCAGAAAAGTTAGTTCAGGTGTTGGAATACCCTTGATGCCGCTGCTGTTCGAATGAGAATCTCAAAGGACCTTCACTAGATGAGAAGAACTGTAGAATTAAAATATAAAATTTAATTGTAAACATGATATTAGAATATGATTTGAAGGATGGAGAGGCATTATAATTTGTAAACTTGCTCTGCCTAACATTTTTTTGGCTATAAAATGATACTTCACCGTTATGTGAAATTTTGAATGCAAGTGTTTTGTTGTGCAACTAGCCGGTTTATGTCTTGATTTTAGTTGTTCATCTTAATTCTTTCTTGGATTTTCCTGATGCGTGACCATAAGAACCTGGTATGAGCATGTAGCGTTTTTATGTTCATCTACTTTTATATATTGTGGATCATATGGTCTTCTGAACAACAACATTTTAGTTCTTCTCACTGGTTATGTCAATCTTTATGAAGAAAAATATTAACAACGTTTGAAATGTAGTGTACGATTTTGGATTTCCAACAATGGGTTTGGTTTTTTAACTTTATATAATGAAATGTAATTGTAACATGATGTGTGCAAGATAGGATAGGTATTTAGCTCCTGCTATATCTTGTGAACAAAATTTAAAAAATTAATCAATAATAATATATAATTAAAACTTCAGAAAAAAAAACCCCGCGCGTGCGCGGGCATTATAACTAGTTAATAAGTATAGCATTTAACTTGTCCTTAATACACACACGTAGGCCTAAATCAGTGGTTTTATGGAACATGTGGGCAGCATGTCTTGATTAGTGATGCAATCCAATTAAACCTATTATCCTATATACTAAAGATGGGAAACATGCTCCTCTCAAAAAAAATCCCGTTGAAAGAAAAAATATAAAGCATTTTGTACACTTTGTTGTTGATTCCCTATTGGTTAGCCTTTTATAGTGGGCCAAATGTCACCAATCCATTTGCTGTGAAAATAATGCAGCTTCGACCACTGTACAATCCCGTTCCGTAAGACAACTGTTGCGTCCACTGTAGCAACCGTAACTCAACTGTAGCGTCCACTGTAGCTCCGTTATTTTACTGTGTTACAACCTAATAACGGGATTAATAAATTGTAAAAAAAAAAAAATAAATGAAAAGAAAATATAACTCTAAAACTCTACATTATCATGGTCCTCCTTTTTTCTTTTTTTTTCTTTTTTTTTTTTCTATCTTCTTCTTGAGTGTCTTTCCTAATTCAGTCACCACCATTCCCAACCTGTACTGATCATCATCAAAATCTCCAAATATCATATCAAAAAACAAAGAAAGTTGGAAAAGTAAAACCCACCAATGTAACAATAAAAGAATGATGAATATAACCTTTAATTACCTGCTTATACCACCACCACATCGTCATCTTTATTTCGAGACAGACAACGTCTACTTACTTTTGAATCTGAGAAAAAAAAATATGTACTGTGTGCTCCAAATGATTGTACCGCACAGTGCTTATAACAGTACAAACTCCAGAACAGATGAGGGTATCCCGATCTATAGATTGGGAAGGTTTAGGGTTTCGCTGGAAATTTTACGGCGACGGCGGAGGTGGCGCCCGGCGGTGGTTGCCGGAAAAGATTGTGGCTCCGGTGAGGTGATAAAGAGAGAAAGGAGAAGTGTTTGTGTGTGTGTTTTTATTATAAGAAATGAGGAGAGGGAGGACCAAACTTGGCCAAAGCAAACTACAAGGGTAGAAAAAAAATTTAGGGGCGGAGGGGGTATTGTGACAACTTAGTAAAACTTTTAAAATATTTGCCGCGGGACCCATTTGACGTACCAAACGGACTCAAAAAATTACGAAACTTGCGCCATTGTTCTCGAAATAATTTTTCCAATAAAAGCGAATATAAATACGCATAACTTTCTCGAAGTCAATTTATTTTGCAAATTTGATTCGTTTCGTGCTTTCTAGATTATGCCTACTTTTGAAACATACACTTTTGAAACGCAAAACCTCCCGCAGCAACACGTCGATAAAGGAATAATGCACACGTTTACTGTTATTGAAGTCAATTAGAACCAGGTCACGCATACCGAATCAAACAGGTTTTCAATATGTGTTAATATTTTGTGTAAAAAACGCATAAAAAAGAAAAGAAAAAAAATATATATAAATATAGTGTAACTTTCAAACGAGAACCATTTTAACTGCAAGAACTGCGAAAACCACTTTTTAGCCATTAGATGAGTTGATCAATGGTTAAAATTAAATGTGGCATTTATGTAAATAACTAAAATAGCATGTTGGTTGCTGTAAATAGTGTAAGGGTAATTAAGGTATATTGCAATAATAATTTTTTAAAAACCGTCCATATCTCTGGGTTTTTAAGATCTGTTTTAACCTAAAAAAAATATGCCGACTCCTCCTCAAAAATCCTCTTCTCCTAATCCCAAACTTTCGATCTGTAAAATTGATTTGCGTATGCACGTTTTAAAAGTCGATTATGTTTGAACTATAGGACAGGTATTTAATATTGAATTAAATTTATTGTTCATTATTCGATTGTATAATTGTTTATTATTCATTGTTGTTGTTGTTGACTCGTGGCTGGGTAATTATGGGTACTAGTGTCATTATTCAAAACTTGTCTATTGGTTATAAACCATGAATTAAGTTTAGTCATCATGAGAGAATTAAATTTTACTGCACTAGGATTGAAAATTTTTGAGCAGATAGGCGATTAGGTATTACAGAAACAAAAGAAAACCCCTTTTATAAGGTAACAATAATAGCGGAATAGATATAATCAATTTTCTTTTGGGCCATGCGGATTGGTTCGGTTGACTCACAAACACTTTTTTGTTCATTATAGATGGTTAATGCACTTATTATGATTACATGATGAATAGTACTCTAATAATAGCTTAGATATGAGATATAATGATTTAGGAGATTGTATTACTTTCAACCTGTTTTACACGTTCCCAGTTTGCTACTTGTTTAGATGTGACTGAATCTGTGCATTTAAGATGAAACACCGCCGAAATCCACCCTTTCATAAGTAAATGGGTTTGTAGTGCTACCTCTAATAAACAATATAGGATAGGAATATTAATTTTGAACTCATATCTCACAAGTTCATAACTATCCAAATCGAACTCAATAGCCAGCAGACACGTCATTAACTATCCAAATCGGACTCTCTTGTTGTTATGCGGTTTCTTTTGACTCTCTTGTTGTTGTAGTTATGGAAATGGGTTTGTGATATTGGGGTTGTTGTTATGTGGCTTCTTTTGACTCTCTTGTTGTTGTAGTTATGGAGATGGGTTTGTGATATTGGGGTTGTTGTTGTCTACATACGTATACTTGTTTGCCATGGTTCTAGATCTGCGTTTCTCATTTTATAATGGTGATACTCAGTACTTTTATTGTAAAAAAACATATGTGTTTTATAAAAAAAAAACATATGTGTTTTATAAAAAAAACATATATGTTTACGTATAAAACATATATGTTTTGCGTTTGGATTATAGAACATATATGTTTTATGTTTGGATTATATGTTTACGTATAAAACATATATGTTTTGTGTTTGCTAAACAAGTATGTTTCCTAAAACATACATATACTCATGTACATGTATAATTTTTAATAATATTATGGTTGCTAATTTTTGTACTTTTCTTTGTATCAGGTGTAATTACAAGAATGCTCACGGCTACAAGTGTGCATGTATGTCCGACTTTTGAAAAAATGTTGACGGCTACTCGTGCGCATATGTTCATTTGTGTTGAATATTATTAGTGCTCACGTGTATAGATCGATTAGATTCATGTATTTATGCTTTTAGAAATTTGTATTTTAATTGTATTTCAATCGATATCGAAGTTTGTATATAACATTTATGTTCTTAGTTTGTTATAAATTTCATTATATTAAAAAAGCTATATGCACCTTGAAAGGGAAAAAAAAACATATATGCACTTTGGACTAACTGAAAACATGTATGCACCTTGACTATTTGGGGAAAAAAAACATGCTTGCACCATGAGATTTTGAAATAACTAATGATTAGGTATAAAAAAACATGTATGCACCATGACTATTTGAAAACATGTTACCATAAAAAATAAAAAAAAAAAAAAAAAAAAAAAAAAAAAAAAAAAAAAACTCCGAATTTTAAGATTTAAAAAAAAACGGAAATTATATAAAAAAACAAAAATAATATGAAAATGTCTTTTACTAATATGCCCTTTTGAATTAAATAAAAATAACAAAATCATATGGAGCATTAAATGATGTACATTGTGTATTATTAGTTGTAAAAAGGTGGTTCTCGCAGTTCTTGTAGATAACATGGTTCTCGTAAGAAAGGGATCCTATATATATATATATATATATATATATATATATATATATATATATATATATATATATATATATATATATATATATATATATATATAACTAACATGCCGCAAAACACTCCCGTAGCAACGCGCGGGTTATCCCGCTCGTTAGTACTATATTATAAGAGTTCTGCTAAGTATTTAGTTTAAATGATCTTCATATATATGTACTTGACTTAAAATCACCATCTAATATATTGTTTCACTATCTAAGCTAACATGACCTATCTAACTCACTTGAAGTTAGCGATTCACATTACTTCTAAATATGTTCTGAGTAGCATGGCAACCTTCGGGAGTTCATTTTCTCTGAAGTTCCAGATCGTATTGTTTGGGAGTTGGATGAGTCTGGTGTCTTTTTTTTCTCTTCAACGAGATCATATTTGGACTCATTTTTATTAGGTTCTTATGGGGTTCCTACTAAGTGGAACTCGTTGGTCCCTAGAAAACTTAATATATTGTTGTGGCACATTTTTAGAGACAGAATTCCTACTCGGCTGAATTAAAGCGATAAAGGTATTGATTTGGATTCGTTATGCCCGGTCTGTATGCAGATAGGAGAATCTACAGAGCACCTGTTTTCTTCTTGCTCTGATTTGTGCCCTCTTTGGCATAGGATCGTTGTTTGGTGGGGGGTGCCTACCCCAACGGAGATGACGATCAAATCTTTAGTTACTTGGGCTGATGATGTTGCTCTGGATGCCGAGTCCAAAAAGGTTTTTGATGCAGTTATTATGGTCGCTTGTTGGACTATATGCAGTTTCCATAAGCACTTTTTTGGAACGAATAAGCCTCGCAAGGATGACATTTTTGATGATATTTGGTCTATTTCTTATTTTTGGATTAGTAATAGACGCAAGAAATGTAAGATGTCATGGGATCAGTGGTTGTACCTCCCCAATATGGTTTCTAGTACTTTGTAACTTTCTTCTAGCTTCTTGCTAGTTTTAATATATCCTTGACGTTCAAAAAAATTAAACAAAATAATAATAATAATAATAAAAATAAAATAAAATTAGAAAAAAAAAAAAAAAAAAAAAAAAAAAAAAAGTTAATAGGGCTCATTATCAACATTTGAGAAGCCCGTCCTCGTTCCCAGGCCACACATGGCCTAGAAAATCCTCTCATGCCGTGTAATAGACACTAACGGTTAAGATATACTATTTGGCATAAGACAATGGGAGACACACGAGCAGGAATATTGGAGACTGGCACGACCTAGTACGAGCCAAGGAAAAGTTGCCACATGTCCTACTTGTCTACTTGTTGGATGATCAACATCTGGCCTGTCTACAATCGTTGATTATCCACCAGTGGTTTATCCTTAAACCCTAAATGTCTCCCTATAAATAGAAGACATCTCACACCAAATAAAAGGATCATTCTCTCTACACTCTTTAGATTATTTCACATAACACTTACATGGTTTGTTTGAGCATTACCCAAGCTCTTGATTCTTAATCATATCTTTGGGTCCTTACCGTTCTACACGGGAAACCGAACAACACAACTATCACAACCCAATTTTAATCACGTTTTACATATCATACGTAAACAGAAGGGTTAATTTTTCAAAATATCCAAAAAGATTATGAATTATGCTTGCGTTATTGCGCTCCACTAAGTATCACGCCACTTCCAACAATAACTCATCCTTAAATTTTAAGGCACTGCCACGTCAGCTTTAACACACCTTAACTTAACTCAGCTTTACCCCTTCCAACAATAACTCAGCTTTAACACACCTTAACTCACCTTTAAATCAAATATTTTTTTACACAAACTACCCTTAAAAGGGGGCAAAGTGAAAAAAAAAATTAACCCTTAACGCAGCGTTAAGGGGTTAACGCACCCCCCTTAACGCCGCGTTAACACAAACCCTTCCAACGGTTAACTTCATTTTAACGCAGGGATTTGGTAACTGTTTGGCACCTTTAACGCAATTGTGCGTTACTGATGGAAAGGGTCTAACTATCACACATGTGTTGATGTAATATCATTCTTTTATATATATTTATGAATTTTTGTCGAACAATAGTCACTTTGGTCAAACAATACTCGTTTTGGTCGAGCTAAAGCAATCTTGATAGAGCAATGTCAATCGCACGACGTCAACCATCTAATACTCTCCCGCAGTTCGAGCAGCGAAATCGCGAATGCTCGGACTGGAGTTGTAAAACTAACAAACAATAAATTAAAGCAAATAAATAATTGTTTATGAAGACATCTGACAGTAAGCGGAAGCAAATCTTCAAATAGCAGTAGACATAAACACGCATCAAACCGAATAAACCTGGAGAAACCAAAGTATTTTTTATTTTTTTCATACGGGATAACCCAAAGTATCTCTTTTTGCGGATAACCCAAAGGTTTATTACCATTTTTTTTCTCATACGGGATTACCCAAAGTATCCCTTTTGCGGATAACCCAAAGTATCCATTTTTTTTCCTTCATAAGGGATAAACCAAAGTATTTCAGATCAAGATAAACCAAAGTATCCTACCAGAGAATAAACCAATGTATTCTCCTGTAAAGATAAAAAAACTTTTTTGGTTTATCCTGGTTCGAGATACTTTGGGTTATCCCGTATTAAAAAAAACGTTTTTTTTTTTTTTTTTTTTTTTTTTTTTTGAGGATACTTTGGTTTATCTGGTTTGATACGGATACTTTGGTTTATCCGGTTTATTGTTTGTTTGTTAGTCGATTGTTCGTACGGCTTTGTTAACAGTCGACTAAAATTGATCGTTGGTACCAGTCCCTAATGTCGACAGTTGGTACGGTTTTGTTACCAGTCGACTTAGCCGACCACTGATACCAGTCGACTAAAGTCGACCGTTGGTACGGTTTTATTACGAGTCGACTAAAGTTATGTTTTTATTATGTTAATGTTTTTTTGTTTTTCTTTTCTAGTTACTACTTCAGTCCGAGCTTTCGCGATTTCGCCGCTCGGACTGCGAGGGAGTATTAGACAATATTTTATTTGGCCCAAGCCCACTTGTGGGTTACGTCATTAGGGTTTCTATGTATTATAAATATCAATCAATAAAGTATATAACACCTCACGGGGTTTTCAATGTCTAACATATCGGTGTCATCTCGCGTTATCGGTTAGCTTTACCGATTGACGCAAAGGTCACCAGCAACTGCACCGTGCTCTCTAACATAATGATATCAAAAATAGAATCTGAGTTATAGATTTCGTCATAACTTTAATTGTGTAACATAGTTGTTTTGCATGAATATCTTAAATAATTATAAAGGAAAAATAGTCAACAAGTCAAGAAAGTGAAAAACTGAATTTTGTGTAATTCTCATTTTGCCCTTGTTCAATAAACCTCCCATACTTCCCCTTCATATACTAAAAAAAAAAAAAAAAAAAAAAAAAAAAAAAAAAAAAAAAAAACACACACAAACACAAAAAAAATGCACGTCTCTACTCTCTCCTCTAAAAAAAAAACACATACACATCTCCACAAAAATCATCTCCACAAAAAACATCACCACTCACACCACCACCACCCTACACTGCCACCACCACCCTCCGCTCTCCTCCAGACGCCGCCGCCACCAACCAAACACCCAACGGCACCACCAACCGGATCCACCTCCACCGACGCGACCTCCACCGAAACCGGACCACCATCAAGTTTTGCATGTAGATCTATATATTTTTCTTGTAGATCTATTTTCTTTTTTATAGATCCATACATATTTTTTCTAGATCTTTATATTTTGTTTGTAGATCTATTGTTTCTTTTATAGATCTAACGATTTGGTTATTTTTTTTAGTGTTGCCGGAAAAAAATTGAGATTAGCCGCTCGGAAAAAAATTACGATTTGGTTATTTTTTTAAAGATTACTTCTATAGATCTATAATATTTTTCGTTATATATAGTTTTTATTGATTTTATTTATAGATCCATATGTTTTTTTTTCAGATTAGCCGCTCGAAATCTTTCTCCCTCGCCGGAAAAATTTCTGCCTCGCCGGAAAAAAATTTGCCTCGCCGGAAACACTTCTGCCGCGCCGGAATTTGTAGCTATCGCCGGATATAGTATGCTTTATTTTCAAAATTGTTGTTAATATTTGATATGGTGGTTGTTAATATTTATTATGTGAATTGTTGTTAAAGTTTATGGTTTAAATTTTATTATAAAGTTTATATTGTAGATTTTGTTATAAGTTTATATTGTAAACATTCTTATGAAGTTTATATTGTAAATTTGTTATTAATTTTATGGTGTAAATCTTGATATGAAGTTTATAGTGTAAATTTGTTATAAAGTTTTTAGTGTAAATTTTGTTATAAAATTTATGGTGTAAACAAAAATAAAATTTTGATTTTTTTTTAATATTTCAAAATTAAAAAAAAAAAATTGTATAGATTTTAAACTTGAAAATTTGATATATCTTGAAATCTTTAAAACTTTGAAATATTTCAAAATTTAATGAAATTTGAAATATTTTGAAATTCTCAAAGTTTGAAATATTTCAAAAATGTCAAAAATTCAAAAATTTGAATATATCTTGAATTCTTTAAAACTTTGAAATAATTCAAAATTTTATGAAATTTGAAATTTTTTGAAATAATTCTTTAAAAGTTTTGGGAATCTGAATATTTTTGAATTTTAACACCAAACTTCAAAATTTGACTGTCATTCTTGATGTTTACGTCTCCTCTGTTCAATGTGAAATAGTACATGAAAAAGAGCTATGGCATGTCAGTCTATACAATTTTGACCAAAGGAAGGTAACTAAAAAGATTCAAAATAACAAGGGGTATTTTATACATATCCTCCCTATGAGCTGTTTGTACAAACCGTGAATCACATGGTACAACCGCCTGTAGCTTGCAATCATTTTTTAAAGACTCAAAATATGAGTTTTCCATTTAGAAAAAAAAGAAGCTAACAGATGGCATTGAAAAAGGTTACGATTAATATGAGTTTTCCATTACATACACATCTAAAACCACCCTATAAGTATGCAAGTATTGTTAAAAAAATTATAAGTCCATAAAACCGAGGTTCTACAATCTTCGTTTCAAAATAATTGTGTATCAAGAAAACAACATTTTAAGAAATACATCATCATTACATTTTTTTTTTCTTTTTTTTTTTTTTTGTAGAATGATAGTTTTAACTTTAATTAATTAATTTAAAACTTCTTTAATATTTGAGATAATAAATCAAGTGAAGGTAATATGATAAACTCAAATTAAATTCTTATCTATTTTTGGAAGTGGTTAATCAATTGACGAAACTCGAAATGAAAATATGGACAATAATTCTAGGACGAAAATAGTATATTGTTGTCAAATGATAAATCATGACTTATATATGGCATGTACTTTGTCTTCCATTATTTCCGAATAAAAAACTCATATAAGCAATAAATTATATATAAAGTCAATTTGTATATCATAAAATCATGGGTTAAGAATAATAAAAAAAATTTACTTTCTTCATATAGCTTCTTATGTATCTGTATGATGAAAAAACATTTATAAATTTAGTTTATTGAAATGAAAATATTAATAAATAAAAAATATTACTATTTTCCTTAGATAATAGTTGATCACTTTACTTTTGCTTTACGAACATATCAACGGGTAATGCACAGGTTATATAAAAGAGGCGTATGCATATTGGAGGTTTCAAAAATAACTAGAGGAGTACCCATGCATACGAACAAGATTTTTTAGCGCCAAAAAGCTATAATTACACAAAACGTTACACAAAACACTTAACTAAAATATCACTATAACTATCTGACGCTATAAATCTTGTTGCTATGCACGGGTATTCGTCTAGTATTTGATCAAGAAAGATATATGAGGATTAGAAAAGGACCCACGTGGATGATTCTGGTTGGGTGTATGCAATAAATGAAGAAGAAGGTTGAGTCGTGGCATATTTTTATTTGGTGGCTAAGGAGTCACATGGGAGAACAACACATAGTTTAGTTGTTAAGTTGTCAGAAAATGCACGAGCAATCACATGATCATATTTTTACGAACAACAACAACATATCGATCACACATCACAACGTTCGCCGTCGACTTCCCTACCCGCACGTTCTTCTTGTTCCCACCTTAACCGGCAATTATATCCTATCCCATATTTCGGCTATCTTGTCCTATGTAAATGTATTTGGAAGAATATATTACCACCTATATATCAATGTATCTTTGCCTTGTTATAATGTTTTTGGACGCATATGCTTTACACATGTATTGTAACTTTCAGTTAGAATGATAGAATGATAGCATATCGTGTTATAAAATATTGATAATCAGTAACTCTACATATTATATATATATCCTATCCCATATTTCGGCTATCTTGTCCTATGTAAATGTATTTGGAAGAATATATTACCACCTATATATCAATGTATCTTTGCCTTGTTATAATGTTTTTGGACGCATATGCTTTACACATGTATTGTAACTTTCAGTTAGAATGATAAAATGATAGCATATCGTGTTATAAAATATTGATAATCAGTAACGCTACAGATTATATATATCTCGTATCAAGTATTATATATAAAAAACAATTATGTGAGCTCTAAGTATTCACCCATATCACCTATCTAAAAATAAATCTCATAAATGACTTCAACGAAACTTGAACTCACAACTTCTAAGTTGGTGGACAACTTACATACCACTAAACAAAACCCCTTAAATATGAACACGATAATGAATTAATGCAAAGTCCTCCACTCCGCAACCAACTGTGTCAATTATGTATCTGAAAACTAACCCTAAATTGCCGATTTTAAAGTTTGGACTTGTCTGATCCGGAGAATCTCAAACCTCGTCATCTTAGCAAATTCTTTAACTTGTTTTCTAACAACAAAAAAATATTATTCATGCAGTTTGGATTCTTATACTTTGAACTAATTTGTTCTTCATATGAATCTTAAAATAGAACTAACGAACATGCATGCAATTCAATATATTTAGACAACCAGCTAAAGTACAACCCTAGAAACAAAGTCTCAAATGTAAAAACTAATTTTATTCTTTACATTATTAGAAACAGAATTTAAATTATTCTATGAACTTAAAATATAAATTAAACATGCTTAATAACCATGATCAAACAAGGACCACCTTTTACCCAAACAAATGCAAAGACAAAGTATGGTCAAAAATCATGTTATTAGGCTATGTGTAATGGGCGTCAATTTGCCATTTTTTTCCCCAATTTGCGCTCATTTAGCGCCCCATCCGATTACATACGGGCGCCAATTGCCCAAAAAAATCACTAGGCGCCATTTGAATCACGCCCTCCCCCTTGTGAAGTTCAAGAAAAATATTATCGTTTGTTTACAACGGTTGTATTTCAAAAAAAAAAAAAAATAGGCTCCCTTTTTTTTTATATAAACCAACTTCTATACTTATTTTTCACACACAACTTCAAAAAAAAAAAAAGCAAACATGTTTCCTAACCGTCCAAACTTTTCACACAAATCACAAATGCGCAATAACGATTTAGGTGAAGAACAAATCACAAATGTGCAACTTTGGAGGAATATGGGCGGGACATCTCGCACCTCACGGGGGTGGAACGTCAAATTACCGAATCGCTCAAAGTCGACATTGCAAAGAAATATGGGTTTATGTGATGCTTTCGGGTTCTAAAAATAAAATTATGTAATCTTTTGTTTTTTTTGTTTTTTTTAGAATCATGTAATGTTTGGTTTTTATTTTAATGAAATTGTGTTTTAGTTTTAAATTATATTGTTTTAAATAAAATTATGTAATCTTTATTTGATTAGAAAGAAAAAAAAGGTGACACGTGTCAAAATTTGCCCCAACCACCATTACACACCTAAACAATTCAAGCCCTTTGCTGACTGGGCTGACACGTGTCAAATTTTGCCCCATGTACACCTTAATACCATTACACATAGCCTTACAAATAATGGTTTAAAAGAACCAAATAGATACCTAATACATCCAAATCTTTTATTTTAATCCAAAAAGCTAAAACCAAATGATGATACTCCGTATTACATTCATTTTAACGGCTTCCACGACAAACTATATAATTAACGAACAAAAAATAATGATTCATTTGACAGCAGGATAAAAATTAAATTAACCTAAACAGGATTATATGAGAAAGTTTAAATACAAAAGCCAAAACACATAATAGAAGGAAAAATCTGAAAATATATGGAATAAGCCGTTTTCGGTCCCGTCTCTTTTGTTGGCCAGGATTTTGAGGGTGACAAAATCTACTTTATAAAGGCAGAAGAATAATATCTTGTGTTAGGTTCTCAAGTCCCTACACAAATATAATGAAACTACCGATTAATATTTGTGACTATTGAATTATTACGGAGTAATTGTAATGTTTATGTTTGGTTATCAAAAACACCTAAAGTTTATCCACCGATGCAAGCAAACAAAAATGTGCGAGAGGATCTTCAATTTGATTGGAACTTTAGTTATTACAACTTTCATGCAAGTACCAAAACACCCAAAAGAAAGTTTTTAAACAACACTTTTGAATGCAATATTGATTAGATATAGTTGATATATATACAAGGCTGTTCTTAGGGGAGTGCAGTCAGCGTCACTTCACATGGCCACCAAATTTCATGCACTTATATTATGTAGATACATAATGTGAGGCCCTAGTCTAATTAATTCATGCACCACTGATACATATGTATTTTCTGTGTGTGTTTAAGGGTTTCTTTGTGGTAATAATACGGGGTCAACGAAATCCATGAAATGG
Source organism: Artemisia tridentata subsp. tridentata (assembly GCA_021014915.2). Classification (NCBI taxonomy): domain Eukaryota; kingdom Viridiplantae; phylum Streptophyta; class Magnoliopsida; order Asterales; family Asteraceae; genus Artemisia; species Artemisia tridentata. The sequence continues at coordinate 314,580,312 of CP139501.1, read as the reverse complement.
CCTGTATATATAGCAACATTATAAAGTTGGCAAAACAAGCCGAAGGTGTAGTTATTTTATGTATAATATAAAAAAAACTTGAATATGTATTTTGGGACGAGTGAGGTATAAATTTGATTTCGAGTGATGGAAATAGATTTTAGTTATAACTCGCATTTTTTTAAGTAACTTGAACAAAATCCTCGTACGTTCAAAACTTGTTATTTTCTTTTTGAGTAATTTGAACAGAACCCTTAATTAAACAACCTATTTGAAAGTTTGAAAGAGAAAAAAGAGCAATGCTATACATTCTGACTACATCCTCCTAATTATCATCTTACTTCACATAAATATTGATGACAAGTGTTATCCGTGTATTCCATTATCTATTTCTTCTGATCTCACTTATTGATTTTAACACTAGTCGTTATCTTAGAATTAGAAAGATAAGCAGGAACATTTGGTACAAATATTTATCATTTATGGAGAAAAAAGAAAGAAGCCTGCCTAGGCCTGGGGCGGTCTTCATAGAGTTTTTTAACCAATTATGGGTGCATGCGTAGTGTGGTCAAGGCATTGCATTGCATTGCATGTTTGCATGCGTAATTGATTAGCTCTAATTTCCTCCCATTCATTTGGACCACCCAAAGAAACATAATTATGGAAACAATAAACGTACCAAATTAAACAATTGTTTTTTTTTTTTTTTTTTTTTTTTTTTTTTTTTTCCGAACGGCGAGAAAATATATTTAAAAAAAAAAAAAAAAAAAAAAAAAAAAAACCGGACTAGCAAGGAGCATCGGGAATGTTAAAGTTACACCAATTATTTAAATCAAGACATCTATTCTTCAAACGATTTTTGACCCAAAAAAACGAGTGAGCTTTGATATCTTCAACAAGACGCCGTGCTTCGCCATTGATAGTGTTATAAACTTTCTTATTTCTCGCGTTCCATATGCACCACAGGGTGACATAGAAAATAGCCCAAATAATATTCTCTTTTTTCTTACAAAAGCCCATGCCGGTGAAGCTCGAAAGGATGTCTTCAAAACAAGAAAAAACGAGCGGGGGCAATTTAACCCATCCAAGAATAATGCACCAAGTGGTCCTCGCTAGCCCACATTTAAAGAATAAGTGATTAACGTCTTCATAGAAGATCCCGCAAAGAGGGCAAAGAGTGTTCATTATCGGAATATTTCTATCCACAAGAGCCGTAAGCGTAGGAAGCCTCCCGAGAAGCACTCTCCAACACGTAAAGTTAACCTTCATCGGCACAAGGTTATTCCAATTAAAATTTTATTCAAAGCGCTGGAACATGTTACAATCGATGAGCTGTCGCAAAGACTTGGAGGAAAAACCATTTATTGGGTCAGAGGCCCATACCCAAGGCCCACCTGCATTATATTGATCAAAACAATTTAAAAAATTCAAGCCCAATTCTCCCATGTCCTTTTCGATGGTAGCAATTATTTTCCAGGGGGATGAAAGTGATTTTGTACAAGGCAAAAAAAATGTTACTGTTGTTGTTATGTATAGCCATAATAACGTCACTCCAACCACAGTCCCCCTCCATCCACTTTAGCCTTCCACCACCACTTTCCCAAGAGAGCTAAATTAGCGGAACGAAGCGAGCCAACCCCGAGACCCCCCATGGACTTAGGAGCCATAATTCTCTCCCATTTGATCCAATGTATCTTCGAAATTTCATCCGTACCCGCCCAAAGAAATCTTTTTCGAATACGATCGAGCTTGTAAATAACGTGAACCGGAGCTTTAAAGAGAGAAAAGTAGTAAAGAGGAATACTACTAAGCATCGATTTAATCAATGTAATGCGGCCCCCGAATGAAAGAGTCTTAGCTTTCCAAACGGCAAGTTTGTCTTGGAATTTTTCCACCACCGGATCCCACGACTTGATAAAATTCATGTTAGCACCAATGGGAATACCGAGATAGGTGAACGGTAGACAACCCGATCGGCACCCCATCTGACCCGCTAGAGAATCCAGATTATCCGTAGCCACATTTAAGCCAAAAAGAGTGCTTTTTTGCAAATTCACCTTGAGCCCCGACGCAAGATGAAAACAACAAAGGATCCGGTTAAACAATTGTTGTTACCAAATCATTTATGTACTTCACAATGTCAAGTGTGTTAATTCGACATCTTTCAATTCTTTATATCTTCCATTTCGGATCAAATTGTGTCTAATCATGATTTCAAGTACTTGAATAATTTTTTTTTTTTTGGATTTTGCTAACTAATGCTCACTGAGGAGAGAATAAGGTGTAGTTAATGAACACAACCTTTCTTAATTAAAAAAAATACATTAAATACAAATTAAATGAACTTGTAAATTACTATATTTGAACATGATTTTCACTTAAATAAATTAAAACATTCCTTTTATAACAAAACTAGACTATAGACCCGCGGGTTTCGCGGGTGGCATTAAAAATTTGTATTGTAAGTAAAAAAAAAAGTCACATAAAAAATCAAACTCATATAAACTAAACAAAAAAACATTTTATGAATGATAAAAAAAATACGAAAAAGTTATAAAGGTTCATCAAATATGTTGGGAATTAAATATTGTGAAGATTAATATCGGGAATTAAAGGATTACAAGATCAGTTCTACTCAAAGAAATTCTCTAAGTATCATTCTACTGCTAGTGCATTTGATTCTACTGCTAGCGTTAAACATTCTACTGCTGAATGATGTGCTGGCTGGTGAAGAAGATTCTACTGCTGAGTGGATAACTATTGAAGTATTCTACTGCTGGTTGGATAAGAATACAAAGATATTATGTGTATAATAGTCAACAATACACGGTAGATAATATCTTTTAGACAAAGTGTTAAGTAACAAGTTGTAAACACAGATACATGTTGTATCTTAATGACTGACACTCTCAAGCATGTGTTCGATTAGACTTGACAATATTTGTAAAGATCTCTCTTGGACTATAAATGAGAGATCTTAGACTAGATATTATGTGTGCTTAATTCATTTTGAATATCTGTTAAGAACATAGAACAAACACAACAACATCATAAGTCATAGAAACATAAGATTCAAGGTTTTGTAACCCTTGTGATAAGTGAAGATCACTCGTATTATTATCTTAATAATATTGAATCGTTTGGTGATAAAACCATCTTTGTTCATTGTTCTATAACAAACATCGTTGTTCCATTTCCATAACCAAATAACCTTCTAAGTGTGATTAAGTAGATTCCGCATACTTAATCATATTAACTCAATATATCATATACACAAAGCAACAAAGGTCTAACAACCTTATAGTGTATCGAATCCTCTCCTCAATTGGTATCAGAGCAAGGCTGATATAGTTGATTTAGAAGAAGAAGAAGAAGAAATGGACGTTGAATATATTCAGACAAATGTTGCAGCAAAACTACCCATGCTCAAACATAATGAGTTTGAGATGTGGAGGCTGAGGATAGAGCAATATTTCCAAGTGCAAGACTATGTACTTTGGGAAATTATTGAAGATGGAAACTCTTACCAGCCTACAACCACTACATCAACAGTGGACGGAAAAGTGGTGACAACTCTGCAACAACACCCAACATCTGCAGAAGACAGAATAAAGAAGAAAAATGACCTAAAGGCAAGAAGCATGCTGATGATGACCATTCCCAATGATCAACTGTTAATCTTCAGCAAGTTCAAAGATGCCAAGTCATTATTTGAAGCTATTGTTGCCAGGTATGGTGGAAATGAAGCCTCCAAGAAAACCCACAAGACACTGCTTAAGCAGCAGTTTGAAAACTTCTCCTCTACCAACAATGAATTTATTGACCATATGTTTAATAGGCTTCAGAATATTGTGAGCCAACTTGCTATTCTTGGGGTTGAAATACCTCAAGAAGATTTGAACTCAAAATTTCTGAGAAGCTTACCAGAAGAGTGGGCTATACATGTTGTAGTCTGGAAGAATAAGCCAGACCTTGACACCATGGAACTGATAGATTTGTATAGCAACTTTAAGATTGTGGAGCAAGATTTGAAGAAAAATGGAGGTACTAGTTCTAATACTGGGAACATGGCTTTTATGTCAACTCCTAGTACCTCAAAATCAAGTGAAGAGGTAAAAGTTGTTGATGGTGTTGGTGCTGCTAGTTCATCAAGCAGTACCATGGGTATTTTGGATGAGAAGACTTGTTGTGCATTTCTCACAAGTCGAAATGATGGGTTCATGCTCACTTATGAAGACCTCCAAGAGATCAATGATGATGATCTGGAGGAAATTGACCTAAAATGGCAAATTTCTCTTCTTAGCATGAGAGCCAAGAAGTTCTATCAAAGGACGGGGAAGAAGCTCATAATCAGCAACAATGATACTGCTGGTTTTGACAAGTCAAAGATAGAGTGCTATAACTGCCACATGATGGGGCACTTCTCAAGAGAATGTAGAAGGCCAAGGCAGCAAGATAGCAAGAACAAAGGTTTTGGAAGCACATCCAAAACAAGGGAGGTTTCTGAGCCAAACTCAAAAACTATGGTAGCTATTGATGGGCTAGGTTTTGATTGTAGTTTCATGGCTGATGAAGAAGAAGATTCTTCACAGATGGCACTCATGGCTTTCTCTACTGAGGTACAAAATCATAAAGTTTGTTCTAATACTTGCACAGCTCTTTCAGATCTACAAACTTTAATCAAACATTATGATGACCAAAAGAAAGTCCTAAGCAGAACTCAACAAGACTTAGTAGATTATAAATGTGGTTTAGAATCCCTAGAGAAGCAGATCATTCATTACAAACAAAATGAATTTTCTTTTTCTGATGACAAAGCTCTTCTTAGACAAGACATATTCTTTAGAGATGTTGAAATTAAGCTTTTGAGAGAGGCTTTTGATAGGGTCAAAAAGGAAAATGGAAACATTCACTTGACTACACAAACACTAGAACATGCTTCTAGAGGTGTAACCAACATGATAGAATGTCAAGTGATTAATAGAGCCAAGTCAGGGTTAGGATATAATGCTGTCCCACCCCCTTACAGAGGAATCCCTAAACCCCCAGGGATTGACCTAGAAAATTCAGGTGTACCTGAATTTCAACAACCTGAGCTACAATATGGTGTATAGCCAAAAACAAAGCTAGTTGTTGATGAACCTAAGACAGTAAGTGAGAGTTTAAGTAAAACTTCACTTTCTGAGGACAAGGTGTCCTCTAATAGAAGATCAGATAGAGTAGTCATTGAAGACTGGGTATCTGATGATGATGAAGATGATCAGGTTATGTCTAAACCTGAAGTAGTTAAGAAAGCAGGAACAAGTGTTCCTAAGATAGTCAAACATGATACTCATAGGCCTAAAAACAATGTTAAACATGTTAGGCAACCAGTTAGGTATTGTGAACAATACAGAACCAACAACAAGCCCAGAGGTAACCAAAGGAGTTGGAATAACCTCAAGTCTCACCAACTAGGTGATGACTTTGCTTTTTATAACAAAGCTTGTTACACATGTGGTAGTTTTGACCATCTTGCAGCTTTCTGCAACCAATGGGTATCTGGGTATGCAAACAATAGGGTGAACTTCAAAAGGCAAACAATTAAAGATCACTCTAACTTTACTAGAACAAAACCTAGAGCAGTTTCAAAAGCAGTTTCTACTGCTAGGCAAGCAGTTTCTACTGCTAGACCATTCATGACTGTTAACCCAAGACCAACAGTTAAAAATGCAAAATCAACTCTCAAAAATGCATCAAAAACTGTTAAAAGGCTCATTCAATCAAAAGCCGTAGTCCAAAAACAAGTTTGGAAACCAAAGGGAACAACTACAAAGCTAGCAGTTTCTACTGCTAAGCATGTAGTTCATACTTGATGTGCTGCGTGTGTCGTTGCGGTTTAGCAGTTTTAATGCCTACTCAAGTTTTAAATTTATATTTAGCCGACTTATCAATAACACACACACTTAACGAGCAGTGTACCCGGTCAGTATGAAGATAATGGTAAGTAGAGTGTCGATCACTAAGAGTGGAACGTATTATCTAGTTATTCTAATCAGTATTTTAATATCCTAACGCAAGGGGGTTTCAGCCTGAGAGACTGGCACGATTTGTTGCAATTAAAATAATAAAATAAACCAATAGGCACGAATCAGCAAGTAGCACACACGTACACAGATAGATACTCGAGACAATAAGAGGGCTGTCCTTATAATTAAGTAGATTGTCACTTGTTTTATTGATAGCTTTATATGAAGTGTATGTAGTTAATCCTTTCTCGTTGGTCCTATTCTTATCGGCGAGTAAACCCTTAATGATTACTTATGTCTAAAAGTTATTCCTAAGTGATCAATTTAGAAACAACCGTGGGAGCCACATTATGTCCCGCAGTCAAATGCCCGCAAGCCACTAATAAACACAGAGGTTATCAATGCACTAATAAGTAGTAACCAAAGACATCAACATATAAACTTTAATTGATGGGAAAGCAAGTATTAAAGGGAGTGCAATCTTTCCGTTGTCACATTACACAAGCCACCAATCCTGATGAATTAAAGTTTGCTAACACAATAAAACAAAACTACTTAATGAATTAAATACATGCAGCACCTTCTTACAGCTCTTGTATCTTTGATTTGGGTGTGTCTTGTGCTGCCTCCTTAACTGAATTCGTCCTTTGTTCCTACTGTTCGGTCTTCGGTGTTAGGGTTTGGAACTCTTTAATTCGTCTGGTCTATGGGGTATTTATAGTTTCTGTCTGAGGGAAGATGCGGCGCATCTACTAAGTAGATGCGGCGCATGTACTTAACTTCGCGTGGGGTCCAAGATTATAATATTCAGGAATATTCGTACACCGCCAGAAGATGCGGCGTAACTCTTTATTAGATGCGGCGCATGTCCTCTTGTATCTTGGATCGTATCTGGTGATATCTTGATAGAGATGCGGCGCATGTCGAGAGTGAGATGCGGCGCATCTGGAGCAGAATTGACTTGATCTTGTCCATGTCAGTAGACTTTCACTTTATGCACGTTTTGCTCCTTAATTAGTCCAAAATAGCTAAGTTTCACCAAATGCTTGTTTTTACCTGAGAATTACAAAAGTAAACAATTAAGTATCAATCCTCATACATAATATAGTAAAACAAGTCAAATTATTAGGATAAATGATAGTAATAAAATGTACTTATTTGAGTTCATCAAATATCCCCCCACTTGAACTTTACTTGTCCCCAAGTAAACCTTAGAATTTCATTTATGAAAATGTATCCTAAAAGATGTTAGGATTTATTTTTATATTTAAGCATGTATTCGTTCATTTCATAATCACACAACTAAACACTTAACGAATTAGAAGTAAAATAAAATAAGTAGATAAAATCAAATCTAATCGTTTAACTGTCCAGTCGCGACGAATATTCTATCATAAGCTTGGCAAGTATACACATCTCCACCACTAAAGCTAAGGAATAACAAGTCTAAAGCGGTAAAAAGGGTTTTTAGGCTTAGGGGTTAATTATTCTTAATCACTATCAATCTCAAATTCCAGAAAAGGCGACAAAATCACAAATACATGATCGAATCCACGAACACGATACTTGCAATTGCTCAAATCCTTAACTCGAATAGGCTAAAGATAGGTCCAAACTTCACCAATAATAATATATCAAAAAGGGCGACAAAATCATAAATACATAGCCGAATCCACGACTACGATACTTAAGATTGCTCAAATCCCTAATCTCAATAAATCAAAGGTTTGGTTGGATAAAGAATAATAAAGGGCATGGATAACATTTGGGATATAAATTGGTGTAAAAAATAAAAAAAACAAAACAAATAAATTAAAATCCTAAGTGTGGTTAATCACTATCCCAACCATCCCATGAATAAGACTCATATCATTGAATAACTCACGCTTTAACACTTGAAACACACGCTTTAGGTAGACACGAATTATACTCAACAAAATCTTAATCAAAGAATAAACCTTAACTGGCGTTCCCATAACTGCCAATTCCCATTCAATCCATAGATATAATACAACAAATAGTGGTGATATCGACCACTTACATAACTTTACATAAGTTGGTTAAAACACATCCACTTTTCTTCTTTTTCTTTTTCTTTTCTTTTTTTTTCTTATTTTTCCATTTTTTTTTTTTTTTTTTTTTTTTTAGACATCTAAACTTTAAACATAAACATAGATGTGTAAAATTTCACCACATCACTACAACTTTCTTTCCGGATAATTTTTATTCATAATTTCATACTTCAGAAATAATGGTAATAGTGAAAGTAGTAAACACACGAAAAATAAACTCAAAGATATACAATATTTACTTTCACTCCAATTTGCATTGTGCAATTTCCCGACCTAACCGTAGATAATGAATTACGCACACGAACACAGGTAATGTAAGGAAACACACTCTGCCTATAGCAATTAACCAACCACGGATTCTAATCTACAGGGTAGGCTAAGGTGTAAGGGTGTAACGAAACATTTTAAACATAGGTGTAAGAAACGAAAGGAATGGCTCTGAGTGTTTTTCTAGGGGTATCTTACTCTAAAAATGAGAGTAACAAAAAGGGTTTATACGGGGGTTAACTAACCAGTGTAGTTAGCTAATATCACATAACATATAAAGGCTATTTGGTGTAATCCTAGAATTTTACCAATTTAGACAAGTCATTCCAATTATATAAATAATACTCATTATGGTGGTCTCGAATAGTATACAAGCCAAGTTCTAAAGTTTACAAGTCACCGGCACACTCATAGATTTGTGAATTTTGAAAAATCACAATTTTTGAAAATAACGTCATGTGTGCAGCTATGCAACTTAGATCTTAAACAAAAACATGCTAAAAAAAATTTAAGTTTGATATATTAAGCACATTTTAAGCATAATTTTTGAAAAAGTTTAGGACAAGTAATTGTTAAGTGTTCTAATTCTCCAATCCCCCCACTTAAGTTAAACAACGTCCTCGTTGTTTGTATAAAAGGTTAAAAACTGGAAAATAAAAGAATTAGAACGGAAAAACTCCCCTGAGATTTGCTCGGTATGATCCTCCATTAGTATAAGAGCAAAAATCAACTTTCTTGTGGATTAGAACGTTAAAGCTTCATACTTGATGTATCCACAGGAAATCCAGGAAACTATAATACCACCAACACTTTAAAACACACCTAAGATAAGAAAGGTTCAAACTTGCATAATACATTAGTAGTTAGAAAAAATAAAACTTAAAAATTAAAACTGAAAATCATCAGGTCAGTCGATGCGCCGTATCTTATTGAAGAAGATACGCCGTATCGAGCCTGGAATAATACGGATCAGAATAAAGATGCGCCGCATCCTTAACCAGGGATGCGCCGCATTAAAATAAACTGATAAATAGTTTTAAAGTCGAAAATAAAAATGCAGAAAAATAAAATAAGATATGACCATTTGCAGAGGATGCGTCGCATCTCAGAGTTGAGATGCGCCGTATCTTCGTGCGGCCTGGACTGAAAATAAAACAAAGTAAAGGATAGGATGCGTCGCATCTGTTTAGGCAGATACGGCGCATGTAGTAACCAAACAGACTGTTAACAGTCTGTTGCAAAAATGGCTCGTTCCACGGTTTAATCTCATACATCCTCTCGTACTCTCATGCTGAACTTAATGCCAGTCTTCGTCAAACATAACAAGAAATATAAACTGAAACATTAAACATAAGAATAGTGATTAGTACAATCCAAAATGAATATAAGTAATGTGCGAAGAAACGTGTCCATAATGAAAATGCAAAGAGTAGTCAAGTTGTGGGCTGGTCGGGAGTCACGTCATCTGATTGGGCCCCAGAAGTACTAGCTTCGTCAGTCCTGCGGCGAACCCTGCGCTCGTATCTAATAATCCCTCTGACATAAGCACCGTCTGGGAGGTTGTGGCTGACCCCATTAAGAGCCATCAACCTACTGACACCGTCGACCAACCAACTCGTATCTCTCCTCACTCCAGCGAGCTCAACTCTCTGTGCCTCGAGAGCCTCTCTCAATGACCTAACCTCTAGCTCCACTCTCTCGACTCTCTGTCCAATAGTGCGGGGAGCTGGTGCTGGAGCGTGTATCTCCTCCTGAGCTGGAGCAGCAGCCGGGGCTGCCTGAGCATCCCCCTGCTCTGGCTCAGTAGGCCTAGGTGGTCCTAGTGGTGCCCAGAAGTACCCATCTATCATCTCTGCACATATCCCAAGCCTAGTCGCAAGGTAGTCCGCATCCATAGCAGGTAATCTAGCAACATCAACCGGAAGATCATCGGAATCTCATCACCTAATACCCCAAAGTGCCTAGCAAGACGAGAGACAAAGTGACCCCCAGTCATTTGGCTCCTACCATCTCTCCCTGGAGCAACTCTGTGTAAATAATGTGCTAAGAAGTGAGGGATGTTCACCACAGCTCCCCCGTCCATGCTCCGTAAGAGAAAAAGGTCTAAAGTAGTCACCTTCTCAGGGGATTGTCCCCTTCCGGCAATAGTCAGGGCAATCAGACGATGACAGAGCCTCCTCATCGGCTCTCTAATCAGTGTGTATGAGGGAGTGGTGGTGGTAGAGTCACCTCCAGATGAGATCTCAGCCCAATAATCTCCCAACTCCCCACGATCTGAAACAGCTCTCAAACTGTTAGCCCAATAATCTGTAAAACCTGGAGATGCCATCTCTGCTGTAGTATGCAACCCAAAAGCTAGTATAAACTGCCCCATAGACATCCTTCTCTCAAAACCACCCAGTCTAAATACCAGAGTGTCGAATGTGTCGAGACCGAGATCAGTCTCCCTATAGTGTATAGTGCAGAAAAACTCCAGCATCAAAACCTTAATCAACGGTTCTTCAATCCTAAACAGCCTTTCCCAGGTGTAAGACCTGAATAAAACCTGCCCCTCCTGATCTTTGTGTATCATCTCAAACCTAGTTCTTAACCCCTTAGCAGCGTTACCCTCGTCAATATTCTCGATGCTGTCAAAATCCAAAACTGGAACACTGAATACCTTCCTCTGATAAAATTTTCGAAGCCTAGTCATGTAATCATCAACAGCACCTTGTGCTAGTCCCATTGTTTCAAAACGAAGCCACGGGTGTCTACGTGCAGGCTCAGGTAACGCCATCTGAAATAAATATTCACAGTAAGTAAGCAGTCTGCAACATAGGTAGATACGGCGCATTGGATTAAATCAATGCGGCGTATCTGTATAAAGTATAAGAGATGCGGTGCAAGACAATAGATACGGCGTATTGAGATGCGTCGTATCTAGATCAATCAATACGGCGTATCTATAATTTTATCAATTTTAAAATGGGTCGTTACGCCGCATTAATCAACCTAGATGCGCCGCATCTAAAAGCATATCAGTACAAAATAAAGGGTTAGGCACGTTTTTCAAGAATCCGTATCCGTGACGTAAACTCTCGCATTATATCACAGACCAAATTTACTGAATTATTCCTATCAAAAACTTCTATCACACTTTCCCTCTAAAATTTAAAAACAATCACCCAAAACCCTATATTTCGTTCAATTAAATTAGTGCCAAATTCGATGTCCAAATCTAAAATTAACTTAGGGGAAATTATCAATGCTAAGTTCTAATCATATCCCTATATCGTTTAAGCCCTAATCGAAGTGGACATATAAACCCTAATTTTTATAATTAAACGAAATTAAATTAAAATAGAACAATTACCTTAATTGGATGATTAGGAGAAAGGTTATAGTTCGGATTAACGGAGGATTTAAGAAAGATGATCGGATTTCGAGTATAATTTTAGTGCGTGTTCTTAACTGTGTGTATTCATGCGGCGTATTCCCGTCGTATTTATAGGGCGACACGATGCGCCGTATTAGAAAATTGGGATGCGCCGTATCTATTTAATTTCGTTGACTAGTCAATAAGTCCTAGTTGGTCGAGGATACGGCGCTTTGGATATTTAGATCCGCCGTATCTCTATGTTAGTTAACGAAATTTAAATGAAGAACGTACCTTGGCCTCCGCAACACAGTTCCTTATACATCAAATTTGGGTAGAAACGGCACACCATATAGATGAATTCAAAATAAGAGTAATAGGCATAAACGTTTCATTAATAATTGTAATCTTATTGTTTAGTGGATAAGGATTTATTCCGAGGTTATGAACAAATATCGTTTTTTGAGCATACAAAATTAAGATTACGAATTGAATCAGACGTATAATAAGGATAATAAAATTGAGATCATAGTGTAGAGAACTTTCCTTTGGGCAGTTGAATTATCGTAGAGTTTACCTGGGATTCTACTTCAAGAATTAAAGAAGTTCAATGTTACCAGTACTGAGTTTTCCTCCACTCATGTCGTCTTATGTTTGGTCACTTCAGCTAGCGTCTCTTGGTTTGGTTCAGAATGTAATCCTTCTTGGTGATGCTTGAGTCATCATTTATCCTGAAAATAAACAACTTGCACACGAGAGTAGCGGACCGATCAAGGTAAATATCAAAAATCAACTATATTTATCAAATTATATTCGTCGTATTAACAAAAGTTAATGCGCCGTACTTTCGTTCCGTTTAAAAATAAAAGATTTTTGATTCAGTAAGATGTGCCGTATCGACAGAGATCGATACGCCGTATTTGTTTAATAATTCGCAAACTGTTTTTAATCAAAATAATAGATACGCCGTATCTGCTAAAGCAGATGCGTCGTATGGCGTGAATGTTTAGAAAAATTTTTATCAAAAACAGATACGCCGTATCTGCAAAAGCAGATGCGTCGTATTACTTTATCGCTTAGAAAAATTTTCTTATTAAAAACAGATACGCCGTATCTTGTGGAAAAGATGCGTCGTATCGAATTAATTAAACGCGTTGTATTTTTAAAAAAATTAAACGCAATACGCCGTATCTGAGAGATCAGATGCGCCGTATCGTTTGATTTAGCACAGTACAACGATAGCAGAACAGAAAAATACGAAAAATAAAAACAAAAAACTAAACACACAAACAAAAATAAACACACAAAAATAAAAAGAAAACAATTAACACACAATACAACAAATATGCAAAATAGTACAATGATGCAATTAATCTAATAAAAAGAAAAAACTAATTAAAATACTAATCAAATTAACAGATAATAATAATTCACTCCCCGGCAGCGGCGCCAAAAACTTGATGTGCTGCGTGTGTCGTTGCGGTTTAGCAGTTTTAATGCCTACTCAAGTTTTAAATTTATATTTAGCCGACTTATCAATAACACACACACTTAACGAGCAGTGTACCCGGTCAGTATGAAGATAATGGTAAGTAGAGTGTCGATCACTAAGAGTGGAACGTATTATCTAGTTATTCTAATCAGTATTTTAATATCCTAACGCAAGGGGGTTTCAGCCTGAGAGACTGGCACGATTTGTTGCAATTAAAATAATAAATAAACCAATAGGCACGAATCAGCAAGTAGCACACACGTACACAGATAGATACTCGAGACAATAAGAGGGCTGTCCTTATAATTAAGTAGATTGTCACTTGTTTTATTGATAGCTTTATATGAAGTGTATGTAGTTAATCCTTTCTCGTTGGTCCTATTCTTATCGGCGAGTAAACCCTTAATGATTACTTATGTCTAAAAGTTATTCCTAAGTGATCAATTTAGAAACAACCGTGGGAGCCACATTATGTCCCGCAGTCAAATGCCCGCAAGCCACTAATAAACACAGAGGTTATCAATGCACTAATAAGTAGTAACCAAAGACATCAACATATAAACTTTAATTGATGGGAAAGCAAGTATTAAAGGGAGTGCAATCTTTCCGTTGTCACATTACACAAGCCACCAATCCTGATGAATTAAAGTTTGCTAACACAATAAAACAAAACTACTTAATGAATTAAATACATGCAGCACCTTCTTACAGCTCTTGTATCTTTGATTTGGGTGTGTCTTGTGCTGCCTCCTTAACTGAATTCGTCCTTTGTTCCTACTGTTCGGTCTTCGGTGTTAGGGTTTGGAACTCTTTAATTCGTCTGGTCTATGGGGTATTTATAGTTTCTGTCTGAGGGAAGATGCGGCGCATCTACTAAGTAGATGCGGCGCATGTACTTAACTTCGCGTGGGGTCCAAGATTATAATATTCAGGAATATTCGTACACCGCCAGAAGATGCGGCGTAACTCTTTATTAGATGTGGCGCATGTCCTCTTGTATCTTGGATCGTATCTGGTGATATCTTGATAGAGATGCGGCGCATGTCGAGAGTGAGATGCGGCGCATCTGGAGCAGAATTGACTTGATCTTGTCCATGTCAGTAGACTTTCACTTTATGCACGTTTTGCTCCTTAATTAGTCCAAAATAGCTAAGTTTCACCAAATGCTTGTTTTTACCTGAGAATTACAAAAGTAAACAATTAAGTATCAATCCTCATACATAATATAGTAAAACAAGTCAAATTATTAGGATAAATGATAGTAATAAAATGTACTTATTTGAGTTCATCAATACTACTGCTAGGAAAATCAGGGCAAATGCTGTTAAGGCCTCAGCATGTTGGGTTCTTAAATCCAATGTTGCATCAACTGTTCTCAAGAGATTAAATTACATTGATGCAAGAGGCAGATCCAAGTCAGTAATGGCTTGGGTCCCCAAAGGAAACTAATACTCCTTATTTTTATGCAGGAACATTCAATTGATAAACAAGAGGATCAAGGATACTCAGATAGTGGATGTTCAAGGCACATGACAGGCAACAAGTCATGTCTTTCAGATTTTCAAACTTTAGATGGTGGCTATGTTACCTTTGGAGGAGGTATTGGTGGCAAAATTTCTGGTAAAGGTACAATTAAAACTGGAAATTTAGACTTTGAAGATGTGTACTATGTACAAGAGCTTAAGTATAATCTTTTTAGTGTCTCACAAATGTGTGACAAAAAGAACAAAGTTCTCTTTTCTGACACTGAATGTCTTGTACTTTCTTCTGATTTTAAAATGACCGATGAAAGTCAAGTACTTCTTAGAATTCCAAGAAAGGGCAACATGTACAGTGTTGATATGAAGAATATTGTTCCTAAAAAGGCTTTAACTTGTCTTGTTGCAAAGGCCACATTCGATGAATCAATGTTATGGCATAGGAGGCTTGGTCACATTAACTTCAAAACCTTAAATCAGATTGTTAAGAATGGTTTGGTAAGAGGTTTACCTCAAAAACGATTTGAAAATAACCAAACATGCATTGCTTGTCTTAAAGGCAAACAACACAAAGCCACTTGTAAGCCCAAAATTTTTAACTCTATTGATCAATCTTTGTTTATGTTTCATATGGATTTATTTGGACCTACTTCTGTTAGGAGCCTAAAGCATAAAAGTTATTGTCTAGTTATTATTGATGACTATAGTAGATTTACATGGGTTTTCTTTTTAGCTTCTAAGGATGAGACTTCTAGCATCCTTAAGATATTCATTACAGAGATAGAAAACCTAGTAAGCAAAAGAGTAAAAGTCATTAGATGTGATAATGGGACAGAATTCAAAAATAGAGTTATGGATGATTTCTGCAAAGAAAAAGGTATTATGAGAGAATTTAGTGTTGCTAGAACTCCACAACAGAATGGTGTTGCTGAGGGAGAGAATAGAACACTGATAGAAGCTGCTAGAACCATGTTAGCCGACTCTAAGTTGCCTATCACTTTTTGGGCTGAAGCAGTCAACACTACTTGCTATGTTCAAAATAGGGTTTTGGTTGTAAAATCTCACAATAAGACATCATATGAACTTTTTAGAGGTAGAACTCCTGCAATAGGATTTCTTAGACCTTTTGGATGTCATGTGACAATTCTAAATACCTTAGACCATCTTGGAAAGTTTGATAGTAAAGCAGATGAAGGATTCTTAGTTGGATATTCTCTTAATAGGAAAGCTTTTAGAGTATACAACTCAAGAACTTGAAGAGTAGAGGAAAACCTGCATGTGGAATTTTTAGAGAATAAATACAATGTAGCAGGTCAAGGTCCTAATTGGATTTTTGATCTTGAGTCATTAACCCATTCTATGAATTATGTGCCTGTTGTTGCAGAAACTAATGATTTTTCAGGTTCACAAACAACAAATGAGGCAGGGTTAGACAAGGAGACAAATCAAGATCATGTATGGATGCCAATAAGTACCAGTGTGGCTTCAACTTCAACAAATGATGAATCTTCTTCTGGTAAATCTAAAGAAGATGAACACAAGGAAGATGGAACCAAGGAACAACAAAATGTTTCTGCTGATGATAGTACTGCTGAGACAGAGCATTCTACTGCTAGGCTTAATTTTTCTGCTGCTAGGCCAAATGTTTCTACTGCTGGCCCTTCAGACTCAAATGAAGCAGATTTCTCAGATAAAGAGGTGGATTTGAGCAATATCTCACCTAACTATCAAGTTCCTTCTACTCCACACACCAGGATTCACAAAGTCCACTCCCTAGAAAATGTGATTGGAGATGTACAATCAGGTGTGAAGACAAGACAACAACTGATGTCTTCAGACCAACAAGGGCTTCTTGATGCCCTTTATGCTTCAAAGCAGCATGAGTTTTCAAACTCTTGCTTGTTTGTATGTTTTCTCTCTCAGGCAGAACCAAAGAACATTTTTAAAGCCCTAGATGATTCAAGCTGGGTGGAAACTATGCAAGAGGAGCTTCTTCAGTTTAAGATTCAGAAGGTTTGGGTGCTAGTTGATTTACCTAAAGATGCAAAGGTAATTGGAATTAGATGGGTTTTCAAGAATAAAAGGGATGAAAGGGGCATAGTGATTAGGAATAAGGCTAGATTAGTAGCCCAAGGGTACACACAAGAAGAAGGTATAGACTATGATGATGTTTTTGCTCCAGTAACAAGATGTTAGTATTGGACACACGGTTAAGGTGGTTAAACCTTTTGTTCTTTGTGTGTATGATATATTGAGTGAATATGATTAAGTATGCGGAATCTACTTAATCACACTTAGAAGGTGATTTGTGTTGTGGAAATGGAATGGTTGTGTTAGTTCTATGACAATGAACAATGAAAGATTAACACCAAACGATTCAATATTATTAATGATAATAATACGAGTGATCTTGAAATATCACTAGGGTTACAACCTTGAATCTTAAGTTCTTACAACTTGTGATATATTTGTGTTTGTTCTATGTCTTAACAGATATATGTTCTAACAATAACACATATGGACACTTAACATCGACTCATGCACACATAATATCGAGTCTAAGATCTTCTTTTATAGTCCAAGAAGATCTTTACATATTGCTTAAAGTCTAGCCGACTTACTTGTTAACTTATCTTGAGTGTGTCAGTACATAAGATACAACATGTATCTGTGTACACAACTTGTTAACTAAGCACATGGGTAAGATATTATCTACCGTATATTGTTGACTTTAGTACACTAATATCTTTTCAATACTTATCCATCTAGCAGTCTCAACTCAACAGTATCAACTAGCAGTCCCTTCTTTGTACTACCAGTTAGAACGGTTAGTTATAGCTTGAGCAGTCCTAAGATATACACCAGCAGTTGGAACTGTTAGAGTATTCTTCTTAGCAGTTGGAACTGTTAATACTTGTAATTCTTGATATTTAATCTTCAGAACATTTAATTCCCAACACAAGACTTGAGGCAATTTGGCTTTTCTTAGCTTATGCTTCATTTATAGGATTCACAGTTTATCAAATGGATGTCAAGAGTGCATTTTTATATGGTACTATTGAAGAAGAGGTGTATGTCTCACAACCTCCAGGGTTCATTGATCCTGACCAGCCAGAAAAAGTGTACAGAGTTGTTAAGGCTCTTTATGGCCTTCATCAGGCACCTAGAGCATGGTATGAAACACTAGCTTCCTACTTAATTGAAAATGGATTTCAAAGAGGCAAGATTGATCAGACATTATTCATCAAGAAGCACAAGAGTGATCTTTTGCTAGTTCAGGTGTATGTGGATGATATCATCTTTGGATCTACAAGGAAGGAGATGTGTTTGGAGTTTGAGAAGCTTATGCATGGTAAGTTTCAGATGAGTTCCATGGGGGAACTTACATTCTTTTTGGGTTTGCAAGTTAAACAATCATGTGAAAGCATATTTATTAGTCAAGATAAATATGTTGCAGAGATCACTACTTGAAATAGGGCTATCCTTGACCCTTTTTTTATGACCCACTGATGCGTGGTTTTGCGACCTTACAACAGGTTTTACCTCTCGAGGGATCTCAAGAGGCTTACAACCCCACCAGGCAGTGTACCTGACCGATGTAGTATAGTGTAGTGGTAAGTACGGGGGATTGATCGTTCTCCACAGGGAATAGTGTCGTTAGGATTGAAAAAAAAACTACTCTAATAGGTCTAAGGGTGAGGGAAGATTCTTTTTGTATTTTTATATTTTTATGAAAGCAAGTAAAATCTCGGGTTTGAATGAGTGGGCGGAATTAGTTGCTAGTCAACTAACCCAAATAACTACAAATGCAAATAAAATAAAATAACTGAAAATGAAAAGGTTGTGAAACTTATGTGG
This sequence comes from Artemisia tridentata subsp. tridentata, assembly GCA_021014915.2. Classification (NCBI taxonomy): domain Eukaryota; kingdom Viridiplantae; phylum Streptophyta; class Magnoliopsida; order Asterales; family Asteraceae; genus Artemisia; species Artemisia tridentata. The sequence goes on along the minus strand of CP139501.1, from coordinate 314,561,803 downwards.
AGAGAAATGTGTTTACTTAGATTTCCTCACTCCCTAACTATCTTTTACCGGTTGATTAGTGTGTATTAATTGCGTGGATGACGGGTGTATTCCTAAATACCAATCGTGGGGTGGCGTACGTACTTCCCCAACTCTACAAGCTCCTACTTCACTCCTATGTCGAGCCGGCTAAGAAGCTCCTAACATGGGATCACTAGAATTCGCTCATGCATTAAATACAACCATAAAAACCTAGTACGCATTGGTTCATGTTTCTTAAGACGTTCAAGCAAGTTACCGTATAGGAAGTTAGCCAGTTTTCTTAAGCCTAACATCGATAGACAATCATCCAATACAATTAATAACACACTAATAACTAATAATCAATAGTTAGGTTTCATTAGATCTAAGCAAACACAAGATAAATCTAGCCTAGCATGTTAATTAAAAGACAAGAACAAGATATAATCAAACAACACATAGACATATTGATTGATTAAATGATTACTTATCTTCAATTAAACATGGGAGATCCAAGGGTATGAAAACCCTTAAAAATGGCAGAAATTCGTCTTAGGGTTTCTCCTCACAAAGTTGCACCCTAATGACAAAAAATTGCAAAACTATATATAGAGTTTAAGGGCTGACGGCGTCACGTTGTAGATCTTGACGCCGTCACCTCGCCGTGTCTAGGGTTCCCGGATGGTCTTCCTGACGCCGTCCCTCTTTAGTCCTCCAAAATCCTCCCTGGCTTATCAAGGCTTGACGCCGTCAGAAATGTGCTTGACGCCGTCTCGCTTTAACTTAAACCGTGATGGCCTTGATCACCTTAAAGGGTGACGCCGTCAGACTTCCCATTGCAAAACTCTCTGGCGTGTCACGTGTATTTTTCATATCCACCTCTTTTGCCAAGCCATGACGCCGTCAAGAGCAATTCTTGACGCCGTCAAGGGTACTTTTCCAGCCGATTTTGAGACTTTGTCGTTTTCTTCACTTTTATGCTCCAAAAACGTCCAAAATGCTTCCTTTTCCAGATTTCTTCTCCAAAGTACCTAAAATGACAAAAGGAACGATTTAGGGCAATATTTGATCAAATAAATACGATTTAGGGCTTAAATGACCCCCTAAAAGCGGTACACTTTTCGCTTCATCACCCACGCTTCAAGATGACTCGCAAAAATGTGAGTCATAAAAAAACGGTCATAACTTGTAAAATCTGAAGGCTTGATGACACTCAATTTTAAAAGTCATAAAATACCGTCCTTTCTCAATTGTAATAGAATTCTATCAATACTATCAACACACAATACAACACTAAAATACACTCCCACTAAAACAAAAAAAACACACACACCAACACACAATAACAACTTCCCCCCTCCCCCTCTTTTCTCTCTATCTCGCTAGCCTGTACCGCCATCTTCATCACCACCAACCACCGCCGAAATCATCACAACAACCACCGCAGAAATCATCACCACCAACCACCACGGACGTCTATCACCACCACCAACCACCACGGACGTCTATCAGGTACCACCATCCGGGTTACGATTTGATACGATTTTTCATGGATTTTTATAGATCTGATACGATTTTTCATGGATTTTTATAGATAATCATCGTTTTTATATATATCCGGGTTACGATTTTTGTTAGTTTTTATATATCTTTTTAGATCTGATTTTTTATTAGTTTCTATATATGTTTTTTTTATAGATCTGGGTTAATTATTTTATGAATATACATATGGGTTACGAACTATATTTCTGTTACTCACACATACATCGTTTAATCTCCGATATTTCCAGAATTCAAATCAATTGAATCAGCCATGGTTTTCGATTCGATCCCTTCCGCCGCTTCAAATCCTAAGGAATTCGCCAAGAAAAAACGGGTACATTTTTCTTCTCCTTTTTTTGTTCAATTTCATTGATTGATATTTTAGGAAATTAGTTTTTTTTTTTTCAAAAAAAAAATGAAAAAGAAATTGATGTTTAGGAAATTATTATCTGGTGATGCTCGAGGAGATATTGTTTTATGGGAGTTTACTCTAGGTATTTGGTTTGCCAGGAAGTACCACAAACCTTATTTTGAACAGGTAGTTGTAGTTGTTGTTTTATGATAAAAGGAGGTAATATTAAACAAATACAATAAAGCAAACCCACCCCGTTCAATGTAATGTTATTGCAGGCCACTGAATTGAAATCATCAAACAAATACAATTGTCGTCCCATGCCCATCTTTTCTAAAAGCACCATGCCCATCTTTTCTAATGTCTGACAGTTTATACCTGGAATAAGACAGAAGGAATAGAGCCGGTGGTTAAGATGATGGAACATAAGCGAAGTCCAGTATCTGTTGAGCAGGGTAGTCTTACTCCTTTGACACCTAAAAGTCACTTGTTCGTAGAAAAGAAGAGTCCTGAAAGGCACAAGGCGGGTTTGTCCATCTCCTCCAAGGTTTTTTCTTGTTTCTTCCTCTACAATTGTCAAAGTTATACCTTATCACCTGATGTGTGTTTTTGAAAAGGTTCATTACACACTTTCATATGGATTTGTCACCGAGTCTTGGCCAAACTTACTAATTGACCTCATGTTTATTTCTGTTTTTTATTAATAGGAAAGAAAAGAAAAAGTTGGTGAAAGGATTGCAGCCCTTCAGCAGCTTGTCTCACCATACGGCAAGGTACACCGACATCTAGATGCCTAAAGGGCTAAGCCACAAAAAAGGATTATGTTTGCAATATTTTTCTTATGTAAGGTCTTTTATCTGCAGACAGATACTGCTTCAGTACTTCTTGAGGCAATGGAGTACATACACTTTCTTCATGATCAAGTCAAGGTAAACGGCTGGTATTTTTGTTTTATTTTATTGTAGAGGTGGAAAAATCGGTGGTTTAGATGAGTGGGTAACAGGTCAAAACAGGAACTGAAACATGTCGTGTCAGGTCGACTCAAACCCGTATTGTCTAAAGATTTATAGTTTTTGGAAGTAAATATTTTGCCAAATCTGATTACAACTTTGGTTTTATTTCAGAAGTAATTTAGGATCTCGAATAAAATTATTTAGGGGCTTTTATGCATTAAATTACAGTTTGGCTGACTTTTGACCTGCTTGCTTGTAAGCTAGTTTTTCTAATCAACAGATTAATTATAATAAGTTAATTAAAAGCAAATGTATTATAATACTTTTTTTGTTATTTTGGGAATAGGTGGCTAGCAACTCGTCCCAAAATGTCGAACTACTGCTTCAGGAGAGCTGCACGGATGACTCGGGTAGTCTTGTTGTATACTCAGTGGTCGATGTGGAAGCTGTCAAACTAACTTGTGAATTACTATCGATATGTAATTTTTGTCGTTAATTAACTTGTGACTTATCGTGAATTAGTACTTGAATTAACCTCATTGTTTTGATATATATATATATATATATATATATATATATATATATATATATATATATATATATATATATATATATATATATATATATATATATATATATATATATATATATATATATATGAAATGCGTTATTTTGATATTTGTGTTTTTAATTTTGTATTATCAGGTTTTTAATTGTCATTTAATAGAAAATTAAGAACTGAAAAAAATAAATTTTTTTTAAAAAAAAATTAGGTTATGACACGCATAAACGCACGTCATAAACCGAGGGTCATAAACCGAGTGTCATAAAAGGATGACGCCCAAATGCGGGTCATGAAAATTTATGACTGGTCTATCCTTGACGCGCTTTTGCACGTCATCTGACCCCTTTATGACGCGCATTGCGCATCAAGAATAGCTGTTTTTCAAGTAGTGGATACTTAGGAAGTTCAACTTTGCTGATTCAAAAATGGCAAGCACACCGATGGACTCTGAGAAGCCACTTCTTAAAGATTTAGATGGAGACAATGTAGATGTACACACTTACAGATCTATGATAGGTTCTTTGATGTATCTCACATCATCAAGACCTGACATCATGTTCTCTGTTTGTGCTTGTGCAAGATTTCAAGTATCTCCAAAGGTTTCTCATTTAACAGCAGTCAAGAGGATTTTTAGATATCTCAAGGGTCAACCAAGGTTGGGTCTATGGTATTCAAGGGAATCACCTTTTGACTTGGTAGCATTTTCGGATAGTGATTATGCTGGTGCTAGCTTGGACAGAAAGTCAACAACTGGAGGATGTCAATTCCTTGGATTTAGACTTATCTCATGGCAGTGTAAGAAGCAAACAATTGTGGCTACTTCAACAACTGAAGCTGAATATGTAGCTGCTGCAAGTTGCTGTGGTCAAGTCCTATGGCTTCAAAACCAACTTCTTGACTATGGGTACAATTTCATGAACACTGTCATACATATTGATAATAGTAGTACAATTTGTATAATTAAAAATCCAGTGCAACATTCTAAAACAAAACACATTGAAATAAGACATCATTTTATTAGAGATTGTAATGAGAAAAAGTTGATTCAAGTTCTTAAAATTGATTCTGATCACAACTTTTCATATCTTCTTACAAAATCTTTTGATGTTGGAAGGTTTCAGTACTTGGTAGCAAGTATTGGAATGCTTAATCCTCAATGATTTAAAACTATGTGTTTTTGTATATAAATTTTTGATTATACTGCTGGATTTATAACATACTACTGTTAGTGAAAAGTTTGTGCTGCTGGTACAAATTTTTGTTTGTTAAGTTCATATTTGTTAGTCATATCTATGATACTGCTATAAGACATATGCTTTGCATTTTGTTTCTTGGTTTTGGACTAACATTTTCAGGTATGAACTTTGAACAAAAAGAAGTTTCAAGTGAAATGGAAGCAGCAGAATGATTCTAGTTGCTAAAATAATAGGTTTATGATGGACTGAGTTTGGGAATTTATTAACAAAGTTTAACACCTAAGTTAATTGATTCTTTAAAACTTCTTTCTTGAAACCTAGTTATCATGTTTCACATTGACTTGATGGCTCAGTTGTTCAGATAGTAACTGACTCAACTCACTTTCTATCATTTTATACTTTTAAGTATAATGAGCAAGTCTAAGGACATCTGATAGAAAGAACAGCTAGTAAAAGTGAATCTAACACTTGTGTTAGAGGCAACAATTGCTATGAGCTGGAAATCCTGTCAAGAAAGCCTTTTGAATAGGTTTATCTTTACACAGGCAGTTATTTATAACTGAAAACATTGGTTCTCACACAACCAGATGTTGCTTTAAACCGATTTCTAGATTAAGTGTCTGTTACACACTTAATCCCTTCAAAATGGTTGAAAACAGTATGATTTTTCTATAATAAAATCATGAATATGCTGCTAAGTCAAAAGTTTCTTAAAAAGGATTTTCAAAGGGACTCAGTAAAACCACCCATTGATGGATAATGAGTCAATGCCCCATGAATCACCTCTCATAGGAGTTAACACACCTAGAAGTGATGAGGGGAGCACATAAACTCTTAAGGAATTGATGGATTCATGTACAACATTGTCTGAAAACAAGTTCACATTGGTAGATCAGATAATGATGGGATGATGGTGAGAGATCTTCCAAACAGAGGAGGATAAAATTTTATTTGCATCTCATGAGAGGAAATATCTCAGGAGAGGAAATAAAGTGTAAAACCCAAAATTTCAAAACATGCAAAATGAACAAAATACCCTTGTAACTTAAAATTTCAATAAATACTTGAATAAAACACCAAATAAATCAAAAGCTCTTGTAAATTAGCAACATATGAAATGTAATAATTTTTGCATGAACATTTTAATATTCCCAATGTCCTAAAAATACTTGTCACATCTATAAAAATTCACATGGGCCGAATATACTTTACTTATGTATTTATTTACTTTTAAATAATTAAATAATATATAAAACAAAGGGATAAACATTGCATTTAAGAAGAATATCTTTTAAAATCAGTAAATTGGTCCTAATTAATCTCCTTGGGCCGAAATTCTTTCACCCTCCTAAAATATATACACGGTTTTAATTTATTTCTCCCTTTTATATCTCAAAACCTTAACCGATTAAAACAAAAAACTCCCAAACAACCACCACAAATTTTTTGCATGTTCTTGATATTTTTTCTGGATCCATTGGAGTTAGAAGAAGGCTAGAAAAATAGGAGTTCGAATTATGGAGGCTTGATTCGCTTGGTTTTGATTTTTGTTCGAGTTTAATCCTAGCCGAGAGGTGCAAATTCTCCACACCTCATTCGATCTTTCTAAAAGCTATCTGGTATTTTTTTTGACTCTCTTTACATCATATATGATCTATATAAAATGGTTATAATGATCCATGCACGCTACTAAGGTCGTTTGGAATTAAACGAACCAAAAACCCTAAAAGATCACATGAATTAATGAACCAGTTTTCTGATCAGGAAATTAGACCGACTTTAATTAATTGAATCTTGATGATAACTAAGTGTTTTTGGGAGTTTCTTGAGTCTAGAATTAAATTCAATGAAATAGATTTCTGTATAAATTAACCTTGTGATTTTTAGAGGCTTGGAAGACCACTTTTAGATTTTTTAGAAAATTAAGTGTCAAATCGAATTCGTATGTCTGGAAAAACAGTCCGTGTTTTTCATTTATCATTTTCAAACCATGACGAATTAGAAGGTTTCCTTTGAACTGGGTAATATATGATATGTCTAATAGTTACTGGAATTTTTATAGAATTTTATAAATTTTCTAGATGGAGTAGTGAATTAATTACTTTTTGGGTGTTTTATCAGATCCGATTATGGAATATGTTAGGGAAATGGATTTTTTCAGTCATACCTATACTAGTTAATAAAATCTAGAAAAATTAGTTAAATTACTAGGGACATATAGGGTTCTCTGGGAATTTTTGGGAATTTTAATTCGGAGTTCTAATATGATTCATAAATTATCTAAAACAGGTCCAGTGCATACGAAAAATCTGTTAAAGTGTAAAGATATTAAAAAGATGTTATTTGTTTATTTTCCAAAACTAAAGGGTTTAAATTGTTATTTTTTAATACTAAAGGACTTAACTTGTAAAAAAACCTGTAACTTTATAATAATTACATCTTATACCCTAATTTTATGATAATCGCATAATTGTCCTTAAACTTATCATAATTACATAATAAACCCTAAAAATTTGTAAACCTACCATAATAACCTTAACTTTATATAAATACTATTATGAACCCTAAGCTATTAATATTGTCACTTTAAACTTATTAAATGATAACTTTGAATGCTTCTTAAAAATGGAAACTTACTAATTGAGGAAACCTGCTATAAATGGAAAGTTACTAAAAATGGAAAGCCGACTAAAAAGAGAAATCTGATTTAAATAAGGTATTAATAATAAGACGACCATGTATTCGTGTAGATTCGCTGAAGATGGAGTTTGTTTCCCATCTTTATATTTCTAGATGTGTTTTCACTTGCGATATAAGGTACAGATATTCTACCCTTTCTCAGTAAGGGTGTCCTTCTCATGACTTTTGATCCTGATTTACTATAGGGTTCCCTAAGCCATTGTTATGTTCCCTTATACTTTGATTCGTTCTTCATGTTTCACTTACATCTGTCTATATTGGTTTGATTATGATCTGAGCCTTTTATTTGGGGCTTTCTTACTTGATCTATGCCCTTGCTATGCTTCCCTTGATTTGTGAACCTTGATAATTGAGCCTTGCCATGTTCCTTTGATACTTGATGTGACTCGTTCGTCACCCTGTAACATGAATATTTGAACTACTTGATACTTTGAAGGATTATTTGATTTTGGTAACTAGATGTGAAAACCTTTCTGAATTATATATGAAAATGTGTGAGAAAAGCTATTTTTAAAGATGCGATACTACTTTTAAATGAAAGTTACTAAAAGTTTTTAAGAAAACTATTTTTGAGACCATCTTTATGAAAACCGTTTTGAAAGACCATTTTTATGAAAACTATTTTGTAAGATCATTTATTATGAAAACCATTTTTGAAAGATTGCTTTAAATGGACTTTTAAATAGAAACATTTTTAAATGAACTGTTGCTATGAAACTTTGATTATGAACCTTCTGATATTGACCCTTCTGATATTGAACCTTCTGATACTGACCTATCTGATATTGACCCTTCTGATATTGAACCTTCTGATACTGACCCATCTGATATTGACCTTTCTGATATTGAACCATCTGATATTGAACCATCTGATACTGAACTATTGATATGAACCCTCTGATATGAACCCCTGATATGGACTTTCTGATATACCTGAAATGGAAATTGGACTCGAACCACTTAATATGAAACTGAACTGGATACTTGGACATTTGATACTTGACCCTTGACCCACAGTTGAGACTACGAGCCACTATCTGTTTTCACTAGGCATGAGGGTTTCATGTCCATGTCATTGATGCACCGATGGCATGACTCTAGGGTAGGAGAGTGATGTCCTATCCCGTCCCTGATTGATTTGACTTGTGGTGTGTAGAGGAGGTATTTGGCCACCTGGGGCGTATGGATGCATCCTAGATCTGTTATCTGTTATCTGTTATCTGTTATCTGTATCTGTTATATTATCTGGTGACTGATGGTGTGTGCGATACACGTCTTTCACATCTTGGGAGCTAGCTACTCCACCCCTTGGAGGTATCCCCTCACCCTGTACTTGGTACCGAGGACTCCCCTCCGTACACCCTGCTATTTGATATTTGATTTGATTTGGGCTCGTAGTGGATTACTGTTTCCTTTACCTTATAACTTTGTACTTAGTATTCCGAGGTCACCCCTCCGGATACATACTTGACCTGATACTTGACTTGATACTTGACTTGACTTGATTTGACTTGGGCTCGTGGTGGGTTACGGTTCCCTTTACTCTTATCTATTATAATCATTTCTTAACTCTTGATATATCTGCATAACCTTTTTATATTTTCTTTCCTAACTCCTGTTACACCTTGCATTGTTTCACTTACTTCACTATCCCATCATTTCTGCTTTGTTATCGTTATATCTGTTCACTGAGCTTTCGTAGCTCAGCCGCATTTCTTTTCCTGCGGCAGGTTTTAGTTTGGAAGCTGGGTATGAGTGGAGAGTACCTTGGACTTAGAAGACCTTACTAGCTATTGAAGATGACTAGAAGAATTTATTTTTTGACTTAGGAATTATTGTATTATAACCTTGTAGTTTCAGATTTTTCATTGTAACCATTGAAATTAAATTGTATTATTTATGTCATATGCTTGTGTTTATTCTGATATGAGACCATTATTGTGACATCTTTACCCTTGTCGGGTCGGGGTGTTACATAAAGTCCAAGGAAGATTAATCAAATGTAAGGAAGGAAAAGACAAGAGCATACAAGATGATGACATGGAGGTTGAAAATGACAAGAACAGAGCTGATTCTGGAGTTTTATATATATTCAGAAGGGATGAAGCATTCCAAAGGAGAAAGTTCTATCTAGGTCAATTTCAGTTCACTACGTTTGTTCATCACTTGCAAAGGCATGTTGATAGATGATTTCACTTGTTGAAACAAGCATCCAAGATACACAGAATCATTGCCTCTTATAATTCCTCCATCCAAGGAAATTGCACCATCTTTTAGGCTTTATTTGAAGCTTGAAGATAGGTACTAATATTGTCGAAGTCAAAAGAAAATGGCAGATGAGTTACTGAGAAAGATATTTAATCTTGAAGAACAGAAGATAGCTCAGATCAAGAATCTGACTAAGAAGTGTTTGAAAGATCTTCACAATCCATAATTTAATTCAGAAACATGTTGAAAAGGATTCACATGTTTAGGGGAGGATTGTTGGGAATTAAATATTCTGAAGATTAATATCGAGAATTAAAGGATTACAAGATCAGTTCTACTCAAAGAAATTCTCTAAGTATCATTCTACTGCTAGTGCATTTGATTCTACTGCTAGCGTTAAACATTCTACTGCTGAATGATGCTGCTACTGGTGAAGAAGATTCTACTGCTGAGTGGATAACTATTGAAGTATTCTACTGCTGGTTGGATAAGAATACAAAGATATTATGTGTATAATAGTCAACAATACACGGTAGATAATATCTTTAGACAAAGTGTTCAGTAACAAGTTGTAAACACAGATACATGTTGTATCTTAATGACTGACACTCTCAAGCAAGTGTTCGATTAGACTTGACAATATTTGTAAAGATCTCTCTTGGACTATAAATGAGAGATCTTAGTCTAGATACTACGTGTGCTTAATTCATGTTGAATATCTATTAAGAACATAGAACAAACACAACAACATCATAAGTCATAGAAACATAAGATTCAAGGTTTTGTAACCCTAGTGATAAGTGAAGATCACTCGTATTATTATCTTAATAATATTGAATCGATTGGTGATAAAACCATCTTTGTTCATTGTTTTATAACAAACATCATTGTTCTATTTCCATAACCAAATAACCTTCTAAGTGTGATTAAGTAGATTCCGCATACTTAATCATATTAACTCAATATATCATATACACAAAGCAACAAAGGTCTAACAACCTTATAGTGTATCGAATCCTCTCCTCAAAATACGGAAAAAAAATGACAATTACCATGATGAAAACATATATTAAAAAAAAAAAAAAAAAAAAAAAAAAAAAAAAAAAAAAAACTAAAGATATTAATGTAAATAAAATCATGATAAACAATTACCACAATAATACGGCTTATTTGAACATTTATGTAGTGTCTCACTTTTTGAAGAACTTCGGGATAAACAACATTCATAGTATCGCTCCGAACCTTTCCATCTTTATCGTATATCAACATCTTTAGCCCTTTTCGACTTGTGACTTTTGATACCGCAACATACAGCAGACCATGTTTGAAGACAGGTTTAGGCAAATATATTCCCACTTTCGAAAGCGATTGCCCTTGGCTTTTGTTAATAGTAATTGCAAAGCATACGAATATTGGAAATTGTCATCTATTAATCTGCAAAGGTAGTCTTTTGTCAGAAGAATTAAATTTGAATCTTGTTAGTGACACTATTTCTCAAACTTTTGTTCCAGTCAAAATTTCGGCTTTGATAGCACAATCTCCGAGTTCCTTAACACGTAATCTATTACAATTGAATTCAAAAAACTTTCATGATATATGTTAAGTTTAAAAAAACTTTTGGCTTTAATGATTGGTTTGTACCCCCCCCCCCCCCCAAAAAAAATGCTACATAACAAAAGGTAGCTATATTACGAGATTTTAACAGGAATGATAAAAGAGTAAGCATGTGCTAAATATGATGCGAAACTTCTCCGTTACACATATTGCATATCAATTGAAGCCTAGACAAATAATGTATAAAATATTTTATTGATAGTTTTAAGGGTTATTAGCATAAAAAGGCATCATACTTGCCATTTTTTGTCATTGTGTGTAGCGTCTTTTTTTTTTCTCATCTTGACACCAACCTTTTGAATTCGTGCTATTGTGTGTACTTTGCGACTATTTCAGCTATGAAAATGACCATTTTAACCTTCAAATTTTGAAAAAAGTAAGGGTAAAATGGTCACAAAGTACACATAATAGCACGATTTAAAAAGGTTGGTGTCAAAATGAGAAAAAAAAAATAGTAATGACAAAAAGTGGCAAGTATGATGTCTTTTTATGCAAATTGTAAGATACTGTAAAAATCCATCGTAATAAATCTCGTTGATTAATAATAATCTGGTGTTACCATTTAACAAAACCCATTTTTTCGGGGAAATTTAAATTTTTCCTTATTGTTATCATTACCACATTACGTTTTCGCGACATATATTAAATGACAATACGTACCTCGAGACTCGGTGATTCACAAAACTCCATTCACATTAATCCCATTTACACAAATTACAAAATCTCACTAATTACAATTAATACTATTGAACTTATACAATAAACACACTTAATTCTCGCTAATTATCCACAAATCAATCAGACCAAAATAGTCCGGCCCAATTACACGTCGCAAGCCCAATCTCCAAATCCAGTTTCTCTTTTATATTTCATGTGGAAATCGACTTCCACACCTCTCCAAAACAGCCCTTGTTCTCATTATATCTAAACGCGACATGCCTATATTTTTACACCATCTTAATCACCACCCACTAGACTATCCGTATGCCAACTTTCAGAAATATATGTCGAGTTTTGGACAGAGATTTAAAGCCAAACCATTTGTCCCATTTCACACCCAAAACGTATAAACAAAAGTCTCAAACCGCAACCATTTCGAATCCCGATTTTTCCTACAAACTTCTAAGACTTTTCCTAATATTCATTCACGTATGAAGTGATGTTAAAATCACAAGAGACTAAGATGGTACGTTAGCTTCATTCTTAGAACACAATAAGAAATACAAACGTGGGAATATATATGCAACCCAACAAATAAAGATAAGTCTACCTACTCTTGAATATCTTCTAAGATCTGTTATGGTTAGAGATCATGCCACCTATGTCCTTTCTACTCCTGTTGATCCACAGTAAGATCAAATGATTGAGCTTTGAGGGTAATATAGTCAAAAACATGCGTAGCCTACTTCTATATATCTCACCCTCTTCTAGCAGCCACATTGCTCACTTCCTACTTATTTCACTCTCACTAAATACCTTAAGAACCCAGAAATGTTGGAAACAAACGGGTCAAAGAAAACCATAAGTAGAAACGTATTTTGATCCCTAGCAAGTAAACTGTCTTTGTTCGTGTATTCTCTTCGATCCCACAGCATCTTCACCACCTTTAAGAGGTGTAGTAAGTGTCCCTAGACCCTTTTATTTTCATGTCTCACACTCCACATCTCACACTACACCCATGCATATTTTCATTACACTCGAACGTATTCTTTCTTTCACTTATTGTTATCACATGTAATAAGCTCACAAACTCACAAGAAGTGACAACCTCAGATGAGGAAGGCTTAGAGATCACCATATGCATCATTCTCACGTTTAAACATTCATAGCATGCATGGTTCAAACGCATACACATTCTATATTACACGTACAGTATAAACTGTAAAGCACTTAGACATATACCAAATGTTTTGCACATTAAAACTGTCCCAAGTCGCGCCAAAGATGGTCACATAAAACTCAAACCAACTTAACAACCACTCAATGTTTTTATGAAACTTAATTCTTCATACGAAAAAGTAGATAATTCGTGTTTAAACTTGGAGATAATAAGCTCGTCTAACCTCCTAAAATCACCCTAAAGTAAACTGATCACACGTATAAAACATAAATTCTGAAAAGTTTCTAAGTCTTTCTAACTCAGAAAGTCTGCTCCAACTCGCGACAAAAATGAACCCATAACGCAAGATTTGATTTAACAACCCAACTATATTTTTACATGATCTAATAGATCCCCCAACTAGCTACATCTTTCGTATAAACAACTTGTAAAAACAATCGCGTCTCGATCCTCTAAAGTGACCAAAGAGAATCGACCAACTCATGTATATCACCAACACTTAGAAAAATATTCTAAGTGTTGGGTTGGGTTTAAGCATGTCTCGACCAGGCCAAAGTTCATTTAAATATTTTCGAATCGGTAACCATAACACACCAATATTTTTGCTTATCATGATGGTCGACCTGGTCAAGAACATTTTTTGTATTTTAAGATTTTACTCACAAGCTCATCTCGACACTCTAAACGAACCATTTTAAATGCTACTCGGCAAGATATAAAACACTTAGAATTATATAGAGTTTTTCAGTTTTTAAAACTTGCGACCAGTCCAACTCATGGTCTGTTTACTTCGAATTCGTGAAAGTAACGTATACATATCTTTACTCAGCTCGAATAAGGGCCTAGGAAATTACACTTTTCGTGTTTTAACCTCGAAATCATAAGCTCTCAAACACGCTCAAAATTGTCTTTTTTTTGGTCGCTACTCGCTGAACCTCTAGTACATAAAATCAGAAATTTAGTTTATTCGGTATTGGGCTAAGGATTAAGCCCATTAAGCTTTTGAGCATGAACAGTGTAATATGCCCATGTGATACATTTTCAGACTCATAAAAATAGCCCAAGACCAGGCCCAAAACAGTTTACACGCCCTCGCCTCTAGATCTCTTAACGGGCCTTAAGTTGATTCGTTAATTGGCCCATTAACACATAAATAAGCTCTGTTCTGAAATAAGCAATCGAAATAAGTTATAGTGAACTTAATAAAGTTATAAAAATTTTCAGAATATTTTTCCCGTCATTTTTATGCAAAAAGGACTAAAAATGTAACGCACTTTGACTAGAAGGACTAAAACTGTCAAACCAAGAACAGTGTGAACTAAATCTGTGAAAACAATTTATAGAGGACTTAAATTGACCATTGAATTAACTCCAATCCTTATATGGACATATGGACAAGTTTTGGACTATTATGGACTTTGAACTTAACGAAGGACTAACGATGTGACGCAAGCACAGTTAAGATAAAAGAGTAACAATCTGAAAAGGAAAAGGACCAATAAATTTTTATTTGACATTCTTATTTTATTTTCCATTTTTCACCCATCACTTCACATGCATTTTTACATTTTGGTTATGCATTATTTAAGTTTCGTTATTAGAAATCTAACTACTTCACTTGCACATCATTTCATCATATTTGGAGAAGATAATAGAGTCAAGTGACATAAGAATCAAGATAATATTGTATAATATTATTTTTTTAACTTGAGGCATTTTAAGCATATCACACTCACATCACCGATCAAATCGTTATACGATTTCTCACTTTCACACTCACTATTAGTAGTAAGTCAGAATCTTAGACTTCCCTTATATTCAGGTCTCGTATTGAAGACGTTTCCGTGATCGTTTCCGTGATCGTTTACTTGATCTTATAATTTCATCTTGTCAGTATCACCCAAGGTGAGTCGTGGCCCCTACTCTTTTAATACTTGTTTTTAATAACACTTTTGGGGGAGATACATGCTTTAACTATTTTAAGTTTACTTTTATACTTTGAAACTCTCATGATTTACTCAAAATCATCAGATATGTTTTACATGTTTTGAATCACCCTTTGGAAGGGATATATGCTCGTTATACTTGCAAATTGCTTGCTTAGCTGAAACACTGTGTTGAAAGATAACATTTTCAAACTACTTGTTGTAACGTGATACTGAGACTCATTATATGCATTCATATAGCAATTGAATGTACAGTTAACTTTACTATGATATTTCTACATTTCACTGGAAATAATTGCCAAGACTAAAGTACGCATATTCTATGAACCCCTGAAACCTATATTGCCTAAGTTTACTTTATTGCCATAAAGTCCCTCGATCATGAGCCATTAATCACTGCGGTGAGCGCGAATATAGTGAACAGCTTCGAAACCTGTTAGAGGCTGACAACCTATCCCACTAAATACTTGGACGGAATGCCTATATGGTTAGTCGTATTTAGTCGCGATCCACTATATTTGAGAAAAATAGGAAGTTGGCAAAATCACCTATTACATGAGGGCAAAACCTTCATCATTAATTTGATGAACACCTCCGTTTTACGGTACACTGTTAACGTTTTGCGTGTCATGAGGCTTAGGGCAATATAACTTTATGAATATATGAATGTTTCATATATATTAAGATACAGCTGTATTTAGTAAACCACCACTCCACACTGATAGATTTCAGACACTAGATTATTATTTTCACTATGTGTTAGGATTATGGATTCTGTACTTGAAACTTAATTGTTATCGTATGTGACTTAGTTGTGACTGCTAATAAAGACAACCCAAAATGCTTGGTATATCGTTACTTTTAAAAGTTGACCCGACACTTCATTTCGAGCGTATAACAACGTAGCTCATTTTCATTTATAACTTGAAACTTATGATCACTTGAGTTCATACATGATTTACTTGTGAATTTTTACCCAACACAACTTGATATTTACTTCAGGAAGCACTAGTATTTATTTCAACTATTACTGTACACCACTTGAATTTATTAAAATATTTGAAGGCCACTGTTTACTTGTACTTATACTCATTTCAAATACCACCGGACACTCTTGAAATGTATTGAAATAAATGGTTTTCCATTAAACTCCACGAACTCACCAACCATTGTGTTGACGTTTTAAGCATGTTTATCTCAGGTAATTAACGGAGCAGGACAAGGCACGGAGCGGGCATCTTATACTCTGATAAATAAAATGGTGTAAAATCAAATATGTCATTCCTTTCAAATTATCACACCCTTTTTATGGGATTTTCAAATCAAATAATTCACTTTTGTATCAAAAATATTATTTTAAATGACATATAACTTTCAAAACGCCCCTTCCGGGCCGTTTTCTGAAATTTTAACTTCGATCCTCACCGTAACACCCTAATTACTTTTCCGCTGCCACAAAACAAATTAGGGGGTGTTACACAAATAACCCTAGTTTTAATTTACTCTTGTCACAAAATTGTCTTACTTTAGTTCATTACATTCAAAACTTAAAGTTGAAACTTAGTTACTGCATTTTCAGTTATCAAGACCTGCATACATTCAAAACTTAAAGAAACCTTGTCACAAAATATAAAGTCTTACTTTACTACATCCAAACAGAATTATCTAAATTTATCACATTATTAGAAAAATTGGATTCCTAAAGAGCCATTTATTTCATATTCAAAACGTTTAAACTTTTAGTTTTAACTAAACTCCTTAAAAATGTTAAAATGGGTCAGTTCGAGTTCTTATATTTATAATAGGTCAAAGGGAGTGACAGTTGCTGTGTAACTATCTGATTTTGGAATCAATTTATGGCTTATACATTCACTGTCCTTAATTGTATACACATGTAAATAAATTTGACGACATTCTTAATTATTGGGGCGTTTGGTATTAGTTAGTAAACATTCACCGTCTTTAACTATTGGGGCGTTTGGTATTAGTTATTAAACATGCTTATTATGGTCTTTAGAGTAATGTGAATGTCATACTCACCTTTAACAAAGTGTAATATAGAAGATATGCATTTGCTTATCAAAACACAATGATTATATAGTTAGTTGTATACGTTTTTAACAATTATATCAGTTACAAGAGCCGTAAAAAGGGTAACAAATTATGAGATAAGTAACATAAGAGGGTGTTTGGCATTACGCAAAAAATTGAATTTGGGAACAGAGAATTGGATTATGAGTACCTGTACTAAGGATTCATATACTGTTAACTTCTTATATACTATAAACTACAAATGAGTATATGTACTAAGGATTCATAGATTTTTAACTTGTTATATATTGTAAACTACAAATGAGGTGCAACAGTGAGTTTACCATAGGGTTTTCATGGATTATGCTAAAGATTAGAAACCGTGGTTGAATTGCAGTAAAAGTTTTGATCAGTGTCATTCTATCTGAAGCTTGTTTATGAGTATCTGTAGTAACGATATACAAAGTAACTATAAACAGAATTAAGATCCATAGAAGAGTGGTAATAACATCATTTAAAAACGAAAACTAAACTGGATTGTTACAAAAGCAGTAAAATCAGTAAAAAGTGTACTAAAAGTAACAACATAAAAGAGCAATGAAATCAGAATCCAAACAGCATATATAATTAGTAAAAAGCATATACATTTGGCGCAGAGCATTTTAGAGCAATAACAACAACATACAAAGTAATTAAAAACAGATTACGATCCATAGATGAGTGGTAATAAAAGCATCTAAAAACAAATAGTAACCTGCAATTTTTCAAGCATATCCAGAAAGAACATAGAGCAGTTTCCAGTTAACCATTTAGGACATATATATTTTCAACCAGTTTGGCTTGAGTCACATGACTGACATCTGCATATCCACAATCAAAGTGATCCATATAGGGGGTGTTTGGGATTGCATTTGTAAAACTGAATTTAAACCATAACAATCATATTCATATTTCATAAAGCACTGTCAAACAATCAAAATTTACAAACACAGTGTAATAACCCAACACCTTAAAGCATAACACAAAACTAAACCTAAACACAATCCATCATAACACATAACCATAACCACAATAACACCAAACCAATCACCCCTAAAGAGCTTGTAAACTTGGTAACAGAAACTCGCAGAATGTTGGTCCATTTGCACAGGCAATACCAATCTGACAGCAATCTGAAACTCCATACTCGTAATATAAAGCTTCAAATAAACAAAACACCTAATATGAATAATTATGATAAAACCCCACTGATATGAATCGGGTATAAAAAAAATAGTACAAATAAATTATTTACCTTAGTGTTTGAAGAATGTTGTTTGATGTTGTTGCTACAAATAAAAAAATAGTACAAACAAATTGAATCCCATCGATGTGAATTTTGAAATTAGATTATAGAAAGACACAGGAGATGAGATAGCAGGTTTTGAGAGAGGATAGAAAAGTGGGAGGCGAGAGAGGATAGAAAAGTGTCAGGTGTCAATATGACGTCAGAAAGGAGGTTGTGGAATTCAAAAAAGTTTTCATTTATTATATATAAAGATTAATTCGTGCCCACTGGGCGGAAGTTAGCAAAACCCCTTTTTATGGGTTTTGCTAATAGGAATTTGTAATCTTATCGTCTCTCGTGTACCTATAGAAATTAAACACCGTATATATTAGATACATCAATCTCTTTATGTCAGAATTAACTTAACTGAAAATTTTACAATTAATTTAACATCAAATATTTCAGGTTTAACATCTCACGAACTTCTTTCCAATCCCAACATGCCTATCTTATTAATGTTTTTGAATGAAAAAAATTACAAAAAATCCCAACAACGTTTCCTTAGGATTAAAAAAAAAAAAAAAAAAAAAAAAAAAAAAAAAAAAAACACCTTATTTTTACATATTGCAAGTATTGTAACTTTGTTACCCATACATAATGTGAATCTCCCTATGTTACATCACGACTTTTTTTCTAATGTTTTTCAACTTGTTTCGTTTAGGTTCTTGAGCAAACTAATACTAGGGGTGGCAATCGAGTCGTGTTCGTATTAACCTATTCGGGTTCGCTTGTTGGCGGGTTAGTATAACATCTACCCAAACACGACCCAATTATTAATCGTGTCAAGAAACTCAACCCTACCCCACACCTGCATAGCACTTGTAACCAATTTTTTTTACCCGTTTAACCTGTTTAATTAAATAGGTCAGGTAGTGAATAAGGTTGATGATTTGTTGATTTGATTAGTTTAAATGCGAAAATGATATACGGATTTAAAATATGATAAAAAAAATAACAGACAAATAACTATACGACAATTTTTTCAGTTATAAGCGTCAATTTCGATTATATTTAAGGTATAATCGTAATTCAATCGTATTAAGTACATAACACAATACATTTAATTCACATCCAACATAAAAAGACATGTTATATATTTTATTTTTAGAGTCTTATATACTTAAACGGTTTCACGGGTTGACCTGTTTAATATTTACTCAACCCAAACACGACCTATTTATTAAACAGGTTAGACGGGTTAACATGTTTTTGACCCAAACCTATTTATCCTCAACCTAAACCTGTTTAACTTCGTGTCAGGTTCGTGTCGTGTCAAGAATTGACACCCCTGACTAATACCAATCATGTTTATTGAACAGCATTATATCACAAATTGGACATAAAATAAGACAAGTTGAAAGATAAAAAGGTAGTAATATAACTTCAATTACAAGACCAAATTAATGCTGTGACAGTTTACTCACACATAATGTCAATCTCCCTATGTTACTTCACAACTTTTTTTTTTTTTTTTTTTTTTTTTTTTTTTTTTTTTTTTTTTATGTGTTATACATACCTTCCCTATGTTGTCACATCAGGAAGGGTTTGATCAAACCGTACAACTTGCGATGCACACCGTACAAGCCAGCGATGCATCCAATGATTGGATACCCTCCCTATGAGAAGGTGTGGATAAACTCACCATTTTTTTTTTCTAATGTTTTTCAACTTGCTTCGTTTAGGTTCTTGAACAAAACAATACCAATCATGTTTATTGAACAGCATTATATCACAAATTGTACATAAAATAAGACAAGTTGAAAGATAAAAAGGTTGTAGTAACATAACTTCAATTACAAGACCAAATTAATGCTGTGACAGTTTACACACCTGGCATTACAAAACAGTTACCTTCTTGGAAAACATGTCATTGCTTCTAGGTTTGTATTTTGAGACATAACCCAATAGAATATTGCACCTGCATTTCTAGCTCTGATCCAAGGATGCCTAGTTTATAGTTTATACTTTTGAGACAGCAAAGATTACCAGTCAAACTCTTTTAGTCAACCATTTGGGAATGTATCTCTCAACTCAAGCAATACCCCCTACTTTTGCCTAACTTGCCTAGAAATCTGAAAAATAAATACTGTAATACTTATTACGTCCCAAATTTAAAGTGCATGGTGTGGTGGAGGCGTATAACTTGTTACTCGTCTCTCATCTCAGCTTCACATTATCAGATTACCAATAATACACCAATCATTAAAATACATTTCTCAGCAAAAAATCCAATAACACATTATTAGCCTCATGTAGGTCTCACAAAATAACCCACCAAAAATACCCATTCAGTCACAAAACAAAAAATACAAACGGTGTATGTGGGTGAGATGGCTAAAAGCCGAATGGCGGACCAGCGACACGATGCATGGTACAGCATAACGAGCCATTTGTGCGTTATTCGTGCTTATGGTGGACCAACAACACTCCCACACTGAGTTCACTAATAGTCCGCCGTTTTATTTTTATGATTTCTTAATTTAATTGTCTACTACTAAAAATAAATTAAAAATTTATCAAGTTTAAAATATTACCCTTGCTTGAAATTATTATTACAAACTTAAAAAAAATATTAGTTAATTAGTTAAGGGTAAAACTGTCATTTTGCTAAAAAGTAAGAAAGAAAAAGCGATATTAATTACAGTATGTTTTTCTTAAACTGTGTGTGTTTTGTCGGATGACAGTTTGAGGCGGTAAGAGTAATAAGGCTTTGTTTAGTAAATCACATAGGTAACTGTTGCTAAGCTACAATGCTTTATATGAAAACAAAAAGTTTAGTTGTGAACACTTCAGTAAATTTGAAGATTCTAACAACGGGATAAAAGTGGTAGTGAGAGAACAAGTGCAAGAATCAGATCCTAGCGAAAGCGCCTTTGCAAGTGTCGGCCATTGTAGAGGTTCGAAGACGAAAATCGCAAAGTATAGCTACGTACATTCGAAAGGCCAGGGATTGTTCACATAAACGAATGCCAATGTGCGCGACGCAGGGGTTTAGAATAGTCAAAAAAGAATGAGATCGAAGTGTTGCATTCTCATGTTTCTTGGCATAATTTGAACTTTAAAAGTGTAAAGAGAATTAGTAATGCGCATTGAGCCCTTCGAGTTTTTGTTCTTTAATTTCTTGGGGAAACGGTTGATTGCGGTTAGAATAAAGCTTTCATTGTGGTCCACATTTTTGACCATTTCCTACTTTTGTCCTGATTTTGCATATTATTGTTTATTGTCGTAAGAAAATAATGAACATTTTCGGCATTATCTTACAATTCATAAGTCATAACACCAAAGACCTACTCCATCGTTCTCAAAATTATTGTTCTCAAAAAAAAAAAAAAAAAAAAAAAAAACCACTACACTTTTCAACTATTCAAATGTCACCCTCACTAAGTTTTCTTTTGATTGGTTGACACAAAAAAAAAACTATTATTTTAAGACATTCTAAAATGAAAATGAAGACTATAATTTTGAGACGGAGAGAGTATGTAGTTTGTTTGATGTCACCCAACCGGACTCAAACCCAAACACATTGGATGGACAACTAATAATTGAACCGGTATACTTGGTTGGTTTGAATTATTTGTTAGGTAAGTTCGGTTTCCAAACATTTCAGGTTTGATGATTCGGTTTGGTTGTTCGTTTGATTCCGTTTTCTATAGATACACAAAGTAGCACAACCATGGGTGGAGCCAGAAAATTATGATCGAAAGGGCAAACTTTGATAATTTTTAGAATTTACACTATAAATCGGTTCGTTAGGGGGTCAAATTATAGAAATAGATAGCTATTTAAAAAAAATTTAATTGCAATTTTTTCGCTAGGAGTCACGTGTCTATCCTGCCCCCACTGTGTCCGCCTCTAAGCACAACCAGTCGGTAAAATATATATTATACCTCATGTCTTTGATATTATGATATATATGCGCTAAAAACAACAAAAAATAAACTCAAAAGTTAAGTAACCTTGAGCAGGTAATTACTAATTAGCTCATATGGTCTCTTAGTAGTAACTTTCAGAATCTTGATTCGATCATAAATAGTATAAAACTTTTTGGCGATGCATGAATAAGTTTTAACCACCTTTTTTTATCACGTTGTAGCTAATAAACCAAGAAATTTTAAAAGGTACATCACAAAACTATCTTACATTCTTACCTACTAAGTGACCATATATGGAAAAACAAGTATTGGTACAACAAGTAACTTCATCTAAACTTTAAAAACATAATATGCAAAGTTAAACCTGGAAAAAATATGAGACTAAAGCTAGATAAAATGCGTTAGTTGTTAAATAGTAATGAAAAAGATACGAGTAACACGACTTATTTGTTGACTTACAAGTAAAGATATTAGTATCTTAACATGACTTGTTTGTTGACTTACCAGTTTTAAACAAATTTGAGACTAAAGCTAGATAAAATGCGTTAGTTGTTAAGTAGTAATGAAAAAGATATGAGTAACACGACTTATTTGTTGACTTACATGTAAAGATATGAGTATCTTAACATGACTTATTTATTGACTTACCAAATTTAAACCTGTAAAAAAATATGAGACTAAAGCTAGATAAAATGCGTTATTTGTTAAATAGTAATGAAAAAGATACGAGTAACACAACTTATTTGTTGACTTACAAGTAAATATATGAGTATCTTAACATGAGTTATTTGTTGACTTACCAGTTTTGAACGAGGAAAAAAATATGAGACTAAAGTTAAATAAAATGCGTTAGTTGTTAAATAGTAATGAAAAAGATACTAGTAGCACGACTTATTTGTTGACTTACACTTACCAGTTTAAGTAAACATGACAAAGCTTTACCAAAAAAAAAAAATGACGGCTAAATAAATAAATAAAAAAAAAATGACAAAGCTCACAAACTTACTTTTACGGCCTAAAAAAAGTTAAGCTTATGGAATCCAATAAGTCATAACTTATAAGTTCAAATTGATAAGCTTATAAGCTGAAAAAGCTAACTTGTAACTTGTAAGTACTTTTAAATCTACATAATAAACAACCTAACGCAAACATTGCCAAAGATTACACTGAAGCATTATACATGAAACGTTATTATGGAACTATGGGAATTAGCTTTTGAGTAAGATCGATATTGGCATGACACATGAAGTAGTAAATGTAGCTGCAGATACTTCTAGAGCATGATGAGGGTTGGTCAAAGTGTCAGGATAAAAAATGTATAAGAGCAAAACATGGTGGGTTAAAATGGTAAATAAATAAATAAAAGAGTGTCGGCATAAAAAATGTGTCGGCATCGAATTTTATGTTTTTACAGTTTTTTACTTCTTCCACCTCCTTATTATAACGGGGGACACTATACAAACCCCCCTATGATGTCACATAGAGGGGTTTTGTGCTATATTCTTTTTGTATCTCATTTATTTTCAGTATAACACAGTTTTTTGTCAGTTTCTATTCTGTATTTCTGACAGTTTTAAGCGTTTGGCTTATTAAACTTTATATTTTATGTTCCGCACTTTTAGGTTTATAATTTTTTAATATAAACAAAATTATAAAAAAAAAAAAACAAAAAACAAAAAAAAAAAAAACAAAAAGTAGGGGGTACCGTTTGTATTTTTGGGAGGGTGGGAATAGGCGGTGCCTATTATAACCTCCATGTCCTTTGTATTGTTGCCACGTGTCACTAACAAATTTAACACTTTTTCTGATTATATAATCACAAGTTAAATGTTTTAAACATGAAAGTTTGTCCTCATACGAGCTTAAAAAACTAGTGTCATCGTACGTGCTTCGAGAATGGTAACAGTTTTGTCTCTAATGTGTCGAGAATGGTGATAAGAGACGTGTTTCGGATGTCGACTGTAAAACAAATTATGCAGTCCAAACAATGTAATGTGATTATTTGCTTATCACTGCAGAAATGGAATCTCAAACGTACACCCTCAAAATTGTCGGCTCAAGTCCGTTTGTGCACTTAAGTTCCTTGAAGTTCATTACATGTTTAAATGACTTTATGAATACGGATTAGTTGATCAACATCGGAACTTTGCAACCTTAACAGGAATTTCATTATTCAGTTGATGTCTATGAAAGTTACAAAATATTATTGAGTTACTGTTTATGAAGTACGCAGATAAGGCAAAAACTAACGGTTAGCTATTAATTGTAAGATGTAAGTTGTGGGCTTTTAGCTTATAACTAGCTTGTAACAATAGCTACAAATTCATAATTTTGAAAACTTGTTATGATATAATGTAATCGTTTTTAAGATAACATGGTTGTTTATAAAAAATATTCATTGGGTTTTACATGTTGACATTACGTAAAGACTAATCATGTAATTTTTCATTAAACATTGTTTATGTAAATAGTTTTTCAGATGAGTACTAACCTGAAAGCCCATCTAATGCTCGCCTTTTATTTGCTTATAAAATAAATGCCATAAAATGTGTGTGTATAGTATGAGGGTACTTAAGTAACTTAAGGTACAAAAAGCTTTGAAGAAAATGAACGGCTTTCCATACTAGCGTTTAAATTTGGAGGTTTTTCGAAAAACAAAAGCTATAAGCTAACGTTACCAAACAAAGCATTTTTTTTTCTTTCCCCTTTTTTGTGGAGCTTTATTTTTACAACAAAAAGCTTTTAAGAACAAGCTAAGTGACATATTCTGTTTAATAAGCTTGTCAGTCATTTAAACAAGGCGAATTATAAAAGCAAATGTATTAAAATGACCAAACAAGGCGACTTATAAGTCCCGTATTGATTTCTCGCAATTTATATTAGTCTCAAAATAGAAAAAGGTATATATGTTATATGGACCATGAACCCATAATGCGGTTTTGTTAAACACAACCCATAGGGCTGTGTGTAAGCATCCTAAATTTATGAAAATGACAATTAATGAACTCATATATTTCATAATTATATATTTTTAATCATTATAAAAGAGGTAAGTGATGTTAACTATGAAATGTTTAGAGTTCATTAAATGTTAATTTTATATTTATAGAAGGCTTATACACAACCCATAGGGTTGTGTTTAACAAAACCCATTATGCTTGAGAAGTACATGTTTAACAGTGCTCATTCCATATTTGACAAGTAACGAATATAACATGTACACTACACAACTTACTATTAAAGGCATAAATCAAATCAAAGTCTCTCCCCACACTAGGATCCTTCCAATTAACTCATCACATGGTAGTATCCTGTCTTCTCTCAACTTCCATATTTACAACAAAAGTTTAGCCTTTATTCATTTTCAATCAATACTCTACATAATAATTATTTTCCATTATTATTCTTGTCTCAAAATATTTAAAAAACACTAGCTCAAAAAACCAGCATTTATTACAATCCGCCCCATTTTGGCACCTTCCCTTTCATCTCCTCCATTTATACCATCCTTCTGCAGCACTTGTTTCTGCATCCTCTCTCTTTCCAACCCCTTTTCTCTCTTTAGAATTGGTCTATTATTTAGACCAACATTGTCATTGTAACAAGATAAAAAAAAATAACATTGGCTTATTTTACAATGTTGGTTTTTATGAGACTTTATGCAATGGCTACTTGTTTGTTTCTACTTATTGGGATTGTGCCTTTAGCTCTAGCTGGTGCTCATAACTATGGTCAAGCTCTAACTAAGAGCATTCTCTTTTTTGAAGCTCAAAGATCTGGTTACCTTCCTGGTAATCAAAGAGTGAAATGGAGAGGCCATTCTGGTCTCATGGATGGCAAAGCCAATGGGGTAAATTTTACTTAGTTACTTTTTTACATTATTGTAAAAATAAAAAAGTGTCATAAGGGTTTTTGTCTAAACTAAATTTAAGATAAGACCCTTAAATATTTTTGTAAAAAGATGAAATCTTGATGGTTAGATTTTGTTATGAAGGTGGATCTTGTTGGAGGGTACTATGATGCAGGAGACAATGTGAAATTCGGTTTGCCAATGGCATTTACAGTGACAATGATGTCTTGGAGCATAATTGAATATGGTAAACAATTAGCTCAAAGTGGTGAGCTTGGTCATGCTATGGATGCAGTCAAATGGGGCACTGATTATCTCATTAAAGCTCACCCTCAACCCCATGTGCTTTATGGAGAGGTAAAATTTACTAATTTGCATGAAATTTTGGGACCCACATAGTTTACATATAATTTGTGTTTTAAGACATGTTTAAGGTTAGTGATAAAGTGCATGTTTTGATATTTAGTATGGATGTGTTTTTGGTTTGTTGTAGGTTGGAGATGGTAACACTGACCATTATTGTTGGCAAAGGCCAGAGGATATGACCACTTCAAGAAAGGCTTACAGAATTGACCAAAATAACCCTGGTTCGGACCTAGCTGGAGAAACCGCGGCCGCTATGGCCGCAGCCTCAATCGTGTTCCGTCGCTACAATCCTGCTTATTCTAGATTGCTCCTCACTCATGCTACACAGGTCAGTAAATAACTCACTATAGTCGCTAGCATCTCAGTCATACAGTATAATAAGTTGGTGCAACTATTAGATATTGTACTTCGGGATATACGTGACTAAATATTGTACATTCGGCCTCTCTATGTTTGAAAAAGTCCAACGTCAATTAAGCACATAAGAATGCGCACGTTAGCAGAGTTGAGCGCATGTTAGCAAGTCGATATGGTTGTATAGTTGGCAAAAAAAATAAAATAAATAAATAAATAAAAAAAAAAAAAAAAAAAAAAAAAAAACACCAAACCATCTTAAAAATTCAGTTATGGTCTATCTAGAGCACATTAGCAAACATGGCATATGTTGGTAAACAATGTTTTTCTCAAAGTTTTAAAAACCGGTTTTTAATTGATGCAGTTGAGCTACCGGTTCATGTTTCAACATGTTATCAACCCGGTTTTTTCTCAAAATTGGCTTCCGGTCACCCACAGATTCACGGTTTAGCCAGCCGAGTCAACTCGAGTTTTAAAAGATTGGTTTTTCTAGACTTTGGTATCCATCTCCGTTTACCAACTTAGTGAGTTCATTTATAACTAAAACTGTAATTTCTGACTAAATATAAGTCTCTAAAAACCCGAAAACACTTACTATGAAGGGTCTTTTCTGACACCTCTAATGTAAGTAATGTGTCAGTTCTGTCAACTTTCTTTTGGCAAAAATAATGTCATAAAACTGAAATATGAACATCCAACTGCATACACATTAATGAGCGTATGTTAACAAGACAGTTGTGAAGTAAATTTAAAGATTTAGGCTTTTCATGGTTTTACAGTTTTACTGTCAGACTAGACTGGTCGTTGCCATGTGTAAGTAAGTTAGCAGCAAAGTGACCGCATTTATAGTTGCGCATATCATGGAGTAGTGATTTATTTTACTACGCTAGAATTATTGTTGTAACGTTAATTTGTCTTTTACTTAGGTACAAGAACCAATATACATAGTATTATATTAGACAAATCATTTCGTGCAACGTAGTTCACTCACTTGGGATGTCTTCATTAAACAACACATGATAAAGTCACAAAGAACAACATGTTTTTATATTTAATAAAAGTGATATATTAGGTTTGTACATTTACTAATGCATGTGGTATAAATGTTTAAGGCAAAGAGAAGACAACTAAGAATGGACCTTTATTTATCAAATACTCAAAGGACAAAATTATTCTTTACTACAAAACTGTCAAAACATGTTTAAGTTCTTTATTTAGCCTACAATTTTTGGTTTTGCTACACGTAAGATCCGTGTCATTAACGGTCAAACACGAGCGTTTCTTTGTAATCTGAGCTCGAAATCTCTAGGGGTGCTCAAAATCGGGTATCGCGATCGTCTAGTTAAGTTATAAACTCTTTAGTTAATACGATGTTGTACTTGTTAATAATAAGTTCTCGAATGTGTAAAAAGATCAAATCATATCTAAAATAGTACTGTACTAGTACTAAAACTTTAAGGTATATTTGCTTGTTATTTTGATCTAGAAAGATTATGTTGGCGCACATGTTGGATCAAGTAGGTTACATCAAGAATCATGTGTATATGTGTATCCACCATAGATATTGTTAGGACCACAAATCTTAACCGTAGATTAAAGCTAGTTAGCCACGTAGAACCATAGACTGTCGGTGAACATATACATGCATGGTCCCATGACAAAAAACACCAACTTATGTTATGTGACATATATGGTTAAAAAAAAGTGTACACTTAGTTTGACATACAATAAACGTTCACTTTAAATTGCGACTAGCAAAACATATATATCTGAAATGAAAATGAGACATTTCTTTAGTTAATATTGAACTATTTTTATTTTTCTAAAACCCTGCGTCACTAAGAAAAATGAACACTTATTATGATACGTAGAGGAAGAGAGTGCTAACTTCGAATTTTTCCCTATAACGTTCACTAACTCAGTGTTATTATTTTTCAGCTATTTGATTTTGCGGACAAGTACAGGGGTAAATACGACAGTAGTATCACCGTGGCTCAAAAGTACTACCGGTCTGTAAGTGGATACGCGGTATGTGATCATGAACTCTAACTAATTTTAACCAACTTTTTTCATGCATCAATGTTGAGTGTTGACTTACATTTTTTACCTTCTGGTTTTTTAGGATGAATTGCTATGGGGAGCTGCTTGGATGTACAAGGCAACAAACAATAAGTATTATTTGGACTACCTAGGTAGAAACGGTGACGCCCTAGGTGGGACCGGTTGGTCCATGACTGAGTTCGGTTGGGATGTTAAGTATGCCGGTGTTCAGACCCTTGTTGCTAAGGTCATACACCTTTTATATTATCAATAGTTTGGTTGATCAGCTAAGAGGGTGTTTGAGATTGCTTATTTAAGTGCTATATACTTATTTATAAAGCAAAAGTAATTTTGAGCATTTGGATTAAACTAGTAAATAAGCATGTCGTTACGTGCATAAATTTTTAAGCAGATAAGCAGTTTAAAATAGACAATCCCAAAAATCCCATATATTCTGATACAATTCAGTTTTCAATAAAGTGGTTGATCATTTATCAATGTATCTAAAGATATTGTGTTGTGGTTTTATGTTATGCAGTTCTTAATGAGCGGAAAAGGCCGTCGTCATGGGGCGGTGTTTGGGAAGTACCAACAAAAGGCAGAGAGTTTCATGTGTTCATGCCTTGGCAAAAATAGTCGCAATGCTCAAAAGACACCCGGAGGCTTAATTTATCGACAAAGATGGAACAATTTGCAATTTGTCACGAGTGCATCTTTCCTTCTAACTGTTTACGCTGATTATCTGACTTCTGCCCGGACAAACTTAAGGTGTTCTTCCGGTACGGTCACCCCACCTCAGCTTCTAGCGTTTGCGAAATCTCAGGTAAACATAAGCTAACGTACATTTTGACTTTTTAAAGTCAACTTTAGCTACTTTAAGAAACATGTTTTGATTATGACTTTGTACAAAATTTAATCTTTTGGATTGGTTTTTGATCTCTATGTAGGTGGATTATATTCTTGGAGACAACCCAAGAGCAACAAGTTATATGGTTGGATATGGGAACAACTATCCACGACAAGTGCACCACAGAGCCTCCTCGATTGTGTCTATTAAGGTTAACCCTTCATTTGTAAGCTGCAGAGGTGGTTATGCTACATGGTTTAGCCGAAAAGCAAGTGACCCGAATCTCCTAACGGGTGCTATTGTTGGTGGGCCTGATGCATATGATAATTTTGCTGATCAAAGAGACAACTATCAGCAGACTGAGCCAGCTACATATAACAACGCTCCTCTTCTTGGAGTATTGGCAAGACTAAATGCTGGCCATGCTGGCTATAACCAGCTCCTTCAAGGTACTTTATCAATTAATTTAATCCCATTGGTCTGGTCAAGTTCATTTAATCACTAATTAATTTAGAGTTACGCCTAACATTATCAACTTTCTAACTTTTTTGCAGTCGAAGTTCCTCTTCGTAAAACTGATGCTGTTCAACCAGAACAAACTCCAGAAGCTAAAGTAACTCCATCTGCAGGTAAAATTCTGGACAATATCTTGTTATTATTAAACTCGTAAGTTTATCGCAGCTATATAACTAATAGACGACTGATTCATGATCATGTCTTTAGGCTTGATTGCAATTGAACAAAAGACTACAAGTTCATGGACAGCAAATGGAAAAACACACTACAGATACTCAG
Organism: Artemisia tridentata subsp. tridentata; assembly: GCA_021014915.2. Classification (NCBI taxonomy): domain Eukaryota; kingdom Viridiplantae; phylum Streptophyta; class Magnoliopsida; order Asterales; family Asteraceae; genus Artemisia; species Artemisia tridentata. Next base: position 314,531,405 of record CP139501.1, on the reverse strand, counting down.
TTACATTGACTAACAAATCAAACAAGACAATCAAGAACATTAACATATCGGTAACAAAGCTCTATGGTCCATTGTGGGGTCTTACCAAGACTTCAAGCGGTTCATACGGGTTCCCAACATGGGTTAACTCATTAGCAGCCGGAAAAAGTATAGAGTTTGTGTACATTCACACTAATTCCCCAGCTGAGGTGTCGGTTTCAAGTTACACATTGGCTTGAAAGGTCAAAGAAGACCAAAATATTGTGCGATTGTAGGAGGTATACGTGAAGCTTAGGAGGAAAGTCCATTTTTTGTGATTTTTCTTTTAAGGCGTTAATTTAAGAATAAGGTCTGAAGAATGGAGGACGAATGGAGTGACGAGACAGTTTAAAAAGAAGTGCTCATCCTCTTTCTCCTCCTCCTCCATTAGGTCTTTGAGAGACAATTCGTCCAGAAAGATACAAGAAAAAGGTATACTTCTAAACAAAATAGATTAGAAGAATCATTTTATCTTTTTTTTTTTTTTTTTTTTTTTTTTTTTTTTTTTAAATCCCTTTTTTTACTTCAAGATAGGTTGAAGTGTTTATCTTTTCTTGTTTGTGTGCAAATTTGGCAACTTTATCTTTATTTTGCAATGAATATAGATTTTTCAACAACTTGTGCAATAGTTTCTTGCTTTCTTTGGGCAGCTAGAATAGTTTCTTGTTATTTTGAAATGGTTTCAAGTCATAGTTTGTTGACGCAAACCTAGGGAGAAGTTGTTTTGACACAGAATCTCATCACCAATTTAACTAAATATGGTTTCAATGAAACCTTTTAAGAGTCGCCATCTTAAAGTGAGGCGAGATTTCACTTGGTTAACATCGTTGTACATATGATCAATTGCATCCTGCAAATTAAGACAAGTTTAAGCAGAAAGTTCATATGCAGAAAATCTATCATAGAATTATGTCACACACTTTTTGCTGGTGTACATTATTGGGAGACACATTTCAGTTTGATAACGAAAATATTAAATTGACAAGAGCGCAGAAAAAAGCTTATTTGAAAAATGTATTGCAAAACCACACTTTCTTTTTTGTTAATTTCATTCAAGAGTAACTTTACCAAAGCATTGGCACTTATTAGATTAGAACCAAAATTAGAATTTTCAGCCAGCAAAGCATGATTCAGAGTTGAGAGCTCTGAGACTTGTAACACACAAGTCACAAGTCTTACCACTAAGTCAACCTCCTTTCAACATTGATTTGAAAAATTGTCACAAATGCCGTCCATGGCTTCTAAATTCATAGAATCGGTTTATTATATTTAGAAAAAGTTGTGTTCTTGATAGCATACGTTAGCCAGAAAACTTATGATTATATCAGATATCAGAACTCACTTTGTATATTGGGCAAAATATTAAACTACCAACTTATAAGATTGAGGGTTTAAACCAAAATAGTCGTGTTTCATTAAATATAAAATCTCGTGCTAAAATTCATTTGTAAAATTTGAAAACACAGATTTCATAGAATCATCTGTTGCAAAGTTACCAAGCGTAAACACATTTCGCCTTGACATACATATATCAGTGCTCCGCAAAAAAGATTTGGTGCCATCACTTGACATCACACCTCTATTATATTGTTCCACATATAATAGTCTTATTACACACGATAAAAACAACGGTAACTGTTACAATATGCTTATCTAGTTAATGTCACACTCTTTTGTCTATCACAAGTTTCTGAATTTCCTATGGAAAAACGAAGACTCTCAGTCTTCCTTCTAGCATACAAAAATAGTAAACACATTACATCAAGAGAATTCTTCGAGGAACCCTCAAACATCACTATCCCTTGTGTTGATATGTCTGGCTATATAATGTCAAAATGGATCAAAAATAATATATCAAATAAGTTATTACACTTATTCAGTGGGCGTATGATCAAAAGATTTGAAACCATAAACTTCAATCCATGATGCCTTATACTCACCTCCTCTTGTTCTTCTTTCTTCCTTTAACTTCCTTCTCTAGATTTTTGATCTTATGGCTGAGAACCGAGGTTGATGATACTCTTGGATTTGAAGACTTCTGTTCTGAACTTGACTTTTGACTAAGAAGTGGCGATGATTGAGTTATACTTGAATTTGTTTGTTCTGCTTGTCGCTGCTGATATGCTTGTGCAGCGGCGTACTTTTTCAAACCTTCAAAGAAGGAGAAAGCTGGTTTTGATTCACCGGCGGGAGGTGGTGGTGGAGGTACTATTATTGGTATGTTCAAGAGCTTCTTCACGGCAGGTCTTTTCATTACTGAATCATTAATCGCAAGAAATTTAGAAATTAGATATCAGCTTGAGTTGGGTGTATTAAGTTCTTGAAGTCCATTTAAATTGACTGAAAACTATACAGATGGAGAAAAACATCCTAAAAAAGTTAACAACGATATTTGCAGAATGAACTTTAGTCATTTACAATGGAGAACAGAAACGAGATGTTAACTAATAAGAACAAATTTAAGCAAAAAGATAAAAGATGGGTGTGCGTATGAACTTCTTGAAGTCGATAAAAATTCAACCCGAGAATAAACTGTATCATTATTTGCAATTTCTAGGTTAAATAGAGAAACTTACTTGCTCCATATACAAGGGAGAATAAGTTGGAAGTGATCCAATAACAGAAGAGAGCCTGCACAATGTGAAAAATGAGCTTTAGCTAAACAATCATTTGAATAGCTTTGATCTGACTCATGATCTAACTACATGAACTACGATCTGACCCAGTGGCTAAGAGATCATGGTCAGACATTGGATCCAACTAATCTACATAGTTAGCTACCCATTAAATTCTTGTATCAGAGCCAAAAAGCTATGATGATGAATTCCCTGCCTTTCCTATTTCACAAAACCAAAATGATAAAATGGTTAATGGTGTTACCAATGGAACAACAGTGGAAGATGTTTGTAGTGGAAAGAATGGGATGACATCAAGAATGGTAGAGAATAATGTCAGAGAAAATGAGATTTTGAAGAATGATAATAGAATGGAAGATACAAATATAATGTTAGAATGGAAGAAGGTAGTGGATTTTATTGATAAGCTTGTGGATGATAAGAGGATTCTAATGTTGAAGAATCAAAACTATGGTTTAAAAGTACAAACCAGCTTCTGTACTACAAGAAAAAATGGGAAGTACAATGGAGAACTAAATGCCCCATATGAGAAAGTGGTATCTGTTTATTACTGGTGCTTCACAAAATGAATATAGTAGTGAATTGGAGGACTGGACTGTTGTCGTCAGTATAGTGTTGTTTGTACGAGTTTGTATGAGTTTCATGGATTGTAAGTTGTCAGGTTGTTTTGTTTTAGCTCCAAGTTCAGATGCTATGGCTTGTCATTAGATATGTTTTGGAAGCTTTTCATGTACCTTGGTATTGAGCTAATATATTTTTCACCTTTGCACCAAAAAAAAAATACCCACCCTATTTATCCCCCTTCCCTAACCACAGCCTCCCCCGCATACCATCACTTTCACCCCAAGAACCACATACCGACCGAACTACTACCTCTACCTCAAGACTCATCCCACCCGGACACACCGCACCTCAAGGGATGTACAGATATAGATTTTTACAAAAATCTGAGGCAACTAAACTGTTGTCTATTATAGTGTATAAATATTGACAAATGGTCACATTTACCTTTGGGAAACTAGCTGTAAGGGGAACTGTAAGAGCAGCAAAACCCCTTGAAACATTTTTCATTGTTTTAGCAGCAGGATTACCTTCCAAACCTTCTTGCATGTTTAACTGAAAAACAAAATATACAGATTTGTAAAGGGTGGGAATTCTGATTAATAAAAAACTGATGCAACAAACTAGATAGACCACTAAATATTGCAAAATGAGCTGGTCAGACCATAGCACGTATGTTTTAGATTCGGATCAAAACATGCATCTTTTAGTGCGAGCGAAAACAGTTGGGTCGTGTTGGGCCAACCCACTAACACTTCGTATCAATTTTACTAAATTTCATATATAGTGATGTGCTAAAATTGAGTTATATCGTTACAAAATAATCAAAATTTCATAATTAAACAATTTAGAAGGTTTCTATGCACTTAAATACGCTTTAGATAAACCATAACCTCACTTAAATGTAAATTGGTCAAAATTGCTACCTGTAGAGTAGAGGCTCATGGATAACGATTTATTTTCTAAAACGTGATGGAACACGGAATTTATATGATCGCAGATAGAATGACGTTTAAGATACTCTCGATCAAGCAAAACAGCACTAAACTAGTTTTGCAGCTTAAAGGAAGAAACTAGATGGTACCTCTACGGTTATCCAGAATGAAAATGCAGTCAAACAAGGAAGGAAATAGAAAGCATCGGCGGTTGTAAGATCGAGGAACCAAGATGCCCCACCAGTTGTAAATGATGGAACCTTTTCCACCATGTTCTGAATCTGCAAACGAAATGGGAAAAAGATTAGAAAACCAGACTGAGTGGCTACAACAATACCATTTACTTATAAAATTGGTACTCTGTTCAAATATCAAACAATTAAATATACTTTGAACAAAGATCATGAACTGATTAAAGTTGTCATAAGGGTTATAATATTTCTACTTACAGCAAGGAAAAAACTGATGAAGACAGGGCCTTGGATGAAGAGCCCCTTCAAAGGAGTAAACGTACTAACACCATGCCTGCAGAAATTTTAAATTCAAATCATATTAAAACATATTAAGTATGCTTTGAATCAAGTAAAATCAACTAATCACATCTCACAATAAGGAACATGGAAAAGTTCTTACTCACTGAATACCGCCTTCATTTTAGTCTGGCCTTCAGCTACAGCTGACGGACTCATTCCCTAAAAGGGTATTTTAGGAATAACATAAATTAGTAAACCTTATTACTAGAGTGTACATATATCAAAAATCAAAAGACAGAAATTCAATAAACATATATTAAAAACACGTGAAAAACGTTGAGTTCCATACCTTATCTTGCATCTCCTGCTTAATCGCCTCCAACTCTGGTCTCAATATCTGTGTAAAAAACGCAAGAGGTGTTCAAATCAGTGCTACTTTATAGCCAAATATCAAATAAAACAATACACTGACTTAGTTTTTAGAAGGAATGACAACTGATTACAGAGCAAAAAAATGCAGACTGCAATATTATGATAAATAATTAGTAAATGAAATACAAAAAAAAAAGTAGAGCTTACAGTTAACTTTGAGGTAGCCTTCAGCTGATTAATCATGATTGGAACTGACAATGTTCTAATAATAAGGGTTGTTATTACTATGCTTACCCACCTGATAAAAATGAAAAGACGCAAGGTTATTATTTTAGTGTATATGCCCCCAAAAGTGGAGAACGAAAATTATAGCACATAACTTGTATCGATGCTAAAGTTTCAAGACATAGCAACATTTTATTGAATACAAATCACTTAAAGGTTAAACTGTAACTTATTTTTCACAATCGTTTTAATCTTCCATCTAGCCAATAAGCAATGACCCACGTTCAAACTAAACTCGGCTAAACCCCTACAAAACCATTTTCCTGATGGTACTGTGAGCTTGAAAGCACGCACATACAATTCACTACCCCATTCCTCCGCAAATGTTCCATGTCAATAACCAACAAACCTAAGACCTACATAAGCATATGGTAAAAAAGTTCACATTTTTCCTCGTTTTGCTGATTCTGATGGCCTGATGAATCAGGATCATTTTACACTTGCATAACTAGAATTAACCGGATTATCACCGAGACATTCAAAAACTATCAAAATTGGATTTTCCATATAACATAATCACTTTCAAAACGAACTGCCAAACAATAACAATAACTAATCACGCCGTAGCAGGTTATGGGGGATGCCGAATGTAAGACCCCTACCCTACCCTACCCAATGGTAGGGAGAGAAATCTGGCAAGAGTGTGTGCAGAAATACATGCAAACAAATATATACCATTTGTGTATGAGTGTGCCTATAAAAGTGTAGGGAAGGCATAAAAGCATACAAGTATATATGAGCCTACCTTAAAGGGCAGCAGAGGCAAATATGTACACATGCCGACACTAAATCACCTAAAAACCCGCTATACCAAAACTCTAAGGAAGGCACACGAAACACAAAATACAACACCACCTAGCCTCAAAATCCTAAACAAAATCATAAAAACACAAACTTTAACAAATGTCCTTACCAATTACACCCCGTAAAATTATGCACCCCATCAATGGCATACTGCAACGCGGCAACCGGCAGCCACGAATCTGCAGCCGCAACCGCCACTTCACTAACCGCGGGGGCAGCCGCAGCTACATTCCCCACAACTTCCATCCCCTTATCCCCCAAAACATCAGCCATATCACTCAACAACTCAATGTTCTCCCCACTCCCAATCCCACTACTCATATTCCTAACAAACAACATTCCGCTTATCGGCATCGAATGATCCTTAAAACCCATACCACCACCACCACGACCATGAAACCTTAACAACCCAGATGACCCAAATGACCTGTTTTGCATAAAGGTGGGAACTTTATGATGTGGGTGTTGTTCTTGATCATCTTTTTGGTGATTAAAGTGTGAAATTGAAGGATTGGGTCTTTGGGAAGCGAATAGTTTTGATGATCTAAGTGTTAGTGTGCGTCTGTATGCCATTGATGCAGTTTACTCCAAGATTTTGTAAAAAAAGATTGTTGATTTAGGATTGATATGTGATATATATACAACACTAGACAAGATTTAAATTATGAAAATGAAATGATGCAAAGGGTTTATTATTATTAGGGTTTAATTTTGGGATATGCTCTGTTTGCTCTGTTTTGGTACTAGAGGGATCTGGATACAATGATGATTGGTTGCAAATAAGTCCTTCCAGTTTACTCAAATATCCAAAACATTGTAGGCTTACTAATTTAAAAAGAGATAATTTGCACGCTTCAATTTTTGATTGACACAGTTTAATGTACAAGTACATTAAGCGTCTCGTAATACATATACAACTATTTACAGCAAGGAATGAAGTCTACCAATCAAACCTTGAAGCGTGCAAATCACCTCCTTAATTTATAACGTTTGAATCAAATTCTTCCTCAATCTTATCAAATATTTCCTCAAGAGAAATTTCGTATTTTAGAAAAACAAACATTTTCTCAGTTTTTGTTTTAAAACATCATTCGAAGTCATCAGACCATTATACTTTTTTTGCACCGAAGAAAAAAACTCTTTCAATAAATTTATTTTTAGATGAAAACATTCGTTTTTCTTACATTGATTTGATGTTTCTTCTTTTTATTTGAAATATGAAGTTTCTCCGATAGTTTTGAAACTTGATATTTTAGTTAATCAATCTTTTCTGAAAACTCATATTTTTTAACAGCATATTCTTTTTCAATATTGTCTGTTTTGTTCAATAACTACATTTTTCACATTCTCAAACTTGAAGTTTTTCTTTGAGATAAGAAACTTGAAAAAATTTTATTTCTTTGAATCACTACTAAAAGAGTTATTTGGAGCTTTTAAACCTTCATCTAATCCATCTCTAACTCTACTCTCCTTTTTATCTCTCGTCATCTTAAAACTTGAACTTTTAGCTTGAATGTATATTTTGAGATGAATATTTTAAAGAATTTAAAAAATTAAAATTCAACCACGGTTTCAGTTCACACTTTCCAATGCACGTCTTATGGTTAACACTTTATATTTCGGGGTTTCACGTCAAAATAGCTTGGTAGCCAAACCCGATATTGAGTCCAAATAAACGTGTAGTCCACAATTATTACTAACACTTCGACTCAAATATCAACAATTACCAAAATCTAGCACAACAAAATAACTAGGGGTGTTACCAGGTGGGGTTGAATCGGTTTTTTAATATGGAAAAATGACCCGCAACCCGACCCCGATAAGTAATCGGGTTATCGGGTTTAGGTTGTTGTCGGGTCAGGTGATTCGGGTTAATCAGGTTCCTTAGTTTCTTTTTACTCATAAAATAAGTTACGGCCTAAAAAATATATTACGAGTTAACTAGGATTTTGGCTTTTAATATTATAACTTGTACAAATAAAAAATAATGAAACATGGTAGGCTTGTGAAAAAGAACTTCTGCCTAAACCATCCGTGATCGAACTTATGATACAATTGTTCTTGGCTCACACAAATCCCAACTTGAAACTAGAATTTATCCCACTACCTCCTACTTACAGTGAGATGTTTCTACTTTTTATTTCTGTGATCGAACCAATTATTATTTCCAAGTACAATGAGTCAATGACCATGGCCTTGTAACAAATCGAACTACAACATAATTAATATAAAACTACAACTGATTCATGTCAATTAGAGGCTAAGCTTACAGCCGTCAACCACTATTCCATAGTGTAGTATAAAACACAGGGAGAATTCAAATTACAAATTTCAATATTAACAAACAATCACGCGAAAACACGCTAGATATAAATAGTATTTTAAAAACCCTTATATTTCTCAATATTGGTTAAAGTTACAGTGAAATCATGTCAACTTAAGGTAAGAACAACAATAATTCGTTTTGAACCTTATACAACTTTAGGGAAATAATTTTTATATAATACATTTTGGGTTGACGATAACCCGATAATAAAAATAATCCAACCGTAAGTCGACTTGATAACTATATCGGGTTATCGGTTTCCGGTCACATAACCCGATAAGTTTTTTAAACCCAATTCAACACAACCCGTTAAGCCTTATCGGGTTCTGGTTCAAATTCGGGTAGGGTCAACTCGACCCTACTGACACCCCTACCTACAAATACAACAAATCTCATAGATAATACACGGCCCAACTAAACTCTAGTCTAAACTAGTACCAATCAACAAGAAGTCTAAAAGACCACTTAAATTAAAACGCAGCCCAAATTCTTTATGTAATACTTGGCCCTTTTGTAAGTCCAATTTATAGCCCTAAACCAATTTTTATAACCCTACTATATAATATAACACTTGAGGGGTGTTTGGTTCGGCTTATTAAACGTAAGCCCTTTTGTTAAGAGAGGTGAGTTATTTTATGGACTAACTTTTTGTTGCATACTAAGGGACAAATCATCACCATCTATTTAGTTAGATCTAATGGTGGGGATTAACCTAAGATTTAATATGTCAACCTAAATCCATGTTTTTGTTTTCTTGTCTTTCTTATTTATTCGCTTTTTTTTTTTTTTTTTAAAAAAAATCAAGTTTTTTTTTTTTTTTTTTCGTTTTCATACATATTCGTCCGTTTTCATACGTTTTGGTCCGTTTTCATACGTTTTCGCCCGTATTCATACGTTTTCGTCCGTATTCATACGTTTTTGTCTGTTTTCATACATATTCGTCCATTTTCTTACGTTTTCGTCCTTTTTCATACTTTTTCGTCTATTTTTATACGTTCTCGGCCGTTTTTATATGTTTTCGTCCGTTTTTATACGGTTTCGTCCGTTTTCATCCGTTTTCGTCTGTTTTCATACGTTTTCGTCCATTTTTATACGTTTTCGTCAATTTTTATACGTTTTTGTCCGTTTTTATACGTTTTCGTCCGTTTTCATATGTTTTCATAAGTTTTTGTTCGTTTTCTTACGTTTTCATCTGTTTTCATACGTTTTTGTCCGTTTTTACACATTTTTGTCCGTTTTCAGACGTTTTCGTCCGTTTACCTACATATTCGTCCGTTTTCTTATGTTTTCGTCCGTTTTCATACGTTTTCGTTCATTTTTAAATGTTTTTGGCCATTTTCAGACATTTTCATACGTTTCTAAATATCACAAGTGATGTTCGATGATATTCAGAATATTACTTGTGATTTCCTGAATATCACAAGTGATATCCTGAATATCACAAGTGATTTTCAACTAATGTTTTGTAACATGAAAGTCACAAGTGATATTCTGAATATCACAAGATATTCTGAATATCACAAATGATATTCAGAAAATCAAAAGTGATATTCAGAATATCACAAGTGATTTTCACGTTTTTTTTAATTCACCTTTTTTTCACTTTCTTATGTTTTCGTCCGTATTCATACGTTTTCGACCGTTTACGTTCGTTTTCGTCCGTTTTCATACGTTTTTGAATATCACAATTGATATTCTAAATATCACAAGTGATATTCTGAATACCGCAGAATATCACTTGTGATATTAAGAATATCAATTTTGATATTCAGAAACGTATGAAAACGGACGAAAACGTAAGAAAACGTATGAAAGCATAAAAACACGCCTTAAAACTGATGTGTGGAAAACTAGAAGGGGGGTTGAATAGTTTTACGTCTTTTTAATTTTTATTATGAAAACTTTGTTTACTTTTAAAACTTAGATTCGAATTTATGTGAATTCAACTCTTGAATAATATGAACAAATATAAGTAAATATGAATAAGCAATGTAAATAAAGTAATGAAATGAAATGAAAGATAGAGATGGAAAGATCGAACCGCGAGACAAGAGATTTATAGTGGTTCGGCTACAAGGACACCTTCCTTGCCCTACTCCACTCCCCGAGCACCTAACTCGAGAGTTTTCTTCACTATGTCAACAAGCTCCCTTATGGCGGAGAAAACCTTACACAACTTTCTCTTACACCGGTTTAACGACACAAAGCTAAATGTCGAGTTCTAATCGTAGCTAGAACCAATCTCACAACTTAGATCACAACTTCTTCTTCACGACTTCTTCACGACTTCTTCACAACTTCTTTACTACGGCTTCACACCTTCTTCACAACCTAGCACTACTTATGTACTCTTCTACTTCTTCACACCTTCACTACTTATACACCTCAACTTCTTCACAACTTCACTACTTACACACTAATCTATCCTAAACAATTATGCACACTCCTATCTAACAAATATACACAACTTATACACAAATGAATGAATGTTTACACAAACAACTTAGGTAACAAGATGATACTAAGTTGCAATACTTCTTCTCTAGTTGTTGAAGGAGTATTCTTCTTTTGCACTTGAATGGTAGAAGCTTGGATCACTTAGAAACCAATGCTTAAGAAGATATGATCAAAGGATTTTGAAAGGATTTAGAAAGGATTAGAAGAGATTTAGAACAGAAGGTTTGGGGGTGCAAAAGGTGAGAAAAAAGTCCAGGGAAAGTCCAGTATTTATAGGCAAAACTGGACAGCTGGAGGAGCGGGGCGGTCCCCTTAAAATTAAGGGGGCCGCCTAGTATATTTAAGGGGGCCGCCCATCTGTACCGTTGCCCAGTTTTGTCTTTTTGTGGGGAAGGTTTTTCTGGAACATTTTTGCCATTTTTGGTTGAAAATTTGAATTCATAAATTTATAATGGATTAAACCTTTTTATTTATTCATTTCTTTTTCTTTTTCTTCTTTTTTTTTCCTTTTTTTTCTTTTTTTTTAATTCACTTTTTCTTTTATTTTTTTGTCTTATTTATTAATTCACGTTTTTTTTAATTAAAAAAATCATGTTTTTCTTAATTTACGTTTTTTTAATTCACGGTTTTTTTTAACTTTTTTACGTTTTTATACGTTTTTGTCTGTTTTCTTACGTTTTTGTCTGTTTTCGTCCGTTTTCATATGTTCATATACGTTTTCAGACGTTTTTGTCCGTTTTCATATGTTTTTGTCCGTTTTCATATGTTTTCGTCCGTTTTCATACGTTTTCGTCCCTTTTTTTAGTTCTCGTCCATTTTTAGACGTTTCCATTTGTTTTTAGACGTTTTCGTCCATTTTTATACGCTTTCATCTGTTTTCATACGTTTTCGTTTGTTTTTGTAAGTTTTCAGACCTTTTTTTGTCCATTTTCATACGTTTTCGTCCATTTTTATATACTTTTGTCCGTTTTCAAATGTTTTCATACGTTTTTGGCAGTTTTATACGTTTTCAGACGTTTTTGTCCGTTTTCATACGTTTTCGTCCATTTTTTTACGTTTTCATCCATTTTTTATACATTTTCGTCCATTTTATACGTTTTCGTCCATTTTTAAATGTTTTTGGCCATTTTCATACGTTTCTGAATATCACAAGTGATATTCTGAATATCACAAGTGACTTTCAACTAATGTTTTGTAACATGAAAATCACTTGTGATATTCAGAATATTACAAGGGATATTTGTTAATACAAATATCGTCCTAAAAACGTTATTTATATTTTATGATCGTTGCTTTATTTTGTTGATGACAATTATAAGGTTTATCTTTAGCAAATCATAGATATAAGTTAAAGTCTTTTACATTTATAGTAACAAGTCTTTTAAAACACATTTACTCATTACATGATCACTAGGAATTACATTACATAATATATACATTTACATGTTTATTTTTATTTTTTAAAAATAAAATAAACACATGACATCATGGCATACATCATTAGGATTTCTTAGTTGACTTTACAATATATTTTGGAAAGATCTTGAAGCTAAAGAGTTGACTTTGTAAGATCTTGACAAGATTAGACAATATATGGTAAGATTTGGAAAACTCTTAGCTGGCATGTTCCCCCGGAACCAAACCAGTACAAGGGCGGAACCCATAATTTGGGTCCGCCGGATCCGCAGGTTGTCTAGTCAGTTTTGCCTATAAATTGCAAGCTGATCATTCAAACACAATCATCACTCATAAAGTATAAATTACATATTCATTCATTTGTACATTACTAACCCCTTTCATTCATTCATTTCATTCTTAGTGATCTTTCTTCTGTAGCAAAGAAGATCAAGCATACAAGCTTCAACACACTGTTGCAAGTCTTGGTAGTTAGGTTTTGTGTGATTTGTTAGTATTCACACATCATTGTTATACCATTCATTCAGTAGAGTTCGGTTAGTGTTTTAGTCCTCAAAACACATCGAGTGTCGGGAGTGGTTGTACCCTTGTTAAAGAACCAATCGTAAAATATAAATAACGAGTGTCGGGAGTGGTTGTACCCTTGTAAAGAACCCGGTGTTTAGCTTAGTACCGGATAAAGAGTAAGCGACGTGTAAAGGTTTTCTCCGCCTAGAAGGGAGCTTGTTTCTTAGTGAAGAAAAACTCTCGAGTTAGAGGCTCGAGGAGTGGAGTAGGGCAAGGAAGAGAGTCCTTGTAGCCGAACCACTATAAACATCCGTGTTGTGTGGTTTGATCATTCCTTTCCTTACTTTCTTTATATATTTTGCTTGATTGTTTGCTTTACTTTGAAATCACGATAAGTATACAAAGCGAATTAATTTTAAAACGGTAAAAACTATTCAACCCCCCTTCTAGTTTTCCACAATATTCATAAAATCACAAGTGATATTCACAATATTACAAGTGATATTCACAATATCATAAGTGATATTTTGAATATCACAAGTGATTTTCAACTAATGTTTTGTAACATGAAAATCACAAGTGATATTCTTAATATCACAGGTGATATTCATAATATCACAGGTGATATTCAGAAAATTACAAGTGATTTTCACGTTTTCTTATAATTCACGTTTTTTTTTTTTTTCACTTTCTTACATTTTCATTCATATTCATATATTTTCGTCGTTTTCGTTCTTTTTCGTCCGTTTTCATATGTTTCTGAATGTCACAATTGATATTCTTAATATCATAAGTGATATTCTGAATATCGAAGAATATCACGTATGATATTAAGAATATCAATTGTGATACTAAGAAACGTATGAAAATGAACGAAAACGGACGAAAACGTATGAAAACGTATAATAACTCACCTCGAGTAGAGAAAAGTTCATTTATGGACTAAGTTTTTGTTGCATACTGAGAAAACCGTACAACGTCACTTATCCCTATTTTCGACACTAAGCTAAATGTCGATTACTAATCTAGCTAGTACCAATCTCACTCACGATCCACACGATCCTTACTTCTCACACGATCCTCACTTATCACACGATCTAGATGATCCACACAATCTACTCTTGATCCACTTGATCAACACACTAACACACAAGATACAAGTCTTCAAGATCTCAACAAGATCACAATGATCCACTCACACAACCTAAACAAAAGATGAACAACTTGATGTATGCCTAGATACAACAAGTATGTAACAAATGTTACAAGTGCACTACTCTAACTCTACAACACCTTGTATCTTCTTGATACTTTGTGTTCTTCTCTTGCACTAGTAGAGGAATGAAGGTGATCACTTGGTTGGATGAAGGGATTACTCTTAAACAAAAGAAAACTAACTAAATGATCAAAGGAAAGTGTATGTGAAAGAGAGTTTGAACTCAGAAAGTTTTGTGTGAAAAATGATGCCTAAAATCTGTGAAGTGAGCTGGTATTTATAGGCAATTGAAATTTGACCGTTACAGGGTCACGGTACCATTAAATGCCCGACGATACTACTAAATTTAGTGGTACCATGGTACCGTCCCAGACAAGAACACTCCAAAATTTGTTTTTAGTGGTGAAAGTTTATTTGAGGAAGTTTGGAACTGATTTGGGGGGGGGGGGGGAAATAGCTGTTGGTGATTTTAAACTTATTTTTCAAGTTAAAACATTTCTTTTTAATTAAAAAATAATTTGTAAAATGTATTTTAAAAAAAAATATTTTGTCACATTAAAAATGTGAAGTTTGAAACACAAATTCACTTCTTTGATCATTTGTCAAGTTGTAAATTTGTTTGTTCTTACCTAGAGTGATTTACGTAGAAACGGGATATTTCGACTAAAAACTTGTTTATGTTAATTTTGACGTAAAGTGTTTTTACATTTTGTTATCATCAAAACGTAAGGATATCTAAAAATAGAAATAACGTTTTTAGACATTATTTGTATCAACAGTTAACTATTAGGTAGACTATCGGGTTCGAATAGTTAATCACGTTAAATCCTTAGTCAATTCCATCTAGAGTGGGGCCTATTTGTATCTGAAAAACGGGTGTAACATTTACTTTCTTGCATTTATCTTTACTACTTATATCATTGCATTATCATCAAAAAGGAGGTTTCACATAAGTTTGATCTAACTATTTTAAAACAAGTTTTTAAATCGGTAAAACTATTCGACCCCCCTTATAGTTTTTCACATTCTCTTTATAAGTTTAACCCGCGCGTACACAATGTTAAAATTTATAATCTGGTAAAAAATTGTTATTAACAAAAATATAAATATCAATGAAGACACGGCCCACAGGTTATTATGAGATAAATGTAAATACATAAGATTTTACATATAACAATGATGCATGCATGTAAATTCTCTTTAGAGTTTAAATAATTATATTCGAAAAAGCATTTATTAAGAGTCATTAAGTGCTCTTAAAAATAATATCAATAGTTAAAGAGCATTGTTATACATTCCTACAACTTCCTACTTATCCTCGACACTATGTTAGTTGAACAAAGTCAAATTTTTCGTCCACAAAAATATATACTCCCTCCGTCCCAAAATTATTGTCACAAGACAAAAAACACATTCTTTTAGAAAAATGTCACTATCACTACTTTCTCTCTCTTACTTTTTTGCCAAATAACAAGTTTACCCTTAACCAATTAATTACCACTTCTTTAAAGTTTGCAATATTAATTTCAACCAAGGGTAATATAGTAACTTTACCAAACTCCACTACCTATTCACGGGTTCGTAATGTCTCGTAATTATTAATGGATAAGATCAGAGCCAACATTTTTTCACGTTAAGCAATTATTACTTCAAGAACAATGATCTTTCAGACGAACGCATACAATCACTGAGTGTAGATATTGGGGCAATAATGTCGACAAGTTGTTACTAGTATTTTTGTTATATAAAGTTAAAAAGTTTGACTAGTATTTTTGTATATAAAAGAATATACAAAAATA
Organism: Artemisia tridentata subsp. tridentata; assembly: GCA_021014915.2. Classification (NCBI taxonomy): domain Eukaryota; kingdom Viridiplantae; phylum Streptophyta; class Magnoliopsida; order Asterales; family Asteraceae; genus Artemisia; species Artemisia tridentata. The sequence goes on along the minus strand of CP139501.1, from coordinate 314,515,600 downwards.
ATCCCCGTGATTGGTGGCTTTTGAGTTCGGGTTAAGAACCTTTTATACGTGGCCCTAGTCCAACCAAATAACCTTGGTACGGTTATGTGGTCCTTTGAGATTGACCTGTCACGCTGTGTCTTTTTATTCTTATCCTTTCGACGGCCATGTATAGATCTTTTCGACGATATTATAGATTTTTTTGACATGTCATCATGCCAAATATTAATTAAATACATTTCATGTTAGCAAAATATATTTATAAGATTTTCAAATATTACAGTAATATATCTAGAAAGTTACTACTAGATGGAATAAACCAAAAACTAAAAGAGTAAAATTATCTCCACCACATATTAACTGAATGCACATGTCATGAAACTATGTAAGCGAAATATATTTGTTAAATTTTTAGATATTTGAATCAAATAAGAAATCAAATTAAAATGAGAAAAGTGAGAAGAAACAACAATCGCACATTTAATATATACCTGCAAAAATAGACGCATTTTCACTTACATTTTCCCCTTCAATTGAAATGCGTGGTAGAATTCGTTCTCAACTTTCTCATTTTATTTTTTCGTGTCATTGGATCCATTCCCTGTATAGTATATCTAGAAAGTTGCTACTAGATAGAATAAACCAAAAACTAAAAGAGTAAAATTATCCAAATCTTCGTACATAATCAAGGACGTAGAGTAAGTAGCTAGAATTCAATGTAAAACTTATCAAAAAAAAATTACATCAATGACAAAGAATACCCTTCACTCATATTCTCGAATGTGCTTCAGATGACCTGTCAAATAGAGCCTAGTCCAACTTGACTGCTTACTCAACCGTAGTCCAACTATAGTTAAAAAGCTTAATTGGCCCCCAGTTAAGAACTTTATCACTGCTTAATTGGCCCCCAGTTAAGAACTTTATCACCCTATATATCTTGACTGTTTTACTCGAACCGATTCACCTCTAATCTTAAAAAACCTGTCATCTCAACCATGAGTTTATTATCATCATTAACGGCAGTAGTAGCCGCTCTTATAATATCATTTGTATGTCCACCAGAAATTGTCAACGTGGGATTGGCGTTCGAGATCTATGATGATGTCAAACTTCCTTTACTATACAGTGAGTTTTGCATATCTCATCTTAATCTTGTCTAAATATTATGTGAGTTTTGTTTGTGTGCTTAGAGTATGAAATATTGAATATCTTACAGTGCATAAACCATTTGGTTAAAAGTTGAATGGTAAGTTGATTTGTGGAGAGATAGAATTAGGATCTGCGGTTAGTCTCGGCTAAGTGCTTTGTGGGTTTAGGTTGTTTTTGGGTGTTAGGCGGGATTAATAGGTGATTAATCGGATTGGCATTACTGACAAATTTTAGTTATTTCCGGCGAGTTTTGTGTATTTCCGGTGAGTTTTAGGTATTTCTGGCAAGGTATTTTCTAAAAAACAACTTGTAATAGACTTAAACAGTTACTATAAGTGATCAAAATAAGTTTACAGTGAGTTTTGGGTACTTCCGGCAAGATTTATAGGTTTCAGAAAGTTTGACCACCATTGACCGCCGTTGATCGTCGTTGACCACGGTTGACCTATTTGTTTGACCTAGTTACATAAATCGGCAAGGTCGGTGGCCTTGTAGCACCTAATCGGCGATTAATCGGCCTTGTAGACCTTTTTTTGCAACACTGGTTAAATCTTATATAATGATAAAAACAACAATTAATGAAATCATAATTTCCACACTCATACAAATTTTGTGAATTTTGTGATTGTTAATTAACATGCAATGTATTGTTAAACAGGGGAAAATTTAGTGTTGATATTAATGGCTAATTTTTATAGGAGTAAATTGCATTTTTGGTCCCTGTGGTTTGGCCAAATTGCAGATTTGGTCCCTAACTTTTTGAAAGTGCACCAATGGTCCCCATTTTCAAGTTTTCGTTGCATTTTTGGTCCCTGGCCTCAGTCAAAAGACAGAAATACCCCTGTCCTTTTCTTTTAATATATTCCTTTTCAGTTTTTAACACAAATGGTCCTTGTGTTGCGCAAGGCTTTACAAATTTAGTCCTTTTTTTTTCACAAATGGTCCTTCTTACACAAAATCGTCCTTGTGTTGCGCAAGACTTTACACAATGGTCCTTGAGTCCGTTTTTCTTCCGTTTTCGTCCGTTTTTCTTACGTTTTTTCGTTTTGGTCCGTTTTTTTATCCGTTTTTGTCCGTTTTTCTTACGTTTTTTACGTTTTCGTCCGTTATTCTTACGTTTTTTCGTTTTCATACGTTTTTGTCCGTTTTTCTTACGTTTTTTCCGTTTTTGTCAGTTTTTATCCGTTATTCTTACGTTTTTTCAGTTTTCATACGTTTTTGTCAGTTTTTCTTACGTTTTTTCCGTTTTTGTCCGTTTTTATACCGTTTTTCTTACGTTTTTTTTTCCGTTTTCATACGTTTTTGTCCGTTTTTCTTACGTTTTTATCCGTTTTTGTCCGTTTTTCTTACGTTTTTTACGTTTTCGTCCGTTATTCTTACGTTTTTTCCGTTTTCATACGTTTTTGTCCGTTTTTCTTACGTTTTTATCCGTTTTTGTCCGTTTTTCTTACTGTTTTTACGTTTTTGCCCTTATTCTTACGTTTTTTTCCGTTTTCATACGTTTTTGTCCGTTTTTCTTACGTTTTTATCCGTTTTTGTTCCATTTTTTCTTACGTATTTTACGTTTTCGTCCTTTATTCTTACGTTTTTTTTCCGTTTTTATTACGTTTTTGTTCATTTTCTTTACGTTTTTGTACCTTTTTTTCCATTTCTTTTTTTTGTCCGAATTTTTTATATAGTCCAAATTTTTGTCCGATTTTTTTTGACCAAATTTTTTAAAAAAATAAATAAAATTAAAAAATTAAAAAAAAAAATCAAAATTTTTGTCCGATTTTTTTTTCTTTTTTGTCCGAATTTTTTTTTTTCTTTTGGACTATATAAAAAAATTCGGACAAAAAAAAGAAAATGAAAAAAAAAGGTACAAAAACGTAAAGAAAATGAACAAAAACGATAAAAAACGGAAAAAAAAACGTAAGAATAACGGACGAAAACGTAAAAAACGTAAGAAAAACGGACAAAAACGGATCAAAACGTAAGAAAAAACGGACAAAAACGTATAAGGAAAAACGGATAACGGAAAAACGTAAAAACGTAAGAAAAACGGAAAAAACGGATAAAAACGAAGAAAAAAAACGGAAAAAAACGTATGAAAAGAAAAAAACGTAAGAAAAAAAAAAAAAAAAACGGACAAAAACGTAAAAAACGTAAGAAAAACGGACAAAAACGGATAAAAACAAAGTAAGAAAAACGACAAAAACGTATGAAAACGGAAAAAACGTAAGAAAACGGATAAAAACGACAAAAACGGAAAAAAACGTAAGAAAAACTGACAAAAACGTATGAAACTGAAAAAACGTAAGAATAACGGATAAAAACTGACAAAAACGGAAAAAAACGTAAGAAAAACGACAAAAACGGATAAAAACGACAAAAACGAAAAAACGTAAGAAAAACTGACAAAAACGTATGAAAACTGAAAAAACGTAAGAATAACGGATAAAAAATGACAAAAAACGGAAAAAAACGTAAGAAAAACGGACAAAAACGTATGAAAACGGAAAAAAACGTAAGAATAACGGACGAAAACGTAAAAAAGTAAGAAAAACGGACAAAAACGTAAGAAAAACGGACAAAAACGGATAAAAACGGACCAAAACGGAAAAAACGTAAGAAAAACGGACGAAAACGGAAGAAAAACGGACTCAAGGACCATTTGTGTAAGTCTTGCGCAACACAAGGACGATTTTGTGTAAGAAGGACCATTTGTGAAAAAAAAGGACTAAATTTGTAAAGCCTTGCGCAACACAAGGACCATTTGTGTTAAAAACTGAAAAGGAATATATTAAAAGAAAAGGACAGGGGTATTTCTGTCTTTTGACTGAGGCCAGGGACCAAAAATGCAACGAAAACTTGAAAATGGGGACCATTTGTGCACTTTCAAAAAGTTGGGGACCAAATCTGCAATTTGGCCAAACCACAGGGACCAAAAATGCAATTTACTCTTTTTATAGATAGTGTATGCTTTACCATAACCCTTAATAATTTGTGCAATTTGAATATTATAAACTGATTCATACCCTTTCCTTAGTTACCAAAAACACAAATTATTACCATATTATTGGTTAGACATATAGTTGTTTCAAAACCAAACCGCTAACTGTTTGTATATTACAAAAATGTAAAAAGATGTTATATTGACATGTGAAAACATGTGATCGAGTATAAGTATATTGACATGTGAACTTTGCAGATGCATGTGTTGAGATCTTTTCGGCACTTACAACTGAAAAATTAGAGATCAAGAAAAAGATCTTTTCGGCACTTACAACTGAAGAATTAGAGATCAAGAAAAAGATCTTTTCGGCACTTACAACTGAAGAATTAGAGATCAAGAAAAATATCTTTTCGGCACTTAAAACTTTGCCTCTTAATGGTCAGCAATCAGTTCTTGTTCAGTTGTGGTCCCCGACGAAAGCTGGAAAAACATATCTACTTTATACATGGCCGTCTTTTGGTTATTGTGGGACTGACGAAGGACTTCTGGTGTACCGTGGAGGGTGTTTACGCCACACATTCTACATACATCGTGAGAAAAATGTATTCTTTGGCCTACCTGGTCGAGCTTTTATGGAAGGGACTCCTCAACAGACTCAAAATGTTCATGAGTACTACCCTGAAGGCCAGCGTCCGCCGTGTGTAGATGATACTATTTTTCAAATGACATGGGGGTCATTTGCGGTGCCCGTAATTAAAAATGCTAAATGTGTTGGTGTGCTTGAGTTTGTCATGACTGGACCAACAGGTCGTTATGACGAACTTATGAATGAAGTTTGCAATGCGCTTGAGGTTTCTCCTAACCTAATTCATTCGCATGTTTTCATTCATACATATACATGCATGTATTACTGTCTCTCTATATCCATATGCTCATCAGCTCATATATTATGCTACAAAAATGGTTCAGCAATCACGTTTCTTTCTTGAAGAATATTTTATGATAACCTCTTATTAGTGATGGAGAATACAAATACTTGACTGGTGAATTGTACTATTTTGGTAATTTTCTCTAGAAATAACCTTGTTTGTGTGTGTGTCATCCTTCTCATATTTATGGCGGTACGTTATTCATTTCACCTGTAAGTAAGAATGAGGCCTTAGATAATTCTGTTATTTCACTGGCAGTTTGCCGGTTTTCGGTCATCACTCAATCTTGATGCTACAAAAGAGACTGGAAGTTCCAAAAAAAAGAGACGCACAACAGAAGCGTGTATGTTTGCTCACTATGACATTCTTGTTCCGTTATTTGGAAAGAGAAAGAAAGATGCTATCAGAGAGGTCCAAAATAGTTTTCCTTTAACGAAAACAGGTAAGCTTATTACACCGACTAAAATTACCTGGTGAAGTTTTTCTGAACTACGTCACTTGTCCTTTTGCAGTCATAGAGAATACTTTTGATTATAATCTTAGGAAATTGGGTATCACTGAGTGGCCATACATAAACCATACACATAGTAGAGCTTCTTCTTCTGCTCCTGAGTTGTCTGAAGCTGCCAGTTCTATCAGAACTCCAGAATCTGTTTCGGCATTCGGGGGGTAGGTTTTTACAAAACTTAGCTTTCACATTCATTTTGTTATTATGAGACATTGCAGTCGTTTACAATTTAATCTCTTTTTATTTCCTTTGTAGTGACGCTGTCATATCTGAGCAGTTAAGGGAATTAACTTCAACTCCCATGGAATCTGCCTATGAGGCTCAACTTAATCAAACACCATTAGAGACTAGTCCGGTTGCTGAGATGTCATGGCAGCAAACTCTGCGTGTATTAGCTAAAGAAATGGATGAAGATCAAGATGACCAGGGAGTTCATGATGAGGGAGGATTAAATGATATCTCGGTAAGTTTTGAAAAATGTATCTATGATAATAGACCTAGCTAGTGGTGGCATGGAGATAGATATTGCAGCAAGTGTGCTACGGTTTGATTAGTTTGCAAAATTTTGGCTAGCTCGCTTGTACTGTAACTTGAGAGAAGCTACTGTTAAACAGCTTGTTTAGAATGTTGTTGTATCTTGAACTCTTTCTCATTTTGCAATTACGTAGGGGGGAATAAATTGATGAGAGGGTTATCCTTATGTAACATTTCCATGTTTTTATGAAGCAATAGAATATGTGTGTCTCACTCTCCTTTTGTTTCTAGCATAATGAAACATAATGAAAAATGTTGTTCCAGTTGACACATATACTAACATGGAATGGAAGTATATCGAAAACTCAAAAATCAAGTCTTATACTTTCTTTCTTTTTTTTTTTTTTTTTTTTTTTTTTTTTATAAATCTTTGTGATAAATGTTGGATCGAAAGTGTGTGAATGTTTTTAACAGTGGAAACTAAAGAGGAAGATATAGTGTTTGCTGGAAGAATGATTTCATTAAAGGGAAAATTACAAAACGTTCTATAGTATCTTAAAAGATTTTTCTGATAGAAAACGTATGCTTACTAAGAAAGTTGAACGTTTCATTATTAAACACGTTACCGTGCCATATAAAAACGTGCCATATTACTTTCTAACTCTCTCCCTTATATCACAACCTGAAACTTGTTGCATTGCTAGAATTCGCTTATATTACAAATTACCGTACACGAACTGCAACTTTGCCAGAATGTTATGATTAATAGGTAAACTTTGATAATTCTTCAAAGTTGCACTATAAATTAGTTCATTTTGGTGTACACCTCCCCAAGAACAAAAGTGACAATAACAACGAAATTTTTAAATTAAAATCTTTCATTCCAAAACACAAATTAGTGACCTAAATTATTAGGAGTATATCAATAACTTATATCATGTTGGGTCAATTATATTAGGTAGGAAAACAAGGATATAATGGTAAATTGGATAGTGTAGGAAAGTGAAATGCGGAAGAAGAAAAAGATAATTATGATGTCGACGAGGAACATAAAATGCAAATATAAAATGCAAATATATCGGCGACGAATCTTAAACAATAATAAAATTCTACTGCTATTGTATATACACTTGGTGCACTTGCAACCGTTCGATTATTTGACTATTGGGAAGAGTCTAAATGACTACATGATTATTTCGTCGCCGATATCTATCTTCTGTATATTCTAATACCTACTAGCTTATAGACCCGTGGATTCACGGGAATTTTTAAAGAAATTATGTATTGAGTAGTTAAGTGTGTAAATAAAGTATGAAACAACAACGAACGTAAACAGGTTCCATTACTTTTTAAAGTAGTAAGTAGCATGTCAATGATACGATAAACAAATTGGTTTGTAACTATTAAGAAAATAAATGTGTATGTAATATCTTCTCTATTGATAAATAGTCTTGGATAGCAGTCAACGTTAAACACTTAAACAGTCCATGTTGTGAGCACCTAAATATGAGAAGAAGAAGAAGAAGAAGAAATACCAAGTATAAATTACACTGAACTCGACCTCATTTTGTGAATTTCCAATTTTGACGCCCTTTGCTTCACCAACAACTTTGTCCAGCGGTTGGCAAAAAATGAAACAATGTCAAGTATGTTTACATTTTCATAGCATTTTTTATTCTTTTGTCCATTAAATAATGATATATGAACAAATATGTGTATACAGACAATAGTTTAGTGATCCGTGAAAATCACGGGCTAAAAAGGTAAACAGTGAAATCGTTCGAGAATATACTGAAGGCGGATTGTTAATCGATGAAGTACAGATTGTTAGGATTTCGTGAGTAAAAAATATGTTTTGTCAAGGTTGTATCATCATAATGTAATTATAAGTCATGCTTATATATATTTAAAGGAATTGAGTTAGCATTTTATAATGATTCAAAAAGACTTTCAAACCAATAAATCAATGAAAGTACCTAAGAAAAATATGTCTAATTACACTAACAGACATGAATTCCTTTCATTCATTACAAATATAACTGTTAACAAAAGTATTCTTGAAATGCAAATGTTCAAACATTCGTGGAGAAAAGCTTATATTGTAGACTTATTATTTTATTGCATCTTGACAGTTATTACTAACCTTCGTGGAGAAAAGCATAACAGATCATTTAAGCTATAATGTTAACTTTATCATAAGAATCTCCAAACAACCATCATGATCGAACTGCACATCATGCTTGTACCCCATTTTCATCTTGTCCTGGTGGCTTGCTGCTTGCAGTGGTACTTTCTTCAACTATAGAAACATAGAAAAAGCTTCAACAAAATTTATAAGAAACTAAGTCAAAATAGAATCCACCCAATCCAATATGCATTCATAAGCAACAATTGATACAATACTAACCTTCGTGATCAACGATTCAATGCACATTCTCGTTCTATAGTCCACCCCGTCCCTTGTTTTGCCCCATATGCTAAAATGCATCATGTGCATTTTGTAAGCATGATTTATCTGTAGTTGCTACCAATAGTTCCTTTTCATCAATTGATGCATGATTGTATTGTGTTGTCATCTAAGCGTTTCCTCAGTTGTGTTCATTACCTGTAAGGTCACTACAATTCCAATTGTCTAAAGACCAGACGCTTCATCAATCTCATATGTGACTATAAGTTTCAGCTGTCGATGTCATTTTCAGTGTCCATGACTCCCACTGCATTCTCAAGTCCATCTGCACAAGTAAAAATCATATCGTATATCTAAACTCTTATCAATTTTTTTGAGTCAAACTACAACTCTTTCTCGTCTTTGAAATAGATATGGTCCAATATGAATCTATGTATGGAATAAATGTTTTGTCTTAAGATATATCGTTAGTTAGACCCGTTAGAGATTAAAAATTACCCATTTGACCCATTCATACCCAAAAACCTTTTGTTAGCATGATACTGAGTCCAAATCTCATTCATCAACTGCATATGATTGTAAAAAGGGGATATGGAACAGTTCCTGTAAATCCTGACAAAGAACACTTATTATATGACGTGTGAGTTGTTTTTTATCCAATATAATGTTATAGTCCATGAGTACAATATTACTAAACATATATAATTACAAAAACCAAAACCCAAAACAATAATACAAATATCGTTAGAGGATCATTTAACATTTTGCAGATGTCAACGTCTTTGAATGAAATAGCTTATTTACTTAATCTCTTTCTCCTAAGACATGTACATAGCTTATTTAGAGCAATAAATATTACCAAAAATATCATATAATGGGCAAAAATCAGCTTATATTATTTAGCACAAAAAACAGCTAAATATAGGGTACTAAAATAGTTTTATAGCAGCCAAACACCCGTGTACAAACTTCAATAAAAGCTAATAACCTTATAAATTTAGGATCTTTAGATTAAAATAAAAACTATTACTTTTCAAGGGCTAACCTTGAGATTTTGTGAGGCTCTAAGCTACTGCAAGGCAGTGAAACATCGCATTACCTTTGAAACTGCTTTTTGTCTACGTTTGTCCAACTCGGGCTGAACATCTTTTAGAGCAATTGACGTTTTTACCATGGAATCTACTTCAACAAACTTCAGCTTCTTACTCTAAATGATACATCTTCTATGTTGACGAAGTGCTCCTGCAACACAAAATGATAGGAGTTCCCGTTATGGTCATAATGATTCAACGGTCAGTGATATGAGTTCCCGTTATAGCTCAGAAACCACATATAAGCTTAAACAAACACCCCCATAAAACCACATTATGAATTAGAAGCGATGAGGCTACCTGAAGCAAAGTCATGGCACAGGTAATATAGCTTCGCATCATCCCTTGGCTAGTAATTCGGATCTCATTCTCATCAATGGTTTGCTCTACTCTTGGCTTCTCCACCTTCTGGTATCGATCCATCTTTCAAAACAAAAAAATAAAATTGTTATAAAGTTTATATGCTTACTACAAACCCGTCTATAAAAAATAAAACAGTTATAAGTACTGAAACATTAACAAACATTATAAAAAATAGCAACGGAGTATAAAGTTTACATGCTTACTACAAACTGATAAGAAAATAGAATCACTCGTAGTCAGATGGGTCACAAAGCCGATAAGAAAATACTATTAAGTAAGAAAAGGCTAAAGAAAATTAATAAAATTTATTTGTGAGGGTTTACCCAATCACTATCATATAAAATGCAGGTATCGGCTCAAGTAAGATTAATCCCCGCCCAACAGCCCTTGTACTTAGAAGTATGATTAATCCCCTGGCCCACTGATTTTACAACCTCATATTTGTGCTATCTCTCACATTGGTAATTTAGCCTATAAAACAAATTTAAAAAAAAAAAAACAAAAAACAAAACTTATATGAGTAACGAATTATGATTGTGACCTACTATTAATTTGAGCTTACGTGTGCAAGAACAACAGATGCTAAGTGTAAACTTGGTTCTAATGTCTCTAGCACGACCTGCAACAATTAATTCAACTAAAAGTTACACGCGTTATAATATTTTCCTTACACGTTTAGCTATATTACTGACAGTGCTGTTATTAGGCTACCAAACAGTTCATGTGATATGGTGATTTGCAGTATGCATTATGTAGATATCTACACCTACATACCGCGTAATCGTCATTGCGGTCATTTTTGAACACGTAGAACAATGGGGCCAAATTTTCATTCATCTTTTGCACATTTCTTATTCTCGGGTTCAGCTTTGCAAATATGATCATTATATTTTTAAAAGATCCCTATTTGGCTTTTGCATAAGCAGAGTTGCCAGAGAAAAATTGAGTCGAAATAAATAGACCATTGGAAAAATCCTTTTTAACAGTTATAGACTTTTGGAAAAATCTTTTTAAACAGACAATTGGAAAAATCCTTAAAGGCTAAGCTAATATTTTCATTCTTAAAGGCTAAGCTTTATCCATGAATTAAATGATAAGCTAATATTGTCATTTTTAACAGACTATTGGAAAAATCTCGGAAGATATTAATATGGTTCTCATGTTTCAAAATAATATACGGAAGATATTAATACCTTACCTACCCGGAATCCATTATGCCTACCCTGTATTTCAATAGGGTTGCACAACATGATCGGACTAACACGCTGCTTCGTTATTCGTTACCAGCAATAGTTGTACTACAAAAGGTATTACCACAAGTTACATGTTGTCCTACAAAAGTAACCCACCATAAAACCTTAATCTTATTTGTAACGATGGATATAAACATTAATGTTAGGCAAACTCGCTGTAGAAGCTCCAACAACAAATAAACGTAACATTCGTTAGAGTCTTGAAACTGCATAACCAATAAAATATTTATCTTTTCGAAATGGTTATATAATATAAACGGACTGAACTGAAACAGTTAGGCCCTCAAACAATCCAATACCTCAGTATTACCAACCTCTAGCCTGAAGTATGTCACGGTCTTTTTCTTAACTTTTCCCGATACCCCAACTGATTCAACAACCTCCAAGCTCTTCTTTTGTGAGCCCAAGCGCTGGGCTGCACCCTATCCATGGATCAAACCAAATATGCAAAAAGTGATCATAATATATAGATAACGAATAAAGGCATAACACGTAATTACAAAAAAACTTTAGCAAACATGTAACAGATACTTAAAGTTTAAAAATCAACTAATGTGTTTTAGCAAACTCAATAAAAACAATTTGTGAATGGGGTGTTTCATCAAACACTTGGCGTATGCTAAAAATATATTTGAATTGATTGTCATATAGTACATAGCAATTAGATGCATTGTTGAAAGTTGATCTAAATAAAAAGACTTAAGGGATTAAGATTTGCATACCTTCAAATTGAATTGTGTATGCCCCTGCCCAAAGAACAACAACAAAAACGCATATCTAAATTAAGAAAAATTCAATGGATCAAGATATAACGTTTGAATGCTACAAACGATTGACAGTGGAAACATAATCAATGAAGAAAGACACATACCTTTGAGTTCTTGATTTTCCATCTATTTATCTTCTCCAAACATATAAAAAGATGAAATCATAATACCAATTTTATGGTATGGCCAGCGTATGTGATTAAGATATTAACCCAAAATAGATTTTCAATGGCACCAAAATCATTACCAATTTTATGGTTTTGCCACCAACAAAAAAACTGGCATTGAGTACAATTGATAGGTTGATGATAAAGACTGAATTAAAGTTATAAGGAGAAATCGTAACTTATTTTTGGGATGATATAAAAAAGGCGTACACATTAAATGTTGAGGATAAACTGGCGTGTATTGAATCAAATGAAGAAGCTTATGGAAGAAGTTTTATGAGGAATGCATTGGATTGAAGAATGAAGAGGAGTTGTACCTACCAAAAATACCGTCCAATCGGCAGAGGAACACATCAGCGAATTGATTGCAATGAGTGCTTCAATGACAGGTACAAAACTCTCGTTTATTATATTAGATAGATACATCAGTTGAAAAAGACCGTGAATACCCCTCTAAAAAAAAATACTCAAATTTTAGAGTGTCTAAATTAGTAATTTTACCAACACATTTTTAATCAATGATTACGGAAAGAAATAAAAAAAGGAAAAACGTACTAGCGAAGCCACCCATTTTTCGGTGACAACCCATCTTTTCCTCACCCATTCTAACTCACGAACCCTAACCCACAACCCTTCATGCAGCCCTGATCATCATCAAAAACCCAATATCATTCACAAAACCTACGCCCTGATCATCATCAAAAAATCAACACAAAAACCCAATATGCAGGAAATATTCAAACCCATTTAATGATAAAACTCATTCCTAAATTCGTTCTAAAGTTTTATTGCATCCATTTTCATTGTTCTTAATATATGTTGTTGACTGATTATGTGCAGAGGTTTTTCTCATCCTAATTTCATTATTTTGTGTTTCTACAGATGAAGATTTAGGATATGGAATTTGAAGAAAAATGTGTGAAAAAGACAACCATTGTATTTTTTCTTACGGTATGTATATTGTTATTCAATTGATTTGTTTTCAAGTTTGAATTCATTTGGATCTTCATTTCTAATTTGTTTGCGTTTTAGGTCTTAATGGGTTCATAAAGAACGATGAATAAATTTCATGGACTAAATAAAGGTAAAATCTTGATTGTTATCATATGCGTTTGTTTAATTTAATTCATTTGACGTGAATATTGCCTTCGATTATATGAGGCACACAAGTGTTTGTGATAATGTCTGAAAGAGTTTGGTTTATGTGTTTTGTGCAGGTAGTCATGATATGCTTAGTGTACGGAAATCTTAATTCATTTGACGTGAATATTGCCTTCGATTATAACCAGATATGTTGAGTTGCCATACAAATTCGAAGAGGAAGATACCTAATAACATGTAGTTCATTAGGTTTGTTGCCTAGTGATTTCTATGGTGAATCTTTTTTTAAGGGTGTTTCGGATTGCTTATATGCTATTTTTGAGTAAAAAGGCACTTATAATAAGTATGGTGGTACCTGTTTATTAGAGGTAGATTTTGTTAGAGGGTGGGCAAGATTGGTTTTTTAAACTGCTATTTGGAACACCGCTCATCCTTTCATCATCGAAATCTTTATCATATACTATATAGTTTAAATAATCTAGGGTCATAATGTAAACAACTTCTTCAATGTGAACTTCTATTAAATTAAAAAAGTGACACTACTTTCATTAATTAAATACATTGTTCCAGTTTGCTTCTATTCATTGGTCCTGTATAAACAAAGTAACAAACACATGTACCTTATGCTAGGAATTATACATCATATTCACTATGGTCTAAGTTCTAGACAATTAGAATTGCCAAATGTACTTGATTCATATTGAACTGCAATGCTTTTGCTAATTGTTAGCAACATTGAATATTAAATATAAATGGGGAGACTAATTCATTGATCTTTACATTTAATTTTATTATTTGTGTTTTGGCAATGTGTCTTACGGGAAATGTTAATTCAAATGACTAAAGAAACGCTTCACTTAAAGAATGGTCGATCTGAATATGGATCTGCTGAGGTGAGTATGTCAATACTCAATATCCTGGTTAAGTGGTTCTATATAAATATGCACTTTCGAGTTGGAAATGAAATATTTTTGGTTCATAAAGCGATTTATAAAGATCCTACACGACAAATGATAATAGATTTAGTAAGAGATAAAAGATGGCCTTAGGTTTTGAGTTTCAATAATATAGTCTCTAGCTTTTCTCACTCATTTTATTGTGTTGTGTTTATTTACTAGAAAGTTAATATAGCCGCTGAGGTATAAAAGCTCTTTTTGCTGTCACATATCGATCTTCTCTGTTTCATGTACCATTTTCAAGCAACTGATAAAACTACTTTTGGTTCATAATAACTGTGTGTAGGTTGTTGCCAACGTTTGTATAAGTTTATGTATTTCAAATTTTCAGTAATATCATTTGACTTATATTCTCTTATCCTAAGTTTCTTAACAGTGTCTTTAATGTATACACATCCGAAAGTCATCGGGTTGTATATGTCTTATATACATGCGAGATGGCACCCCATGGGAATTGCAAGACTACATGACTGCTCATGTTGTAAGTTTATTGCCACCTTCTAATATCCTTTGCTCAATTTATCATATTGATATATACTTATTTATCATGCATACCTCATTAGTTATATATTTATCCGTTTTAGGTTAACAAAAACAAATTTTCTCGAATTTCATGACTGTTACTTGCATCGAGCCATTCGTACTTTGATATTTATTTGTCATTATATTTTGTTAAGGTTACATGTGGAATTAACTAATAAAGTTATCTACAATTCACATTATATGATCAAACTGTCAAAGTAACTTTATAGGTTGTTGATGTATACAAAGCAAAGAATAACGAAACAGAAACATAATATGGGCAATGGGAATGTCATAAGGTATAAAAGAAACAATTGGATTATAAGAGAAGAATAGGATAGTCATCCACCACGAGCCCAGAAACTCAAAGTCATAAATCTCAAAGTCATAAATCTTAAAGTCATAACCTCACAATCAGAGGGGATACCTCTCAGGCAACCAGATAATATGAGGGGTGTCCTCATGTATCATAATAGTGGAGTAGCTAGCTCCCAGAAGTTGTGAAAGGCGTGTATTGCACACAAGCACCAGTCACCTCAAAGTCATACTCAAAGTCATAGTTAAATCCACTAAACAAACAAAACTAGGATTGCAATCCATACGCCCCAGAACTCAAAGTCAATCTCAAAGTCATAATGGCCATAGCAGAATATAAAAGGGACGGTGTGAGAAATCACTCCCCCACACGGGAGTCATGCCAGTGGTGCATCACAGACATGGCCAGGTTACCTTCCTGGCTAGGAAAACAGAAATGGCTCGGGTGTCAAACTAAGAGTCAGGTCTCAAAGTCATAACAAAAGGTCAGATATCAAAAGGGTGCATCTCAAAGTCATATCAAAAGTAGTATCAAAGGTTCACTCAAAGGGAACATAGCAATGGCTTGGGAAATCTTAACTGAATCATAACTCAAAATCAATGTATGGAATATGAGAACCCTTACTGAAAAAGGGCAGAGTATCTGTACCTTATCCGATAGCAAAACAAACAAAAGGCAGATCACAAAACACCGGATTACTCCCGCTTCAGCGAATCTACACGAATTTATGATCGTCTAGTTAATAACTTATTTTTAAATCAGATTACTCATTTAGTCGGCTTTTCATTTTTAGTAACTTTCCTTTTTATAGCAGCTTTCCTGAATTAGAAAGTTTGATAAGTTTGGGTTATTATTGATAATTAGGAAAACTAGAGGTTAATAATGACAATTATCATGGTTAAGGGTTACATGTGTAATTTATCAAAGTTTAGGTTTATATATGTCAAATGTTCACCTTAGGGTTTAAAATGTAAATTAATTTCATAATGACAGATTTAGTACTTTGCCGTTTCACAAGTTATATTCACGTATACCCGACTTCATTTTAGACCACGACAAAACCACGACTCCAAACATCTATGCCTTCTTATTTCAAAACCAACATGCAAGCACTTCTATAGTCTATACACACATGACCTCATTTCTCTTCACTACACATATATATATACTACATACTAATGCATTTAGGACTTCTAAATGAGGAAGTCTTAAAATTTTTAAGACCAAAAACATTTCCCAAATAAGAAATAACAAGCCATTTAGTGAATGTTGACAATAAATATTAGTCAACGAGTTTTGTAGATAGATGTTAACAGACTTTATGATTAACTTTATGACTAATACAAAAATGGCCAATGGTCTATAAAAGTAACAGCTGCAAAAAACATCCAGCCCTCCAATATTGCTAATGCTACATAACAAAAAGGCTACAATTCAGGAATTAGACTTCTAAAATCAAGCCTTACATAATGCAAATCCTAAATGTCATTAACAATATGACACTATAAAAACATGCCACAAGATCATAGTTTTTGTACAGTAACATATCAACTTCTGCTAAATCATGGACAACCAAAGTGCACTTCAAAATGACTCAATTGTTATTGAGCATGATCTTAAAGTAACATTGGACCTAACATCTCTGTCCCTTCATCCCACTGTTGAGGTTCCGCATGAATCAAACATATAAGGCCTTTTGTCATCGTTGACGCTTTCTCCACCCACTGAACCTCCACTTGAACTTCATCCAATTCCAGCCCTCAACCAGCCCCTCTTCCAGTGATAATACCTCTTCCAGTGATAATTGAAGTTCAGCATCAAAGAAATCCAGCTCTCGAGGTATCATACGTTTGGCAATCTTTATACTTAAGAAACATATAACATACCTGTTCAATAAAACAACATTACTAATTACTAATTATTTGTTTTATATTTCAGATGAGGAAGAAGCGTAAAAGGTTCATAAACTTGATACACTGGAAATGGGACGAAGTCATTACTATTGATGATGAGGAAGAAACTCCGCCCGAGGCATCCTCAACAAGGAGTGTGAAGCACAGAAGAAAAAATCCAGTTTCGATCTTTGGTAATAAACGGGTTACTTGTTTCGGACACGATAACAATGAGGACGATGAATAAACTTCCCTGCGTGAAGCACTTCAAACTATCCCACATTAAACTCTTAGAATCTTACATTCTAAGAACACAATGTATTACAGTATTTTGTTTTATTTTTGTTTCAAATGTTATGCACTTCAAAAAGATTAATAAAACTTCTTGGTTTCATAATCCAATTTACCTCACAAGCATGATCTTGATCAAACTGGGTTCACTTTCTTATATCGGGTCGCCTGGAATTTCTTGTTGGTTATTCTTGTTTGTTTTTTCCCAAAAACTTGCCCAATGTTGTAGAACCTGAGACCAAGACATCTTTTTTCTCCTGCTTCTTATCGATCGAGATAATTGGTTCCTTTAGTTTGTGATGTGTGGATTGTAGATAAGCCTGTAGATAGGATAAAACCTTTTTAATAAAAAGATAAAAAAACAGAAGTCGAAAATCTGATTATGTGTACTTCTTTGCAATCTATGCCAATTTCCAAATTTTCTCTCTATTATTACTTGATCTTAATATTGCTATACAAATCACCCAATAAAACATTAATTCGATAACTTCACCAATTTGATTCACCCAAAATGCAAAGGAAGAGACAGAGCACATTATGCCAAAACATTGTACCAAATGACATCATTCACGGATTCTATTTTATTTAGACAGAATACTTGTATGGTAATGAAAATACTTAGCATCAATTTAGAAATCTATACTACTTATAATACACAAAGGAATCTCTTTCCTATGTGGTCTGAAAATTCAGACTTACAACCCTTTAAAGCAAGGTTTACAACACTTTAAAGCAAGCAATTTTCATACTTACAACAAGCAAAGCATTGTGTACAACAAAAACAAGCATGAATCGAAATTCAGACCAAAATCCTTAGAATTATACATTAATAGCATTAAAAACACCCCTACACCCAGTATTACAATCATTTAAACATAATGTACAACCTTCTACAGCTGCAAACATTAACGATTTAAAGAAATCTATACTAATTATAATAGAGGGATGTATCTCTCTCCTATTTATGGTCTGAATTTTCAGACTTACAATACTTTAAGCATAATGTACAACATCAATAAGCATGCTGACTAATCTCTACTACCTTGTAAACAGCCCATTTAATACATACATAAAGCTAAAATGTAACAGCCAATGCCATATTACTAAGAAATTAAAATGCTAAAAATCAGGAATTATATAAACTTGTAACAACGTAGGAAATTAAATATTTTCAATTCTATAAACTTGTAACACCCTTAAAAATTAAATGTCTTCAATTTTATAAAATTGTAACAACCCTCTTATATTCATATAAATGTCGAACATAACCAACAAGACCAAAAATATGCTCAAACCGTGAGCATCGAGCTCACGGCTCGACGTCGACACGCGAACCAAAACAAGACCACAGATACCCATTAAATTTTATCATCAAAACATTATTCCCCTTTCGTGTTTAAGCCCGAAAAATCAAAATAAGCCGAGTTGACTCGGAGGTGAGTCAACCCACGCGTCAAAACGCGTTTCTTACCGTTTCTTCGATCAAAACGTCGCAAAATGGTGGTGTGGAGGTGTATACGTGGCGGTGAACACAAGAAAATAGGTGGGGTTTGTTTCGGCGGCGCGTGTGGTGGAGCAAATGAAAGAGAAGAGTGCTAGGGTCGTATTGGTGGTGGCGGTGTAGCTCTTGGTGCGGCGGTGTGATGGTGGTGGCGGGTTGCAGGTGTCGGCGGCAAGGAGAGGAGAGGTGGGAGAGATGAAGATGAAATATGTGAAGTGGGAGGGTTAGGGTTTGGGTATATAACCCGAAAATTGCAAAATAGTCCCTATGTTTTATATATTTTCAAAAAGGAGGGTTGGTGCAAGGATTCGCGGGGCAATTTTTAATAAACTCTCCCGAGACTACTTACTTTTATTCACGAAAAATACTAAATGTCGCCGATAGAATTTTTAATCGCCACCAATCGCTTTAGATACGTTTTTCCATTAAATTTGATAATAAATATGTTTATATAAAGTATTTGGGACATGTTATTTATAGAAGGCTTAAAAATTCAGACAAACGACTTTCTTTTTATGGAAATATATTTGACTTTTGCTAAAAATTCAAAACCTTGCACACATAAATAAAAGTTATTACATCTTTGTAACAGCTCCAATATTCATTCTGCCCATTTAAGATGTAACAGCCAATTTCAAAACGTCATCATAAATACTTTTTTAATTCTGCTTTTAATTTATACTCTAACCTACCTACAGGATATAACTACCCACAAATACACAAAGAAACCTCATTTTCTTTCTTGCTTTGAAAACACACACTACCGAAAATCATCCCCTCTCTCTTTCATTATCTGCAAAAGAACACGCACCATCACCTCAACTGCCACAACCGCCTCACCCGCCACCTTCTCCACCGCCAAAATCTTTGTCGATTGTTGCTGCCACCACTTACCGCCGCAACCATCACGGGCTTTTTGTGATTTGCCTTCCCGTCGCCTTCTCCACCGCCACAATGATAGATCTATTGCAAAGATCTTAGCCGAGACCTTATCTTCTGTAAAAGAAACCAACAAAAGGTTCTGAGTTGTGTTAATGGTTCGGTTTAGATAAGAAAAGCAAGAAACAAGTGTGGTTTATTTGTTTTTTCGAATGTTGTTGTGATAGTTGTGATTTGGTGTTTGATTTATAGCAGAAAGAAAACTATTAAAGGGTCTTATTGTGATTGTGATTTGGTGTTTTTTCGAAGATGGTATTATATAACCTTTTTATTAGAGTTAGAAATATGGGCCTAATTTTGTATTCAATTTCTTGATGGACCGAATTTTGTAAGTTGTTGTAAGTGAACAAGGAAAAAACCATTGATAACCTCAAAATAAATTATCATACATTGTAGAATGAAAAACATTGTTTTTGGTTAAAGAGTTAAAGTTGTTCAGACATGAATTTCCGTACATTTATTGTAAAAAAAATGTAATAATTTCAAATACATAGCTCTCCGGAAATTAAAATACGTACTGTTATGTTTAGAAAAAACATATAAATGAAAAACATTTGTTCGCCACAAAATTTAGTTACAGGGTACCCGCCGCCGCATTGCGCGGGTACCCTGCTAGTATATACACACGACACTAAATCACATCACACACAACCTACCCGATCACTCACACGACCCATTCCCATTTCAATATTACGTCCCACACATGCTACCACAAAGACACCAACAAGCCCATTACTCACCACAATTATTTAAATGACATTTAACCGATCCTAGTTCACAACGTACGTCCCATATAACTATAGAACCATTTCATTTTAATACTCTAATATGTTATAAAATCCTCCAAACATTTCCCATGCACACCTCACGCTCCAAAATAATATAAGACACAAAATTAAGATTCTGGTTTCATGCATGTAAATCATTAATCCCCATAACACACTTACAATTACATGTTTCTCTTTTTCTTGCTATACCCCACGTCACATACAGTGATCCCATGCGCATGAGAATGAAACAATGATTTTAAACAGCTTATAAAATTATACCCAAATCCAGCCCTCTATCCACTTTATATCCGATCAATACGCTTTCGTCACACACAGAATACTAATTAATCGCCCCACAAGTATTCCCATCTAAACCAATCATTCTTCACAAGATAAAAATACCCACGCCATTCAGTTTCTAGTACGCATATTAATGGTTCTCTAAAAATGTTACATGACCAGATAGGGAGGTATATATATCAACTTACTTCAACGCTCCAAAACAGAACTAACCTCGACGTCAGAAAGGTTCATATGGTGTATTGCGTCTTATGATTTTATTTGATTTATAATCATTCGTATAATCATTTTTTTTACAACACAATGTATCAGTTTTACACATCTAAAGTGTTTACAAATGAGTTTACTTGTTATATCAGTTAATGTGACTTAAATACTTCAATATGTAATCCCATAATAACGAACAAAGTTTATGTTATTATATAAAAATGGTCGTTCAGTTGTACCTCGAAGCTAAATGAGTAAAGATCGAAACCGAAGTCAAGAACACGAACACGAACACTAGCGAGACCACCAACTGGAGTACAAGATTCCACCAACTCGAACATGATCATGATCAGTAACTCGACTCTAGCACTCCCCGTCGTGAACCCAAACTGTGATGTGAAGCCGAACCGAAACTCAGCCCATTCCGAAGTTCTAACCTTGATCAAAGATAAACCGAAAACTGGGCATGGTCACGAACACGAGCCCAAACACGAACAACATGAATTTGAACATGGTTTCGGGATTAACTCAGAATATGACGCATCTCCATCTCCCCCTCGTTTTGCTCTCTCAAATTATTTTAGGTTTGTGCCGTGAGAATGAAAAGGGAAAAGAAGGAGATCACACTTAAAGGTAGGAGAGGAGCGTGAGTAGGTTTTTTTTTTTTTTTTTTTTTTTTTTTTTTTTTTTTTTTTTTTTTTGGAAGATGTTCAAATTGGAACCAATATGAGATATAATACGCTTAACAGAAGGCATGTAAAGGTAGAGAGAATATCTCCTTTGAGAAAATTACGTATGAGATGTGATACGGTTTAAAAGGAAACATGAGAAGGTGAGGAATCAAAGAAAACGTGTCCTGTTATATAGGGAAATAAATTAGATGGTCATATCCTCTAGATATAAAAGGAGAAAGTCGTATGATTTGATGGTGATTAGGCAAATTTTAATGTGATAGAGGTGATGCTTATCTAGTCGTGTCATCATAACAGTAACTGAAGAGTGTGTAAACAAAATGCCAACCTGTCCCATTTACAATATTTAGATGTGTGATATAATTCCACATGTTGTGTACAAACTTAATTACTTTTGGCCTACATAAATCTTTTAAATGTGCCATACTTTTATATTATAGGATTCCCATAACATTTCGTATTTACTTTAGGTTATATGTTCATATCATATATAACTCGAGTTTTAATTTATAGCGTATTTCTTAAGTTATTAAAATTTTAAAATTTAGAGGGCATTTTGGTCATTTCAGATTATGTTAATTTTTGGGTTTTACACTTTAATGTATACACATCCGAAAGTCATCGGGTTGTATATGTCTTATATACATGCGAGATGACACCCCATGGGAATTACAAGACTACATGACTGCTCATGTTGTAAGTTTATTGCCACCTTCTAATATCCTTTGCTCAATTTATCATATTGATATATACTTATTTATCATGCATACCTCATTAGTTATATATTTATCCGTTTTAGGTTAACAAAAACAATTTTTCTCGAATTTCATGACTGTTACTTGCATCAAGCCATTCGTACTTTGATATTCATTTGTCATTATATTTTGTTAAGGTTACATGTGGAATTAACTAATAAAGTTATCTACAATTCACATTATATGATCAAACTGTCAAAGTAACTTTATAGGTTGTTGATGTATAATATTCTGATAACTTTTGTAGAGAATCATTTTGATGAAACTTTAGAATCATAGTTTTTGATAATGTAGTGTCTCTTTTCAGGTTATGATACCAGCTCCATTTTGGGTGACTTACCTGGAAATTTCAAGGTTCGTTGATGCGACATCCGTTATAGACATTAGTGTTCGACGATGGGAATTTAATGCTATAAAGCTATAAAATATAGAATAGAAGTACTATTCCATTCTTTAAAGCTGGTGTTTTCGAAAGGTTACCTGTGATTCTAGTCTTTAAAGCTGCTACTTTCAAAAGGGTACATATGATAGAGAATGTTTAACACAACTCACATTGATGAGGCTGTTGTTATGGTTTAACCTTTTAACAAAGCAACACTAATATAATAATTTGCACGCGGTTGTTTGCATAGTCGAGGGTGTATAAGGTGGCAAATGTGATTACCTTGATTGAACCAATGTTACCCAGGTTCGACAAAACACATTTATGCTTTACATTCTTATCTCGAGATGGAGCTTTTGACACAACTTTTAAATCAGTCTAATGGGCAAACTTTGAAAGTTAAGTTTAAGTGTTAAACTTTATGGACAACTGGTCAAAAGGTTAGACATTAAAAATGTGATTAAAAACGGGTAGAATTAATGAAAAATCATATATGCTTTACATTATTTTCTAATTGTGGCAACATTTACTTATTTGCTAAACGGGTTCAAGTTATAGTTAAAAGGGTAAGGTTTAGGAAAATGCTATTATGTTTTATATCTAACGGGTCAAAAGGGTAATCTTTATAAATATTTACAAAAACTAGATTAGATTGATATTCTACGTGTATATAGTCATCTGATACATTCATTCTTTTACATGAGGCATTAAAAGATGGCTGTGTATACCGTCTGGGTTCATTTTGTAAGCCATAATAACAATTTTCTTTTTTTATGAAAAGCGTCAGACCCAAAAGGTCCACAAAGCGATCATTTAGTAATCATATCTAAAAAGAGTACAATGACTAAACCAATAGATGAAAAAAGTATTTGAGTAATTTAAATGTCTTCTGTTAATTGTCATAATGGTATTAAGTTTAGTGATGCAGCAGCATTATACAATGATCCAGAACCATTGTTTGTGAATACTA
Source organism: Artemisia tridentata subsp. tridentata (assembly GCA_021014915.2). Taxonomy (NCBI): domain Eukaryota; kingdom Viridiplantae; phylum Streptophyta; class Magnoliopsida; order Asterales; family Asteraceae; genus Artemisia; species Artemisia tridentata. The sequence goes on along the minus strand of CP139501.1, from coordinate 314,491,984 downwards.
GAATTGAAGACGTGATTGGACCCCAAACTGTTATAAAGGTAAGTCAACTTCAAATTTCAGCTTTACTTGCATAATATATTATCATTAACCTCTATCAATATGTAGGATTCTACGAAAAACCCTTGGAGTTAATCTCAATGATTAGTGATGATCTTGTATTACCATTTAATAAAGCCCATTTTTACGGGAAAATTTAAACTTTGCTATTATTGTTATTAATATCACGATGCATTATATATATATATATATATATATATATATATATATATATATATATATATATATATATATATATATATATATATATATATATATATATTGTATACACCGAACTCGAGATAATAATTCTCACGCAACAACACATTTTCACAAGCAACAACAAGTGATCATACTCACATATTTATCATAATACATTTAACACAAAGTCAATTACATCAAATACACTTAACCAAAATTAATACCACTTAATACACTAATCCTAACTCTAAACTACAAGACCAACTGGACCCTTAATGTTTCGGCCCACCAATTCCACACAGCCCATCGAACCACACAGCCCAATCAACACATCCACCTTTTTTTTTCTTTCCCTTGCTTTTTTTTAAACCCGATCGATACCCCTCTTCAAAAACCCACTTGTACTTTTAAATATCGAACATAACCCTTACATATTTTTACACCTTCGAATGCACCACCCAACTAACTACCATGGTGCAAAAACACAGCTAGACATATCGAGTATTAGCACAGTAACGAAACCCATTTTGTTTGTCCCAATTTCGACTCAAGCGTATAAAAATAAATCACGAAACACAACCAATTCGCACCCCACTTTTTTCCTATGACCTTCCAACTATATTCTTAACTAAATTTGATACTTCAAATAAGAAATGAACTATAATAACGACCTATAGCTCGATAGCTCAAATCTTGTGCCAATATTTGTAAAAATCCAAATATAGAAACACTCCAAAGACTAGGATACAAAATCTCAGCTACCAACACTCATTTCACACTCAATCTAGGATAGCAAAGCTACCTAGGTGTCCCCTTGATACAGTATCTTCAATGATTGAACTTATGGTCAATGTAAAATGTGAGATATTTCGTCTATAAATAGCTTATCCAATCTTCCCCTTTACCCTACCTACCTATCCCTTTCTTTCACTCTCAAAACATTCCCTCAAAAGATTAAAAGCTTTCTGTCGTGGGTTGGGAAGCAAACCCAGTTGAAGTAAAAGCGTATAAGACTTTTTCGAGTTCACTGTCTCTTCTTGTGCCTCGTTCGATCAACCACAGCCTCTTCACCACCTTTTCTAAGGTGTGGTATGAACCTTTCTCTTCATTCTTTACACGTTAATGCCACACACTTGCATGCACTTATTAAACTCGAACATGCTCTATTTATTTTGTAGCATATAGTCGTTAGAATAATGTAGCGGATGATATGTTAAATCAGCTCACCTTAAAAACCACATGAGACCACCAACGTGCACGACAACATTTCATGCATCACTCTTCATTCAAACGCATAGCTAGTGCACATTGTTTATTACACATGCATTATATAGCTATCATACACAAACGTATAATATTCTTGTTAATTTAGTCTTCGTATCACACGTATATATATAACGAAATGAGAAGTAATATGGCCTCACTGTGAAGGCTTGAGAAACACAACACACACCACCCTCACTTTTAAAAACTTGCATTGCATGCTACTGTCTTAACTCTCACGTCTAAAATATCACTTCATGCATTATCAAACAACACCCATTTCACGCTTGATTTATTTCGGAATCTTACATGTAACAATTATATATGATCGCATGTCTCGAATCACAACCTAACTAACTCCAACTTCCATGATTTGTAACGTTAACCATACACTCTCAACGACACTTAAAAAGGCATGGTTCTTAAGCTACTCGACTAGTGTAAAAAGACTTAGAAAAATATATAACATATATCGGATCTAAAACTATGCGACAAGGCTACAAACTATAAATATATTTTCGGATTTCTAAACACAACACCTAGATATTTTTGTACAGCTCGAAAGCACACCTAGCAAACTACATTTTTCGTATTTTAACTTCGACCTTACAAGCCCCTTTACACGTTCGAATTAAAGCTTTCTATATGGCACACGCTAGTATCTAAACCTTTAATTCCAGAAATTTAAATACAACTTTTCGGTTGGGCTTATTTAGAGTCCAATAAGAGGATGCGATAGGTAAGCCCAAAAGGCCCATGTAATATGTTTTCAGAATCCTAAAAATAGCCCAAGTTTAAGCCCAAAACAATTTACACGCCCTCGCCTATAGATTTCTTAATGGGCCCTTAAGTAATTCGTTAAAAGCCCATTTACAATTAAAATAAGCAAATAATTGAATAAGCAGTTAAAATAAGTTAAAAACTACTTAAATAAGCCTTAGGAAAAATCGCCATAATTTTCCTTGCCTTTTTGTCATTTTTGGACTAAAAATGTAACGTGACTTAACCAAAAGGACTAAAACTGCCAAACATTGAAACATGCGGACTGAAGCTGTGAAAACAGTTTGTACAGGACTTGAATTGAACATTGAATAAACTCCAAGCCTTATATGGACATATGGGCAATTATTGGGCTATTTTGGACTATGGACTTGACAAGGACTAACGACGTAACGCGAACCACAGTTAGGGTAAAAGATGGGAAAACTGGAAAGAACAAGGACCAACTGTTATAACTTGACATTCTTATTATATTTTTCATTTTGCATCACATCTTTATTCCATATGCATATTTGCGCCTTTTACTTACATATTAGTTAACATTCGTTAGTTACTATAAATGTTACAAGTTAACATCCATTTAATTCATGCATTTATAGGATATCATAAATGGAAGTTAGGCATAAAATCCATAATCATTGTGCATATATATATCTTTACTTTTGAACGGCAAGCACACTAAGCATAAACCATCCACCACTGTTATTCATCGTTCACCATGCACTTCACAAACACCACTAGTAATTAGCCAGAATACTCAGACATTTATATATTTATCAGGTTCCGTATCGAAGTTGTTATAATTAACCCTGAGTTTACGTTCATCATCACCAGTAACGCTTAAGGTGAGTCATGGCCTCACTTTTTGAAACTCTTTATACTTTTTAAACTCCGTGAGGGGGATACATGCTATAAACAGATCACAAGTATTTTTCTGTATGCTACCTGACTTGATATATGCCTAAGTTACCTTATTGCCACAAGACCCTTTTATCATGAGCCATTAATCACTGCGGTGAACGCGAATATAATGAATAGATCTATTAGAGGCTGACGACCTATCCCACTAATACTTGGACGGAATGCTTTTTGCTAGTCGTATTAGTCGCGATGCATTATATTTGAGAGAAATAGGAATTGGCAAATCACCTATTACACGAGGGCAAAACCTTCATCATTAATTTGATGAACACCTTCGTTTATGCGGTACTTTGTTAACGTTTGCGTGTCATGAGACTTAGGGCAATATATGAACTGCGATATCAACTTTTAAACTGATTGTATCTCCAATACAATCTTACTTGTGAATCGAACTGATATTTAAATTTCAAACTCCATGATTTCACTCAACATTATGTTGACTTTTAAGCATGTATCTCAGGAAACTAGTGGAGCAAGGCAAGGCATGAAGCAGGCGTACCCTATCCTAAATAATGGTGTAAAATAAAGTTGTAATTCAGTTAAAATGATGTTTCTTTGGAGAAACTTTAGCACTCTGATGTAACGCTTTGTAACTGAATTTGTATTATGGACCTATGTAAATTAAAAATGCCTTCTCAGGCTGTTTTTCTATGATTTTGTTTTCGATCCTCACGGTAATACCCCAATTAAACTTCCGCTGCTACTTTAAAAATTTGGGGGTGTTACAGATTGGCATCAGAGCTTCAGTTATAGAGAACCAAATGTTTTTAAACGTTGGACTATAACTACATTTTTCAAACAAATTAATTATACACCATGTTACCTTAAGCCCTCCATGCCTGCTTGCTGCCGCGCTCGGTATATTATACATCAGGGTTATCTTATATAAGTCTCTGCATACTTGATAGTTACTGTGCACAATTAGATCATTTCATGCTTACATTACACCACTTGATGTTAGTAATTACTTATTTTTACCATATATGGATTATTACAGTACCATGTCATTCATCACCCATTTTAGTGTATCATCGGATCCGGATTCCGAGGGATCACTAGCATCAGTCACGTCCCCCATACTTCCCGGTACTGTAGCACCCGAGGTCGTGCCGGACGCGATCGAGCCCTTCGTGGAGGGTGGAGCCACCGCCATACCTTTATTTGAGAACCCCCATGTGCCAGCTTTGCCAGCACCTACGTTACCGCCACACTTTGTTTATGACACATATTCTCCTTTCTATATACCACCCCCTGACGACTTGTATTATGAGAGTCAGAAATGGCTCCCTGCAGATGATACACCATTAGAGTTCCATCAGACTGCACCATCCCTACTCCCTGACCATCTGTTTGATACATGTACTCAGACATACCCACTGCCACCTTGTCAACAGGACCCTATTCCTGCGGAGGATATTCCCTCATCGAGTCGACCCCGCATCTCAGACCAGATACACCCATCCTCACCATCACTGCCTTATCCTCCTGGTTTCACTCCCCCAGCTCAGACCCATGATGCTTGGGAAGGATTTAGACCAGTAGTCACCCACACCCTTATACCATCTACAATGGTGACACGACTAGAGAGTCACGGAGAGCAGATTGATTCGCTTCTTCGGATGATCGGCCATGTACCATTGGATTCCCCGGGGACTATCAGTGACACTCTGCATAGGTTGGCTTCCAACAGAGCAGTGGTACAACAGTGTTTGAGGCAGATGCAGACAGACTTAGCAGTACCCGTTCCCACGCAATATCTATACGGAGAGAGGGACAGGACTTAGCTTGGGAGGCTCACCTTGCACAGCGTAGAGCCGACACATTGGAGAGAGTCATGGGAGATATACAGATGGAGCATCAGGCTGAGATACAGAGATTCAGAGACCAGATCTCAGAGCTCACGAGGCGTACGGATGGACCTGATCATTAGACATAGTTAGCATGTTGTATAGTTCGAGACATTGTAGTCTGCCGCATGTGGCGATTAATAAAGACTCTTGTATCGTTTTGTTGTATAACTCAACTGATCAAGTTATTAATGTTGTAATGTTGGTAGTAATGTACTATATATCTGTTAACTTATGTATTATGGTTGTTCGTATGTATTGTAACTGTATCCAGACATGTCGTGATGTTACCTGTTATTATTATGATTCTCTAATCGTGTAAATATTGTAAAAACTTGGATACATATAAAATAGAAACTCAAAAATAATATGGTGATATGTACAGGAAGTTGATGAACTTCAGTTTGTATGGTTAAATCGTTTGTTCCTTAACAATCCCATATCCGTAAATTGATAAATTATAGAGGCATCGTAATTGTTGAAAATATTCAATTTAATCACCATTTCACACCATGATTACATTGTTCATATACTTAGCTATTCTATCCAAATTCTAAATCTGTATTCTTGTGACATTAATAGAAAATGGAACATATCGAACACGAAACTACCAACCATACCGTAGCACTGACGCTTGAGGAGGTTCGAAGGATGATTGATGCCGGTATCGCCGCAGCATGCGAGGCCGATGCAGCAACCCGCTCAAGCAATACCATAGGAGCAACGAATGAAAGTGAGGCATCTACACCGCGTAAATGCACTTACAAGGAATTCGTGAGTTGCCAGCCAACCACCTACAGAGGCATAGAAGGAGTGATAGAGTTAGCACAGTGGTTTGAATGCATTGAAACAGTATTCATGAGAAGCAACTGCGCAGAAAATAACAAAGTCACTTTTGCTACGGGAACCTTAAGGGGAGATGCACTATCTTGGTGGAATGCTAATGTCAAAATAATGGGCACCGAAGCAGCATTTCAAATCTCCTGGACCGAACTGAAAAATAAAATGTTGAAAAAGTACTATCCTCGGACAGAGGTCAGGAAGCTTGAAGATGAATTTCACCAGTTAGTGGTGAGAAACAATGACGTCAGTACGTACAACCGCAGGTTTCAAGAATTATCTCTTCTGTGTCCACACATGGTACCTGACTTGGAAAAGATGTTGGAAAAATATGTGGAAGGACTACCTTCAAGTATTGAGGGAGACGTTACCGCATCAAACCCAAAAACCCTCGAAGCCGCATTCGTGTTTGCTCAGCGAATGATGAATCGAGTGCTTAAACGAGGTTCTAACTCCACAGTCATTGGACAAAAGAGAAACTATGATAACCATGGCAGCAGCAACCGGAACAGCAACAGCTATTACAATCACAACAGGAGCTACCGCAACAATGACTGAAGCAACCGCAACAGAGACTACCAGCAAAGCCGTAACGATCGACATCAGCAACAAAACCGCCGAAAAGAAGCCGCCAGGGCTTATGTGGCTGCACCTACTGAAGGGAAGATGTATGCTGGGACAAAACCCCAGTGTAACAAGTGTAAGATGAATCATGTCAGACCCTGCACCGCTGTTTGCGGAAACTGCCGAAGAATAGGTCATGTGACCAAAGACTGCAGGGCCACAGGGGCAAACGCACACCCAATAGCAGTGAAGTGCCATGGTTGTGGTGAAACGGGACATTACAAGAGTCACCGCCCAAAGAACTCCAACAATGTTACCCGCGGGAGGGCCTACATACTTGGAGATGGAAACGCGCCACAGAATCCCAATGTCACTACGGGTACTTTCTTACTGAATTAACATAGTGCTAAAATATTATTTGATTCTGGAGCCGATAGAAGCTTTGTATCTACTTCATTTGCTTTATTGCTTAATATCGCACCTGTAGAATTAGATACCTCATACGAAATTGAAATAGCTGACGGAAAATTGTTAAGCACCAACACCGTACTCGAAAACTGCACCTTAACCCTCCAAGACAAATCATTCCCAATCGATCTCATGCCCATCCAACTTGGAAGCTTTGACGCAATTGTGGGCATGGATTGGTTATCCAAACATCGTGCCCGAATCATCTGCGACGAAAAAGTTATCCAAATCCCCATAGACAATGAAACGCTCACCGTTCGTTGTGACCATTATAAAACCCAACTCAATATCATCTCGTACATCAAAACGGTGAAATACATAAACAAAGGATGTCATGCATTTTTGGTCCAAGTAACGGAAGATAAATCGAAAGAGAAAGAAAAACGACTAGAAGAAGTGCCAGTTGTAAATGAGTTTGCAGATGTATTCCCTGAAGACTTGCCAGGTGTTCCACCAATCCGGCAAGTAGAATTTCGAATCGAGTTAGTGCCTGGAGCAGCACCCGTTGCAAAAGCACCATATCGATTAGCCCCTTCCGAAATGAAGGAATTATCTAAGCAGTTGAAAGAACTGTCAGATAAAGGATTCATCCAACCCAGCTCATCACCTTGGGGAGCACCAGTCCTGTTTGTCAAAAAGAAAGACGGAACATTCCGAATGTGCATCGATTATAGAGAGTTGAACAAACTCACAGTGAAAAATCGATACCCATTACCAAGAATTGACGATCTATTTGACCAACTACAAGGATCGAGTGTTTACTCAAAAATCGATCTAAGATCAGGATACCACCAATTAAGAGTCAGAGAAGAAGACGTTCCCAAAACAGCCTTTCGAACACGATACGGACATTACGAATTCCGCGTAATGCCATTTGGTCTTACCAACGCACCGGCAGTGTTCATGGATCTAATGAACCGCGTATGTAAGCCATATCTGGAAAGTTCGTAATTGTATTCATCGACGACATTCTGATCTACTCACGTAACGAAAAAGAGCATGCTGAACACTTGAGAACCATTTTGGGGTTACTCAAGCAAGAAAAACTGTATGCGAAATTTTCCAAATGTGACTTTTGGATCTCCACCGTTCAATTCTTAGGTCACATCATCAATAGTCAAGGTATTCACGTTGACCCCGCCAAGATCGAAGCAGTCAAAGGTTGGGCTTCGCCCACCACTCCAACTGAAATTCGACAATTTTTAGGACTCGCTGGTTACTATCGAAGGTTTATAGAGGGTTTTTTCCAAAATCGCAAAACCTTTGACAGAACTCACTCAGAAAAACAAGAAATATATCTGGGGAGAGAAACAAGAATTAGCATTTCAACTCTTAAAACAAAAACTCTGTGAAGCACCAATTCTAGCACTACCAGACGGGAGCGACGACTTTGTAGTATATTGTGATGCATCGCATCATGGTTTAGGTGCGGTACTAATGCAAAGAAACAAAGTCATCGCTTACGCTTCTCGACAACTCAAGAAAAATGAGGAAAATTATACCACTCATGATCTAGAACTAGGAGCAGTAGTATTCACTCTCAAAATGTAGAGACACTACCTATACGGTACAAAGTGCACGGTATTCACCGATCACAAAAGTCTTCAACACATACTAGATCAGAAAGAGCTGAACATGAGACAGCGCCGATGGTTGGAACTACTCAACGACTACGATTGTGAAATTCGCTACCACCCCGGTAAAGCGAATTTCGTGGCCGACGCGTTGAGCAGAAAAGAAAGGATCAAACCTCTTAGAGTTCGATCGTTAGAAATGACAATTTATTCACCACTTCCATCTCAAATTCTCATAGCCCAATCGGAAGCTCTTCAAGAAGAAAATCGAACTCACGAGAAAATTAATGGCATGCCAGAAAGTGAGAACGGATTCATACGAAGAGCCGATGGAATGTTATGCTTCAAGAAAAGATGCTGGATTCCTCTCTACGGAGGTATTCGAGATCTTATCATGCATGAATCTCACAAGTCTAAATATTCCATTCATCCCGGATCCAACAAGATGTACCAAGATCTCAAGCAACTTTACTGGTGGCCAAACATGAAAGCCGACATTGCAACATATGTTGGGAAGTGTTTGACTTGTTCAAGGGTCAAAGCCAAAAGCCAAAAGCCATCTGGACTACTTGTACAACCTGAGATACCAGTTTGGAAATGGGAAAGAATCACTATGGATTTTATTACCAAACTACCAAGAACGTCGACCGGATATGACACCATCTGGGTTATCGTCGACCGCTTGACCAAATCAGCTCATTTTCTGCCTATCAAAGAAACTGACGAGTTGGACACACTCGCTCAGTTGTACTTCAAAGAAATCATAATCCGACATGGAGTCCCAATCTCTATCATTTCAGACAGAGACAGTCGATTCACTTCAGGATTTTGGCAATCCCTACAGAAAGCCCTCGGTACTCGATTGGACATGAGCACCGCCTATCATCCTCAAACTGATGGACAAAGTGAAAGGACAATCCAAACCTTGGAAGATATGCTTAGAGCATGTGTACTTGACTTCGGAAAAGGTTGGGACAAACACTTACCATTGGTTGAATTCTCGTACAACAATAGTTACCACGCTAGCCTAAAGGCTGCACCTTTTGAAGCACTTTATGGGAGAAAGTGCAGATCACCTATCTACTGGACGGAAGTTGGTGACATGCAGCTTACCGGACCAGAACTAATCCACGCCACGACAGAGAAAATATTCAAAATCAAACATCGTCTCCAAGCCGCTCGTGATAGACAGAAGAGTTATGCAGACGTGAGGAGGAAACCCATGGAGTTTGAAGTTGGAGATAGAGTTATGCTAAAAGTTTCGCCCTGGAAGGGAATGATACGCTTCGGAAAGCGTGGAAAACTCAACCCAAGGTACATTGGACCATTTAAAATCCTCGAGAGGATTGGCCCAGTTGCCTATAAATTAGAACTTCCAGAAGAACTCAGTAGGGTACACCCTACATTCCACGTATCCCAACTTAAGAAATGCCTATCGGACGAGACTCTCGTCATTCCGCTGAAAGAGATTAAACTAGACGACAAACTGTATTCACAGAGGAACCCGTAGAGATAATGGATAGAGAGGTGAAGCAACTCAAACAAAACCGTATTCCCATTGTGAAAGTAAAATGGAACTCCAAGAGGGGACCTACGTACACGTGGGAACGCGAAGACCAAATTCGTGAAAAATATCCCCACCTATTCTCGTAAACCACTCTTATTAGCTATCTTAGACTTGAATTCCGGGACGTAATTCGAATGAGGGAGGAGTACTGTAGGATTCTACAAAAAACTCTTGTAGTTAATCTCAATGATTAGTGATGATCTTGTATTACCATTTAATAAAGCCCATTTTTACGGGAAAATTTAAACTTTGCTATTATTGTTATTAATATCACGATGCATTCTATATATATATATATATATATATATATATATATATATATATATATATATATATATATATATATATATATATATATATATATATATATATATATATATATATATATATATATATTGTATACACCGAACTCGAGATAATAATTCTCACGCAACAACACATTTTCACAAGCAACAACAAGTGATCATACTCACATATTTATCATAATACATTTAACACAAAGTCAATTACATCAAATACACTTAACCAAAATTAATACCACTTAATACACTAATCCTAACTCTAAACTACAAGACCAACTGGACCCTTGATGTTTTGGCCCACCAATTCCACACAGCCTATCGAACCACACAGCCCAATCAACACATCCACCTTATTTTTTTTCTTTCCCTTGCTTTTTTTTTTAAACCCGATCGATACCCCTCTTCAAAAACCCACTTGTACTTTTAAATATCGAACATAACCCTTACATATTTTTACACCTTCGAATGCACCACCCAACTAACTACCATGGTGCAAAAACACAGCTAGACATATCGAGTACTAGCACAGTAACGAAACCCATTTTGTTTGTCCCAATTTCGACTCAAGCGTATAAAAATAAATCACGAAACACAACCAATTCGCACCCCACTTTTTCCTATGACCTTCCAACTATATTCTTAACTAAATTTGATACTTCAAATAAGAAATGAACTATAATAACGACCTATAGCTCGATAGCTCAAATCTTGTGCCAATATTTGTAAAAATCCAAATATAGAAACACTCCAAAGACTAGGATACAAAATCTCAGCTACCAACACTCATTTCACACTCAATCTTGGACAGCAAAGCTACCTAGGTGTCCCCTTGATACAGTATCTTCAATGATTGAACTTATGGTCAATGTAAAATGTGAGATATTTCGTCTATAAATAGCTTATCCAATCTTCCCCTTTACCCTACCTACCTATCCCTTTCTTTCACTCTCAAAACATTCCCTCAAAAGATTAAAAGCTTTCTGTCGTGGGTTGGGAAGCAAACCCAGTTGAAGTAAAAGCGTATAAGACTTTTTCGAGTTCACTGTCTCTTCTTGTGCCTCGTTCGATCAACCACAGCCTCTTCACCACCTTTTCTAAGGTGTGGTATGAACCTTTCTCTTCATTCTTTACACGTTAATGCCACACACTTGCATGCACTTATTAAACTCGAACATGCTCTATTTATTTTGTAGCATATAGTCGTTAGAATAATGTAGCGGATGATATGTTAAATCAGCTCACCTTAAAAACCACATGAGACCACCAACGTGCACGACAACATTTCATGCATCACTCTTCATTCAAACGCATAGCAAGTGCACATTATTTATTACACATGCATTATATAGCTATCATACACAAACGTATAATATTCTTGTTAATTTAGTCTTCGTATCACACGTATATATATAACGAAATGAGAAGTAATATGGCCTCACTGTGAAGGCTTGAGAAACACAACACACACCACCCTCACTTTTAAAAACTTGCATTGCATGCTACTGTCTTAACTCTCACGTCTAAAATATCACTTCATGCATTATCAAACAACACCCATTTCACGCTTGATTTATTTCGGAATCTTACATGTAACAATTATATATGATCGCATGTCTCGAATCACAACCTAACTAACTCCAACTTCCATGATTTGTAACGTTAACCATACACTCTCAACGACACTTAAAAAAGACATGGTTCTTAAGCTACTCGACTAGTGTAAAAAGACTTAGAAAAATATATAACATATATCGGATCTAAAACTATGCGACAAGGCTACAAACTATAAATATATTTTCGGATTTCTAAACACAACACCTAGATATTTTTGTACAGCTCGAAAGCACACCTAGCAAACTACATTTTTCGTATTTTAACTTCGACCTTACAAGCCCCTTTACACGTTCGAATTAAAGCTTTCTATATGGCACACGCTAGTATCTAAACCTTTAATTCCAGAAATTTAAATACAACTTTTCGGTTGGGCTTATTTAGAGTCCAATAAGAGGATGCGATAGGTAAGCCCAAAAGGCCCATGTAATATGTTTTCAGAATCCTAAAAATAGCCCAAGTTTAAGCCCAAAACAATTTACACGCCCTCGCCTATAGATTTCTTAATGGGCCCTTAAGTAATTCGTTAAAAGCCCATTTACAATTAAAATAAGCAAATAATTGAATAAGCAGTTAAAATAAGTTAAAAACTACTTAAATAAGCCTTAGGAAAAATCGCCATAATTTTCCTTGCCTTTTTGTCATTTTTGGACTAAAAATGTAACGTGACTTAACCAAAAGGACTAAAACTGCCAAACATTGAAACATGCGGACTGAAGCTGTGAAAACAGTTTGTACAGGACTTGAATTGAACATTGAATAAACTCCAAGCCTTATATGGACATATGGGCAATTATTGGGCTATTTTGGACTATGGACTTGACAAGGACTAACGACGTAACGCGAACCACAGTTAGGGTAAAAGATGGGAAAACTGGAAAGAACAAGGACCAACTGTTATAACTTGACATTCTTATTATATTTTTCATTTTGCATCACATCTTTATTCCATATGCATATTTGCGCCTTTTACTTACATATTAGTTAACATTCGTTAGTTACTATAAATGTTACAAGTTAACATCCATTTAATTCATGCATTTATAGGATATCATAAATGGAAGTTAGGCATAAAATCCATAATCATTGTGCATATATATATCTTTACTTTTGAACGGCAAGCACACTAAGCATAAACCATCCACCACTGTTATTCATCGTTCACCATGCACTTCACAAACACCACTAGTAATTAGCCAGAATACTCAGACATTTATATATTTATCAGGTTCCGTATCGAAGTTGTTATAATTAACCCTGAGTTTACGTTCATCATCACCAGTAACGCTTAAGGTGAGTCATGGCCTCACTTTTTGAAACTCTTTATACTTTTTAAACTCCGTGAGGGGGATACATGCTATAAACAGATCACAAGTATTTTTCTGTATGCTACCTGACTTGATATATGCCTAAGTTACCTTATTGCCACAAGACCCTTTTATCATGAGCCATTAATCACTGCGGTGAACGCGAATATAATGAATAGATCTATTAGAGGCTGACGACCTATCCCACTAATACTTGGACGGAATGCTTTTTGCTAGTCGTATTAGTCGCGATGCATTATATTTGAGAGAAATAGGAATTGGCAAATCACCTATTACACGAGGGCAAAACCTTCATCATTAATTTGATGAACACCTCTGTTTATGCGGTACTTTGTTAACGTTTGCGTGTCATGAGACTTAGGGCAATATATGAACTGCGATATCAACTTTTAAACTGATTGTATCTCCAATACAATCTTACTTGTGAATCGAACTGATATTTAAATTTCAAACTCCATGATTTCACTCAACATTATGTTGACTTTTAAGCATGTATCTCAGGAAACTAGTGGAGCAAGGCAAGGCATGAAGCAGGCGTACCCTATCCTAAATAATGGTGTAAAATAAAGTTGTAATTCAGTTAAAATGATGTTTCTTTGGAGAAACTTTAGCACTCTGATGTAACGCTTTGTAACTGAATTTGTATTATGGACCTATGTAAATTAAAAATGCCTTCTCAGGCTGTTTTTCTATGATTTTGTTTTCGATCCTCACGGTAATACCCCAATTAAACTTCCGCTGCTACTTTAAAATTTTAGGGGTGTTACACAATAAAATATGAAAAATTGTGTATGTTACAGTAAATGACTGATGGTGTGTTTATGCGAGAAAGATTGAAAGATGCAGATGTTGATAGATATGGGTAATTTTATTATTATAAATTTATAACTGATTAAATGGTGTGTGACATACTTATATATATTTTTTAAGAATATTAATATATGCTAAACATATCTTCGGTCGCAATTCTATTTTTTCAGAATAGAAAGACAAAAACAACAATACAAAACTTTATTTGCCCTTTTGAACAAGTGCATGCCAAAACTGTCTCTCTTCTTTGTCCGCATATATTTCAATTATTGTGTACTTTGTTATCCATTGCGTCATGCTTATGGTTGTATATGGACTAACGATATGGCTTTAACTTTGAAATCATTGGACCAATTCATGCAACATTCTATAATTCATAAAAGTATAAAATAAGTGACTTTGTTGCAATAATCTAAACATTTTTATGTAAAATATATGTTGCGGAAAGGATTCTAGGAAATATGTTTCGGGAAACGCTCTATTGTTTGACATTTACACCCACGACCAATAAGTAGTTTCATGTATCATTCTGATAAACGTTCGTTCGTTTTATTGTGTAGTATGTCTATCAATGGCTTCGAACTCATGATCCCTCTTGAATTTTTGGCTGGAACCAGGTATATATCAACCTATTTTCACTTTTTTTATGAGAATAGTACGTTCTAAATATAAATGATCATTGCAGGCCTACATATATGTTTCGGTCAACAGTGAGGACCCCGATTTGTATGGAGAATCGGATTTTGAGGTACACATTTTTGTTTTCAATGGATGAGAAAGACGAGCGAGTTGGGCTGACCGACAATCCTTTTTGTTTGAAATTTCAGTCTCGGAAAAAGGGTGTTTGGGATTGCTTTTTTTAAGAACCATTCGTGATATTAACTTAGCCCCCAATTGGTTGCAGAACTGGTCATAAGGTCTTTTTGGCTACACATGGTGTCTAGCCCATTAAGACCGGTACATGTAATGTACTTCGTGTATTTTTATTAGTTAAACTGTTTTTCAGAAATATACCATTTATATGTGTTCATTATTGAAAACTGGTCAAACGTGAACCCAATGATATTTGTTGTAAATAAGATGATTTTTTAATGAAATGGGTCAAAAGTGAACCTGTATAAATGGTATATGTAAGTATTTTTATGTATGAAAAATTATGTATATTGATCTCCCATCCTGATTAGTCTACATGACCTCCCATCCTGATTAGTCTACATAATGTTTTCTGAAGTCGCAAATGTTTCGATACACTGCTACTCTTATTTTAATACCAGCAGCATTATCATCAAATAAAATGTATATGTGAATACTGAAAAGGAAGTGGCTAATTGACTTACTCTTAACTTATTCTGGGTTTTTTAGGATTTTGACTAATAAGGAACTTGAAGCCAATGATGGAAAGCCTCTTCCTCTATATCAGAATGCTTTGTGTGGGCTGACAGCTGGAGCAATTGGAGCATATGTAGGGAGCCCAGCTGATCTGGTACTGATTCGAATGCACGTTGATGCCACCCTACCCCTTGCCCAGAGGCGTAACTACACGAATTCATTCCATGCTTTGTATAGGATAACTGCAAACGAAGGAGTTTTAGCTCTATCGAAAGGTGCTCCTACTACACTTCTACTAAATATATATATAGGATTCAGATGTTTAACGCGAAGGGAGTCTCTTCGTCCAGGGTCGCCAGTTGAATTCACACATGAAGAGTTCTTGAGAAGGTTCCCTATCAGATCTTTTTATGAAAATAGGGATGTTGATGAAGTAATTATATCAAAATAACCTAATAGACAATGAAGTTTGGGATATCTTCAAACACTTTTCTCTAATTTATTGATAAAAAAGTTTATATGTTAATAGTTTGGGTTTGTTGTGGTGCATGTGATATCATACTAATGATGTGTAGCTGTATATGATATTGTCAAAAATGGATGTTTTGAAATTCGAGGCTCACAAAGCTGTTTGATAACACTGCAATGGTAGGCCTAAGCTATGTCGTGGTGCATGTGATATCATACTAATGATGTGTAGCTGTATATGATATTGTCAAAAATGGATGTTTTGAAATTCGAGGCTCACAAAGCTGTTTGATAACACTGCAATGGTAGGCCTCAGCTATGTCGTCGTTTTTAGTTTTCTTATGCTTAGAATAAAATCTTCAATTGTTTGTTAACTTTATCATTATATACTATGTTTGAAATATGATTACACATATGTTGTTGATAAAAATGCAACAATTTCACTTTATGGTTATGACGGGTGGCTTCAAACTACCAATATGAATGGATACATGGCATATGGTTATTTCATATCAACAATAGTTCTATTTTCGAGTAATTGGGTCGATCCATGTTGTGTTCCTCTTTTTATTTTGTTTTCATCTGATCATGATTTTTAGTTGAAAATTGCATTTTGTTTCCAGTTGCAGTCGGTTGTGATGGAGTTTTTTTTTGTTGAAAATGGTTATTTACAAATTACAAGGTAAATCACTCATTCACTCTTATTTTGTTTTGATGTTTGGATTACGTAGACTATCATAGGCTTTAGATAAAAGGGAAAATAAACAAAGAGTTGTGTAAACATGGACAATCGTTAAGCCTGGGATGATATTCAGTAAAACATAGTGTTGGATTTATAATTTTATGCACACCAAGTCCTCAAAAATTGATACAAGTTGTATATGGATTTGATTTTTCCATCTAGGGTAAAGGTTATTTTTGGATAAGGAACAAGCAATCTTGGGCATGTTTCTAAAAGGTAGTGTGCGCCAAAGGGTCGGCGGAAAAGGGAGGAAAGCTCTCCGTTCCTGGTTCTCCTGTAGCTGGATCCTCCGGAAGGTTATTTATGCATTGGAACATGACTTTGAATAGTAAGAATTATAACTTCATTTGTGAGATATAAAATATAAATTTATACACTTGAATTATTGATTGGGTCTGCGCAACTAAAAAAAGATTGGAAGATGTGCTTTAGCCACTAGCAATAGCTATGATTCTTACATGATGAACATGACTAGAATTTCAAATGTCAGTTATGACCTTACTAAAGTCTTCATTTTGTTAAGTTGATATGCATCATACATGAGATGTTTATCAAATAAGGTGGTCTTATCTTTAAAATAGTAGCATTGTTGCAGTTGGCTTTACTGTATTTCTTGCACCTTGATACGGACAAACATTATTGTGTTAAGGTGAACCAATTTTCAGGCTTTCTTGATTAAAAATTAAAGACTCAAAATTAGCGTTATATTGAATGGTCACTCTTATCACTCATGTGGTTTTCCATTTAATCCAGTGAATTCATGGGTCAATAAACTAAGAAGAATTTGAATTAAGTTGTTCCCTATAAGTGACTTACCGTGAAACCTGATGAAATGGAAAGCCGTTCTCGGTCTTTGAAACTGAAAAAGTTATCGGTCTTTCAAGCTGTTAATTTGTTGTAGATCTACGAGATTGTTGGTACTACAATCGAGACTTGATGAATTTAAATTAAGTTGTTGCTATAAGTGACTTACAGCGTGATTTTGATGTTTAGAAAGATTGCTAAAATAGAATGATTTTAGTCACTCGACAAAGTATAAGAGAAATATATATTTGAAGGGTGTGATGGATAAATGTTTTTTGGATACTCCGAGAGTATATGCTACATTTTACATCGTTTAATTGTAAGCACTTATACAATACATAATGTTCGACCATGTAGCAAACATGTCAAGAGTATGTTACAATTTTTTATAAAATGCCATGAAATGTTATTTGTGTTTATTGTTACATATTTTATTTATTTTGTTGTTACCTTATTTTTTCTCTTTTTCTACGAGAAATATTTTCAAACTTAATTAGCAAAAAACATTAGATGACCTTTATATCGTTTATAGATTTATTTTTATTTTTATGTAGCATAAATATTTTCTATTCATACGTTTAACTAACGTATCATTTATTCACATAATATCAAAAATATTTCTCTTCTATAAACATATTTCTTTCCATAACATATTAAAAAAATACTATTCTATGGTTCTCCATTTATTCCCGTGAATTTCACGGGTTAATAACCTAGTATTGTATATACAATAGACGTAAAATTAAATTCGGTGCCATTTT
This sequence comes from Artemisia tridentata subsp. tridentata, assembly GCA_021014915.2. Lineage (NCBI taxonomy): Eukaryota > Viridiplantae > Streptophyta > Magnoliopsida > Asterales > Asteraceae > Artemisia > Artemisia tridentata. The sequence goes on along the minus strand of CP139501.1, from coordinate 314,473,768 downwards.
ATATTTGCATTTTAAGAATGATTCCAAATGACTACATGATTATTTCGTTTTGTACGTAACTGTTAAGACGTGTTTGAACTTTGATGTAGACATATTGATGTGTATATATGAAGAGCTAACGCACAAAATATTTATATTGTTCATTTGATATGGTAGACATTTACACAAATGAAATCTGAAACTTGTAGTCGTGTTCCCAGGTTTCGTGTCAGGTTAAAAAACATTTGGTAGGATGGGTCCGTCAACTAACGATTACCGTATGAAATCATATTATTATTATATGGTTTCAAACACAGACGGACCCAGAATTTTTGAAAGAGGGTTCACAATTTTTTCTTTTATGATTAAGAGTACTAAAGTTGCCTAATGAAGAATTTATCCATAAATATATTAACAAGATGCTAAATTACATCGACACTAAACCAAAACGACCGACAAACCAACCTTACAAGCTACTATTACACTTATAAACATAGATAAAACAAAAGGTGAAGTTCTATCAAACTAAAGATACAAGCCCATCTATCGAACCCGTCATTGGTACTATCACTGAAAGCTAACACTCGATGCAAGCATGTAAAGGTAATTGTATTCACTAAATCTTTCATTAATATGTGTGAGAATAATGATTCCTCTTTTTGATAACAAATACTCGTACAACGGAAGTGAAGTTTTGATGATTTTTTATACTTTTATGTTGGGGGAGTTCTTTACCTTAGATGCCCCAAAATATTTTTTTTCCCCAAATATCTCAGGGGATCAGGTCGCTCAAAAAGCTTGGGCGGATCTCATATAATAGTGACATGTGTCCCTATGTATGTCCCCACCAAAGTACTAAGATGTACTACTTGCAGTATGTACTTCTTGGGCGACTGGGACCTACCTATCTTGAGCGACTTTGGATTTTTTGTCTTTTTGTAAAAAAATATACTCTTATTTTATTATATAATAGTACAAAAGTCTTGGGCGACTGAGACCCACTGTTCCTTATTCTTGAGCGACTTGTTAGGTATAGGGTACACTTTTATATACTTAAATACACTTAAATACTCCTTTGATTTAAAAAATAAAATACACTTAAATACACTTGAATATACACATTGAAAACAAACAATTGAATATACACATTTAAAAAACAGACACTTCTTCTTCTTCTTCCCCAGAAAAAATATTTCCTGTTCTTCTTCCTGAAACCCTAATCACGTTTCAAAACACACAAACCAAAACTTCTTATTCTTCCCCATCCCACAACCCCCCGTTTCGTCAGTGTTTCGCCACTGACATTATTTCGCCATTCCCGCACCATATTTTGACCCATTTTAAACTTAAGGGTAGGGCTATTTCGCCATCCCTGCTACATATTACAATGTCTGCCTCAAAGGTAACAGTTAGATCAAGATTAGAATACATTACAAGAATCAGAGGTATGTTGAATAGTAATAGAGCAGCCTTATTTAGGACAACTGTATTTGGGCCATGGTTAGACATCCCCCCCTTTTCTGCAGATACCCATTTGTTAAATTATTTTTATCAAAATGAGGTTAATGTGGGTGAAAGTGATGATTGCCCTTCCCTTAGGTTTAAAATAGGTGACAATGTGGTTGATTTTGGGCGTGAAGAATTTTGTCTGATAACCGGTTTTGTTTTTGGGCCTGTTGCTAATGAAGAGACTGTCATAAGTTGTAATGCTCGAGGGATAAGAAATAGTCCATTCTATGATCGTATTTTTCCTCATTTCCAAAACCTTAGGACTAAGAAAGTAAAGGGTGATGAGCTGTTGTCACTGATGAAGCCTGGTCCATAGTGGGATGCTTTATTGGATGTTGATGCTGTTAGGGTTTGTTTGTTGATCATTGCAACATGTGTGTTCATGGGTCGTGAACCAAGGTTCAACATTCCAGACCACATGTTGAGAATGATTGAGGATTTGTCTTTATGGAATTCGTATCCATGGGGGGAGTATTTCTGGGTACATTTGTACAAAAGAACGGTAAATGTGGTAAAGAAGCATAATGACGGTATAGCAACGAAGCCGGTCAAAAAATCCCCTAAGAAAGATGACACATACAATTTGTATGGATTTGTATATGCCCTCAAGGTAATAAACCCTTTCTACAGTTACTTGACTAATGTAAGATTTATGCTTAATTTGTATACCCATAGATTTATTCTACCGTTACTTGACTAATGTAAGATTTATTGCCATAACTAATTGCTTAATGTGATATCAGTAGAGGGGCAGTAGGAACAAGCGTTAATGCTATGATTACTTGCCAATAACAAAGATAATATACCATTACATAACATAACATAAATATAAAATTGTTAATATGTTGCAGAATAAGCATTACATAACATAAATAGTAGGGAATAAGATAAAATTAATGATTTCTTGACAAACCATCTTCAACCAGTGTATTTAGAATCTTCAATCTGTTTATAGATTCTCACAATTTCCTGGCGAAACTGTTCTATCTTTTCCCTGCGATCAGCAACTTTCGTCTCACACTCTGAAATCGTCTTTCGACACACTGAAATTGTCTTCTCATCTTCCTCGTTTCTTTCTTCATGCTTCCTGATCCGTTCGTTAAAGTTATCAATCATTCGTTGTTCGGAACCATACCTAGTAGCATTACAAGCCCTCCAAACTTCTGGCTTAATACCATATATTTTGTATCTTTCAGGCATTGGAGGGATATCTTCCTCTCTGGCAAGTTTTTTGTTTTGATCTTTTTGAGAAGATGACGCCATTGACTTTTGCTATATACTTGTGTATGAGAAACTGAGACAGAAACTGATTTTGATATTCCTGTATTTTGTGTTGTATATATAGACCATGAAAAGGCATACATTGAAAAGTCATGACCCTTGGTTACCCATAAATATAACTGCTACAAAGGCAGTTATTTGAAACCTGTAAATAACTGTCAAAAGGCAGTTATTTGAAACCTGTAAATAACTGCTTTTTTTTTTTTTTATGTTTCTGCATAACCCTACTTAGCCAAAGTTAAGTACATGAGCTTATTTATTACTCATCATATAAGTTAAAATGTTGCTTGTGTTTCAAATTTGTGGTCATTTGCTTATTTTTGGGCCTAACTATGTTCCTTTTTCCAGATATGGATTTTGGAAACCTTCCCTAACAGCATGCAGTGGTGGAGCAAAGACCATAAAAAGACCCAACACGCGGTGTATCCTGGTCGAAAATGAAAACATTTGAAAAAAAACACTACTCCATGCTATTTGACCCGGTGAGTAAACCCTTTATACGCATTGTTTGTTTTGATTGCGTTCATGCTGTTATTTTGGACGGTTTGTTTTTCTTATAGGGTTTTAAACCAATAAGCAAGATGGTTCCAAGAAGTGATGAGGTGGTCCTTCGATGGTACATTCGTAGCATGGATTATATCCTAGGACTACAGTTGCAAGTAACAGTTGCAACAAATGTTGATCCAATCGCTATTGTAAAAGATGGTGGTGATGCTAGTGAAGGAGCTGGAGTAGAAGATGGTGGTGATGTTCATGTTGGGGATGTTGACATTGATGTTAGTGAAGGAGCTGGAGTTCGCGATGATGGTGGTGAAGGACCTGCAGTTGGTGCTGATGGTGGACAAGTAGTTGTAGTTGCTGGAGAAGGAGCTACAGTTGGTTATGATAGTGTTGATGATGTTGATGTTGGTGATGATGGTGGACAAGGAGTTGGACTTGCTGGAGGAGCTACAGCTGGTGATGATATTTTTGACTTTTCATCAAACTTTGGTCTAGCAACTCATGAACTGTAATCAGCACGGGTTTTGTTCATGTATTCCTCCATGGTAGTGTTTTCCGCCATTGTTTCTGTTTCTTCTTCCTCTTTCTCTTCAGAAAAGTAATCAAGCTCGAACGAACTTGAAATTTCAAAGCTTTTTGTGTTGAAAAGCCTTTTAAGCGAATGTAGGGCTCGTTCAAGATCTTCGAAAGGTTGAATCAAGTTCTTAGTTGAACTCCTGGTCATGCACTTCCTGAAACTATCACAAAAGCATCAGTAGGGTATGTTCAAGAAAGTAATATATCAGAAAATTAACAACGAAAACGGAATACGATTATATTTAATCAGACTTTTATTCAGAAAGCAGATACGCCGCTTATAATTTTAGAATGCGCCGTATCAAGTTTAATTATCAAAAATCGATTATATTTATTAAAATTAAATGCGTCGTATTAACAGAAGTTAATGCGCCGTATTTTAGTTACGTTTCAAAATACAAGATTTTTTGATTCAGAAGATGCGCCGTATCGATAAAGATCGATGCGTCGTATCTGTTTAATAATTCGAATACTGTTTTTAATTTTAAATCGAAAATACGCCGTATCTGTTAAAACAGATGCGTCGCATGGCTTTAGTGTTTAGAAAAATTTCTTATTAAAAACAGAATACGCCGTATCTTGGGGAAAGATGCGTCGTACTCGAATTTATTAAACGCGTTGTATTTTATAAAAATTAAACGCAATACGCCGTATTTGTGAAAACAGATGCGCCGTATCGTTTGTATTAGCACAGTACAACGATAGCAGAATGCAGAAAAAAATAAAAAAGAAAAACAAAAATAAAATCAAACAAAAAGAAACAAAAATTAAAGAAAATAAAAACACACAAAAACAGAAAATATGCAAATATACAATGAATGCAATTTATCTAATATATAACAGGGTTAGTGGTTAGAATCTAAAAATTAAAAAGAAAAACCTAATTAAAATACTAATCAAATTAACATATAATAACAATTCACTCCCCGGCAACGGCGCCAAAAACTTGATGTGCGTGTGTATTGCTCTAATTCTTTTATATCCACGGTAGCGGCGCCAAAGACTTGGTGCGCGCGTGATGTCGTTGTGGTTTTAGCAGTATTAATGCCTACTCAAGTTTTAAATTTATATTTAGCCGACTTATCAATAAAACACACACTTTAACGAGCAGTGTACCCGGTCAGTATGAATATAATGGTAAGTAGAGTGTCGATCACTAAGAGTGAAACGTATTATCAAGTTATTCTAATCAGTATTTTAATATCTTAAGTTAGCTATACAACCTAATCTAACGCAAGGGGGTTCAGCCTGAGAGACTGGCACGGTTTGGTTATGATTAAATAAAAACTAAACTAATGAGCACGAATCAGCGATTAGCACACACGTACACAGATAGATACTTGAGACAATAAGAAGACCTGTCCTGATAATTAAGTAGCTTGTCACTTGTTTTATTGCTAGTTTTATATGGAGTGTATATAATTAACCCTTTCTCGTTGGCTCTAATCTTATCGGCGAGTAAACCCTTAATAATTACTTATGTCTATCCTATTTATTAAAGAGATGCTGAAACAAATAGGCGAGGAAGGGGCATGGCGACCCAAGCAATGCTCAGCTAGACACAGAGGTTATCAATGCACTAATAAAAGTCACCAAAGACATCAACATATAAACTTTAATTAATGGGAAAGCAATTTTAAGGGGTGCCCATGATATTTCGTAGTCACATGGAATCGGCCCATCAATCCTGATGAATTAAAGTGTACTAATACAATAAAACAAAACTACTTAATGAATTGAATACATGCAGGACCTTCTTACAGCTCTTGTATCTTCGTTTAGGGTGTGTCTTGTGCTGCTAATACGTCTGAATTCGGCTCTAGGGTTTCTTCGGTCTTCGAAAGCTTAGTGTGTAGGGTCCCGAAATTCGTCTGGCCTTGGGGTATTTATAGTTTCTGTCTGAGGGTTAGATGCGGCGCATATGATAAGTAGATGCGGCGCATTGACTTAACTTCGCGTGGGGTCCAAGATTAATATATTCAGGAATATTCGTACACCGCCTTAAGATGCGGCGTAACTCCATTTATCCATGCGGCGCATGTCCTTTGCTGTCTTGGATCGTAACTTGTGAAATCTTGATAGTGATGCGCCGTATGTACGAAGTATGTTGCGGCGTATCTGGAGCAGAATGATCTTGATCTTGTACATTTCAGTAGACTCTTAACATCTTGCTTGTTTTGCTCCATAATTAGTCCAAAATCGCTAAGTTTCACACAATACTTGTTTTTACCTGAGAATTACAAAAGTAAACATTAAGGTATCAATTCTCATATATAATATAATAAAACAAGTCAAATAAATAGGATAAATGATGATAATAAAGTGTACTTATTTGAGTTCATCATGTACACAAAATCATATCATATCATATGGGGGGAACGCCGTAGATCTATCACACCTCTTCGGGAGTGTCATGCCTAGGGTGCCATCCTAGACATGGTCATGGTACCTCCACAACTAGGTAAGCTCAGGCACGGATCTATCATAGCATACATAATCATAATCTAGCATGGCAAGAGAAACAAGATAGTAACTCAAATAAGCATGGCAAACATAAGCATAGCATAGCAGAGACATTTAAAATAAATGTCAGAATGGATCAATAAGAATGAAAATCATAATGAATGTCATGAGTCAAAATAAGGGAATCATATCAGGCATAGGATCTCAAAGGTTCATAATCAAAGGTTCGAAATCACATGGTTCATAGCAAGGTTCAACTCAAAGGTTTTTATCAAATGTTCATTTAAAGAAATCATTTAATAATGGTTTTCATAACAATGATCTTTAAAAATGGTTTTCATAAAGGTAGTCTTTAAAAGTAGTTTTCATAAAAGTTAGCAAGATTCTATATAAAAAGGATAGCGCATCATGCTCATAACATCGTTTTAAAAATAGTTTTTTTCAAAACATTTCCATGATACAATTTAGAAGGGTTTTCACATCCAGTTACAATATCAAATGAACCTTCAAAACATCAAGTGATTCGAATACTCAACGAATGAATTATGTCAAGTATCATATCACAAGGTTCATAATGAACGAATGTCTAATGAATCATAATATCAACGAAGCATATCAAACGAATGAATCAAAGGACAGGGGATCATAGCAATGGCTTAAGGGAATCTTATAACGAATCAAATATCAAGATCAAGTCATGAGAGTGAAAGCACCCTTACTGATAAAGGGTAGAATATCTGTACCTTAGACTGTAAGTGAACACACAACTAGAACATAAGGATCGGAAATAATCTCCTTCTTCAGCGAATCTACACGAATCATAAGTTTACTTATAAGTTTCATAGTTCCTTAATCATAAAGGTTTCATTTTAGTTTTCTTTCCATTTTAGGTAACTTTCCATATTTAGCAACTTTCCAAAAATAGTAACTTTCCATATTTAGTAACTTTCCAAAAATAGTAAGTTTCCATATTCAGGTTTAAAAGCAATTTAGGGTTTCTAATTACACAAGTCATTTTAATTGATCATTTAAAGTGATTAAACTCTAATTAGGGCTTCATACATTCAATTAGGTCATAATTAAGTTATATTTCCCGAATTAGTAGCTTTAGTGTTTAATTCATATACTTTAGGTTTCATATTATCAATATTCAAAGATTAGGGTTATTATTGCAATTATGCCAAAGTTAAAGGTTAATATGATAATTAATCAAAACATAAGTTAAACACTCTTATGATGACAATATAGCTTATTTATGTTCTAAATGTGAAGCATATAAGCATATAAGTGTTTTAAACAAGTAACTACTTAATTTCATCATTAACATCAAAAACATATACGACTTTTGCTAATTTTTAAAATACCTTAACGAGCCTATAAAATTCCAATATTTTTCCCAGATATACATATATGTCTTAAGTATTTTACATAATTTTTCCAGATTTTATTGAGTTATACAAGTACGAATGAAAAATCTATTTCCACAACATGTTCCCGAATCGGATCTGATGAAACACCCGAAAAGTTTGTATTTCTTTACCCCATCAAAATAATTTATAAAAATCTACAAACATTCCAGTAATTACTAAACATATGAGATATGACTCAGTTAAAAGTTTGTATTTCTTTACCCCAAGGGAAATGCACAGCTTGAGTGCCTATTTACCTATGAAAAATTGTTACAAAAAATTGTTTGTAATTTGTAATTAATAGTGGTGTGCTTATCTTTTCCACCTTACAATGGGCCTTCTAAGTATGATATCATTAGTCAAAGACTTTTTTGAACCTTTTTTTAAGTGAACTTATGGGATGGTTTTGTAATAGGTGGGCTGGTGTTAGTGAAGCAAGCGGAGACTACCCATTCAGTCATCATAAACTAACAGTTCAATTTTATGAAGCCTCAGCAGCCCAGGATAGGAAGTTAGAAGGATTAGTTCACAAGGCTATTTTAAAACTATGGAGACCCGATCCCAGTGAGTTGACTTTATTGCTGACAAAAGGTTGTGTATTAATTAACCTAGCAGAAGAAGCAAAATCGGATGAGAAACCAGCGGCAGAAGAGAAGAAAGAAGGCAGGGACGAAGGAAAAGAAGGAAGTTGTAGATAGAATGGATGTTATGGACATGCAAAAAATGATGTATTATCATCAGTATCTACCATTGTATGTCATGGAAAGAATTCCACCACCTCAATTGTTCTCTGATGAGAATCTAAATGCATGCACAATTTCTTGAATTCTATTATATAAATTTAAAAGTAACAAAATTCAGTCACTGATATTTTAGAATGTGATATGAATATGAATACTACATTGTTAATTTATTAATTGATATATAATTAATCAATTACCAGTTGTTTACTTTTTGTCTCTGTTCTAATATTTCGTTTAGTATTTTGGTCTAACAATGAAAGATTTATTGATAACACATTGATATAAATTCAACCATCTGAACATATTCAATTACTTATAAAATTATAAAACATCATATATAAATTCAACCATCTGAACATATTCAAAATGACCAACAAAATCCATCCATGATCAAAATGACGAAAATTATTGCTGAACAATACGCTATAAACATTTAGATCGGGCCCGTGTGCATCGCACGGGTCTGAATTATATTGATATATTTAATTACTTTCTACAAAAAATGTGTTAACATCAAGATCTACGAAAGTATCTATTGTTTACGTGAGTTATTTAGTACTAAATGATAAATGTTCCGATGGGCAACTACCTAATACATTACATATAACTTATTATGTAAAACTTATATTACAAATATTGACGCAACCTTGATAAAAAGTATATAAACATCTGCATAAACATTACGTACAAAACACGTAGAAATTCAACCACAATTCCAGCCGGTGCGTCACACGGGTTCGTAATGTCTCGTATTTATTAATGGATAAGATCAGAGCCAACATTTTTTCACGTTAAGCAATTAATACTTCAAGAACACCGAGTGTAGATATTGGGGCAATAATGTCGACAAGTTGTTACTAGTATTTTTGTTATATAAAGTTAAAAAGTTTGACTAGTATTTTTGTATATAAAAGAATATACAAAAATAATCCCCGTGATTGGTGGCTTTTGAGTTTGGGTTAAGAACCTTTTATACGTGGCCCTAGTCCAACCAAATAACCTTGGTACGGTTATGTGGTCCTTTGAGATTGACCTGTCACGCTGTGTCTTTTTATTCTTATCCTTTTTTTTTCAAGAATATTTTTATTATCATCATCCTCACTCGAAAGATTTGTGAAAAAATAATGATTAATTATCGAAAATTACAAATTCCACGCCAGCAACTTTTATAACAAGGTTGTCAAGATAAAAATTAATTTCAAGTTTGTAAAATTAGGATAGCAAAATCCTATCAAATAATTTCAAGTTTGTAAAATTGCATTTTTGGTCCTTAAGGTTTGCCCAAATTGCAGGTTTGGTCTCTAACATTTTGAAAGTAAAACGGTGGTCCTCATTTTGAAGTTTTTGCTGCATGTTTGGTCCCTGATCAACATCAAATGACTAAATTACCCTCGCCTTCTTCTTTTTCTATTTTCTTTTCAGCTTTCTTACATAAATGGTCCCTGTGTTGTGCCACGTTTTACAAATTTAGTCCCGAAATTAATTTTTTTAGAAAAATTATTTTTTTTCGAAATTAATTTTTTTTAGAAATTTTTTTTTTTCGAAATTAATTTTTTTAGAATTTTTTTTTCGAAATTAATTTTTTTTTCCGAAATTTTTTTTAGAAAAATTAATTTTTTTTTGAAATTATTTCTTTTAGAAAAATTATTTTTTTTGGTGAAATCATTTCTTTTTCTTAAATTTTTTTTTGAAATTAAATAAATTAAAAAATAAATAAATAAATTAAAAAAAAATAATTTGGGAAAAAAATTTCGGAAATTTAAAAAAAAAAAAAAAATTAATTTCGAAAAAAAATTAATTTTTCTAAAAAAAATTTCGGAAAAAAATGATAATTTTCCTAAAAAAATTATTTTCGAAAAAAAACAATTTTTATAAAAAAATTAATTTCAAAAAAAAATATTTTTCTAAAAAAATTAATTTAGAAAAAAAAATTAATTTCGGGACAAAATTTGTAAAACGTGGCACAACACAGGGACCTTTTATGTAAGAAAGCTGAAAAGAAAATAGAAAAAGAAGAAGGCAAGGGTAATTTAGTCATTTGATGTTGATCAGGGACCAAACATGCAGCAAAAACTTCAAAATGAGGACCACCGTTGCACTTTCGAAACGTGAAGGATCAAACCTGCAATTTGGCCAAACCTTAGGGACCAAAAATGAAATTTACTCCTTTATTTGTTTAAAATTAAGTGTCAATGTTTATAGTAACTAGTAATTTAGAAAAGTACAAGTATTTCTCTATTACCCAAACATTTTATTTATTTATTTATTATATATATTTTTTAATGCAGTGAAACACTTACTTTAAAATTAACTAAAATAATAACATGAATACTGTTTTTAATGCAGTGAACGGAACCAGGACCACATATGACCAGATGTATAAATTTTTTGAAATCGTAATATAGAAACACATTTCGATGAACCAGGTGCATTTAAGATGCATTTAGGAAAATTTGATGTTTTAAAAATAAAATTAAAACTATATCGAAAAATTTCATAAGGGTCTCAGGCACCCGCGGGAACCCCTGACTCCGTCCGGTCGTACTTTGTAACTTAATCACAAATAATACTGTTATAACATGTTTTAAAATTTTGTTTCGATATTATAGATTTTTTTGACATGTCATCATGCCAAATATTAATATGGGCCCGTTTGGTTTGGGGTTATGGGTATGAATTTATGACTTTGATACCCATTCATGTTGTTTGGTTGGTTATTGGGGCCACCACAATGGAATAAGGATACCCAAGGGTATAGGTTTCCTCATATCCTATTAATTTGGATGGTATGATGATACCCATTCCCTTTACCCATTGTGTTTCCTCATACCTATACCCATTGTGATTCATGACAACAAACCAAACGGGCCCTAAATACATTTCATGTTAGCAAAATATATTTATAAGATTTTCAAATATTACAGTAATATATCTAGAAAGTTACTACTAGATGGAATAAACCAAAAACTAAAAGAGTAAAATTATCTCCACCACATATTAACTGAATGCACATGTCATGAAACTATGTAAGCGAAATATATTTGTTAAATTTTTAGATATTTGAATCAAATGAGAAATCAAATTAAAATGAGAAAAGTGAGAAGAAATAACAATCGCACATTTAATATATACCTGCAAAAATAGATGCATCTTCACTTACGTTTTCCCCCTTCAATTAAAATGCGTGGTAGAATTCGTTCTCAACTTTCTTATTTTATTTTTTCGTGTCATGGGATCCATTCCCTGTATAGTATATCTAGAAAGTTGCTACTAGATAGAATAAACCAAAAACTAAAAGAGTAAAATTATCCAAATCTTCGTACATAATCAAGGCCGTAGAGTAAGTAGCTAGAATTCAATGTAAAACTTATCAAAAAAAATTACATCAATGACAAAGAATATCCTTCACTCATATTCTCGAATGTGCTTCAGATGACCTGTCAAATAGAGCCTAGTCCAACTTGACTGCTTACTCAACCATAGTCCAACTACAAAAAGCTTAGGTTGTGTTTGTTTCGGCTCATTCAGATCTGAATACGTCTGAAGTCTGATTCGGTCAGACATTTTCAGATTCAGACTGTTTGTTTATTCAGACATCTGAAGTCTGAATACATCTGAATATGGTCTGATTCATTCAGACATTTGAATATGTCTGATTACATCTGAAAAGCTTAAACTTTACACCTACTTCTTTTCAATCCTTATCTCCTCATCTTGGTCTTTATTTTTTTATTAATAACCATGAATGGAGGATCTTTTGGTTTGTTTTATAGCGAAAGGATTGTTTTTTGTTTATTCAGATACTTTATAAAAACAAACAGACTAAAATAATTCAGATTCAGACTTTTGGACCACTAATTCAGATTCAGACGTGGTATTCAGATTCAGACATAAAATGTCTGAATAAACAAACAGCACCTTAATTGGCCCCCAGTTAAGAACTTTATCACCGATATATCTTGACTGCTTAATTGGCCCCCAGTTAAGAACTTTATCACCTATATATCTTGACTGTTTTACTCGAACCGATTCACCTCTAATCTTAAAAAACCTGTCATCTCAACCATGAGTTTATTATCATCATTAACGGCAGTAGTAGCCGCTCTTATAATATCATTTGTATGTCCACCAGAAATTGTCAACGTGGGATTGGCGTTCGAGATCTATGATGATGTCAAACTTCCTTTACTATACAGTGAGTTTTGCATATCTCATCTTAATCTTGTCTAAATATTATGTGAGTTTTGTTTGTGTGCTTAGAGTATGAAATATTGAATATCTTACAGTGCATAAACCATTTGGTTAAAAGTTGAATGGTAAGTTGATTTGTGGAGAGATAGAATTAGGATCTGCGGTTAGTCTCGGCTAAGTGCTTTGTGGGTTTAGGTTGTTTTTGGGTGTTAGGCGGGATTAATAGGTGATTAATCGGATTGGCATTACTGACAAATTTTAGTTATTTCCGGCAAGTTTTGTGTATTTCCGGTGAGTTTTAGGTATTTCCGGCAAGGTATTTTCTAAAAAACAACTTGTAATAGACTTAAACAGTTACTATAAGTGATCAAAATAAGTTTACAGTGAGTTTTGGGTACTTCCGGCAAGATTTATAGGTTTCAGAAAGTTTGACCACCATTGACCGCCGTTGATGGTCGTTGACCACGGTTGACCTATTTGTTTGACCCAGTTACATAAATCGGAAAGGTCGGTGGCCTTGTAGCACCTAATCGGCGATTAATCGACCTTGTAGACCTTTTTTTGCAACACTGGTTAAATCTTATATAATGATAAAAACAACAATTAATGAACTCATACTTTCCACACTCATACAAATTTTGTGAATTTTGTGATTGTTAATTAACATGCAATGTATTGTTAAACAGGGGAAAATTTAGTGTTGATATTAATGGCTAATTTTTATAGATAGTGTATGCTTTACCATAACCCTTAATAATTTGTGCAATTTGAATATTATAAACTGATTCATACCCTTTCCTTAGTTACCAAAAACACAAATTATTACCATATTATTGGTATAGACATATAGTTGTTTCAAAACCAAACCGCTAACTGTTTGTATATTACAATGTAAAAAGATGTTATATTGACATGTGAAAACATGTGATCGAGTATAAGTATATTGACATGTGAACTTTGCAGATGAATGTGTTGAGATCTTTTCGGCACTTACAACTGAAAAATTAGAGATCAAGAAAAAGATCTTTTCGGCACTTACAACTGAAGAATTAGAGATCAAGAAAAAGATCTTTTCGGCACTTAAAACTTTACCTCTTAATGGTCAGCAATCAGTTCTTGTTCAGTTGTGGTCCCCGACGAAAGCTGGAAAAACATATCTACTTTATACATGGCCGTCTTTTGGTTATTGTGGGACTGACGAAGGACTTCTGGTGTACCGTGGAGGGTGTTTACGCCACGCATTCTACATACATCCTGAGAAAAATGTATTCTTTGGCCTACCTGGTCGAGCTTTTATGGAAGGGACTCCTCAACAGACTCAAGATGTTCATAAGTACCCTGTAGACCAGCGTCCGCCGTGTGTAGATAATGCTATTTTTTCAATGACATGGGGGTCATTTGCGGTGCCCGTAATTTTTAATGCTGAATGTGTTGGTGTGCTTGAGTTTGTCATGACTGGACCAACAGGTCGTTATGACGAACTTATGAAAGAAGTTTGCAACGCGCTTGAGGTTTCTCCTAACCTAATTGATTTGCATGTTTTCATTCATACATATACATGCATGTATTACTGTCTCTCTATATCCATATGCTCATCAGCTCATATATTATGCTACAAAAATGGTTCAGCAATCACATTTCCTTCTTGAAGAATATTTTTATGATAACCTCTTAAATTATTAGTGATGGAGAATACAAATACTTGACTGGTGAATTGTACCCCTTCTTAATTCTTATATAGGTTATCTTCATTGTTAGAGGTGACTTACCAAGTAATGTCTTTAGACATGGTAAATATAGGACTTGTTTAACATTCTTTATATCGATAGATTGGAAGCTGACTCGAATTAGTTTTATGCTGAGAAAGGAACAAGAATACATCTCACCTGATATAAAAGAGAAAATTACCAAAATAGTACAAAATTTCAAGTGTGATCCACTATTTGACCTTTTTTCACACTCTTTTCCCATTTTGGTCATGCTTGACTGCTCGACTCAGACACGTGTCAAAATATGGGTGGAGTCGAGCAGTTGATAAGTCGAGCATGACCAAAATAGGAAAAGAGTGTGAATGTGATCCACTATATGACCTTTTTTCACACTCTTTTCCCATTTTGGTCATGCTCGACTGATCAACTGCTCGACTCAGACACGTGTCAAAATATGGGTGGAGTCGAGCATGACCAAAATAGGAAAAGAGTGTGAAAAAAGGTCATATAGTGGATCACACTTGAAATTTTGTACTATTTTGGTAATTTTCTCTAGAAATAACCTTCTTTGTGTGTGAGTCATCCTTCTCATATTTAAATGGCGGTACGTTATTCAGAAATGATCAAGTTTGTGACTAGCTATGTATATATGGTACACCTGTAAGTAAGAATGAGGCCTTAGATAATTCTGTTATTTCACTGGCAGGTTGCCGGTTTTCAGCCATCACTCAATCTTGATACTCCAAGAAGGACAGGTATTGCCGAACATGATGCTACAAAAGAGACTGGAAGTTCCAAAAAAAAGACACGCACAACAGAAGCGAGTATATATGCTCATTATAACATTCTTGTTCCGTTATTTGGACTGAAAAAGAAAGAAGCTATGAAAAGGGTCAAAAGTAGATTTCATTTAGAGAAAGAAGGTAAGCTTATTACACCGACTAAAATTACCTGGTGAAGTTTTTCTGAACTACGTCACTTGTCCTTTTGCAGTCATAGGAACTACTTTTAACAATAATCTTAGGAATAAAGTGGGTATCACTGAGTGGCCATGCATACAACATACACATAGTAGAGCTTCTTCTTCTGCTCCTGAGTTGTCTGAAGCTGCCAGTTCTATCAGAACTCCAGAATCTGTTTCGGCATTCGCGTGGTAGGTTTTTACAAAACTTAGCTTTCACATTCATTTTGTTATTATGAGACATTGCACTCGTTTACAATTTAATCTTTTTATTTCCTTTGTAGTGACGCTGTCATATCTGAGCAGTTAAGGGAACCAACTTCAACTCCCATGGCATCTGCCTATGAGGCTCCACTTAATCAAACACCATTAGAGGCTAGTCTGGTTGCTGAGATGTCATGGCAGCAAACTCCTACTATCGAACCATCTAGCTCATCTGCATCTGTGCGTGAATTAGATGAAGAAATGGAAGAAGATCAAGATGATCAGGGAATATTCAATGATATCTTGGGTTTTGAAGAATGTATCTATCATGGGGTTAGATATTGCAACAAGTGTGCTATGGTTTGAGTAGTTTTAGTAAAACTGAATGCTCCCATGCAAAATTGTGGCAACTCGCTTGTACTGTAACTTCAGAGAAGCTACTGTTAAACAGCTTGTTTAGAATGTTGTATCTTCTTGTTCCTTTGAACTCTTTCTCATTTAGCAATTACATAGGGGGGAATAAATTGATTAGAGGGTTACCCTTATGTAACATTTCCATGTTTTTATGAAGCAATAGAATATGTGTGTCTCACACTCTCCTTTTGTTTCTAGCATAATCCAAAGCATGCTATAAGTATAATCCAAATGACATTCCCAAAACATGCTTCGGGAACATCACAAGCAACAATAAAGTTCTCCTATATCTAGACTTATTACATATCAAAGAACAACAAATAGAATAAAACATCCAAAGCATGGCTCTAGTGTTTAAGTATTTTTCTGCAGGTGAGGTGATTCTTCAAAATATCCTTCGGCCTTGAGTCCGTCAAGTCCTTCGGATAGCTGCTAAGAAAATAGACGCGTTAGTCTCGCCCCGGGTGTGACCCCAGGACCAAACTCCGGCGTGAGAGTAAGTATATGAAGGTGGGACGATAAGTATGTTTTGTAAGTTAAGTACTGTGTGTAAAAGAGTTAGTTACCATTACTGTAGAACTGCTCATTTATATAGTAGTCCCTTTTTTGTCCCTATCGGATGTGTCCAAATGTGCTGACGATCACTTCGGGTGTCAGTTGGAACTTACTCTGTTTGGGGTCTTTTCCCTGAGCTGACATAGTTACTGCAGCTCTGCCACATGCTACTAATATCGGAGTTGACTTCCTGATCTGGAGATGACCGTTGGTCCGAACGGCCTAAGCGGGTCGTTCGGACGTGGAGTCCGTTCGGTCGTGTATGTCCGAACGGATAGACCCTTTCGGAAATCACATGTTCTGAGTTTTGACTTGTTCTGGAATTATTCATTAATCCGAACGACCTGTATGGTCGTTCGGCTAGGGCCGGTCGGCCATATACGCCGACATGTCCCCCCCAGTATCATAGTATCGCGTGGCGATAGTGTGATACTTTAATTTTTCTCCTTCCGTCTTTGATCGGTTAAAATCAAGTCGTTATTTATTTCCAAAGAATACAATGGAAGTTGTATTCCCGGGTCGTTATCCCCAACGAAGGCGTGAATGGAATTTCGTGATCTCGAATCGTGCACGTGTTTGAATGGTGAAATAAAGTGGGATTTTTGGGTTTCTAAACTAACATAAATTAAAAACGATTTAAAAGACGAGAAAATCAATTAAGGAAAAATAAACGTGATTAAAAACGTAATTAAAATAAAAGAAACGTGAATTAACGAAAACGGGAACTAGAACGAAGCTAAAAACGTGAAAATGATGAAATATAAACTCTACGGGAACTAAATTATTTTTCTTACATTCTAAATAACAAAAGAAAATTTTATAAAAAGAATAACATTTTTTTTTAATTAAAATTTAATATTAATTTGCAAGCTAATTTAAAAAAAAAAAAAAAAAAAAAAAAAAAAAAAAAAACTGACATTAAGGCAAAACAACTAAAATTTAGATTAAATAAAAACTAATTAAATCCTATAAGGAAAGAGGGCTGTAGCCCAGATGGTCTGGTGTGTTGGTTGTGTGTGGGATTTGCTGAGCAAGAGGTCTGGGGTTCAAATCCCACCTCTTGCTCTTTTGAACTTTATATATTTTTTTTTTTCAATTTTAATCTTTGCTAAGTACTGATTCACTACTGATTCTCAAACTAAAAAAAATACATAAACACAGCCTAAAACTTAACCTTAAACATCTACTGATTCAATAAAAGCAACATAACTTTAAAACAAATCACAACAACAACTGATTCAGCAACATAACTTATTCACCACATGACTTAAACTTTAAACTAACAACTTATTACAATAAGCTATAACAGCAATCTAACCGAAGCAAATAAAATTACCAACAATTAAAAAGAACACAGCCTTAAACAAATTCAATAACATCATCTTAAAACAACAACATATACAACAACGATGAACAGATTCTAACTTAATTTTACGTTAACCAAAAAAAACACAAACTCAAGCTTTCATTAATTACCAACTGATTACCACTTAATTCCAACACATCTAAGCAAAAATGACCAACTGTTAATCTCAATCACCAACAGAAAACGTTGACAAAAATAAAATAAAATCTCAAGCTTAAATAACGATAACGTACAAGAACAATAAATGATTAAACTGAGTGAATTAAAAGATTACAATACCTTCGAAATTAAAAACTAAAATTAAATCTACTTTTAAACTAAAACTAAAATTACACTAAACTTAAAATTAAATTACACTAAAAGAAAAAAAAAATACATACCGAGAGTTGTTTTTTAGCTCAATAAAACCTATTTTTTTCCTCACTACTACTCGACTACTTATACCGAAAAAGAAAGAAAAAAATAAAATTAAAAATAATAAGCTCGGGTCTTTTTCCTTCTGTCTTCTCTTTCTTTTCTTTCTTGACACCATTGGATTATCTTGATCTTCCCAACTTTAATTCTTGGCCTTTGGATCCTCTTTTCTTGCCTCGGATCGCTGAGGTGGAGGTGAAACACGTGAGGTAATTTTGGACTGAGGTGGAAGAGGTGATGGTGATGGGAGAGGGATTTGGGGAAAAAGAGAATGGGATTTTGGCGGTTTACTTCTTTGGGGAAGGAGACAAGGTAGCGGCTGAGCTAGATTAGAGTTAGGGATTTTGACTTCTTGGATTGGGGATTTGACCAAATTTAGAACCGGCTTTAGCTATATAAGAAGTATGGGTCGGGTTAAGGGCTTGAGTGTGGGCCGGTTTAAGTGTTTGTTGGGTCCGGTTGGTGTAGTATTGGGATGGGTTGGGGTTATTGTTGTTGGGATTTGTTGGTTTAAGTGGGTTGGGATTTAGCGGAATTGAGTGGGCTGGTGGTGGATCCGGTTGTAGTATGTTTAGAGTAAATTTAAGTTTAAACCAAGGACCAAAGGAGTAATTATGCAAAATGTGGGGACCAAAACTGCCGAATCTTCAAAGCTAATCCAGGGACCAAAATTGCCAAGCTTATTATTCCAAGGACCAAAAATTTATTTTTTACTATTTGTTTTTATTTTTTTCAAGCTTGAGGGACTAGACTTGCCATTTGCAAATTTTGTTTGTTTTTCAATCTTTTTCAATCATTTTGCATATGGAAAACACAAAGACACATTTCAAAGATATTTTTATCATTATTTGATCGTTGTCAAGTGTTTTTGGTTGTTTTGACTCGAAAATTGGACGAAAAGATATGTGTAAAACGACACATATCAAATCCCCCACACTGAGCAATTGCTAGTCCCTAGCAATTTTTTATGAAAAGTTGATGGATGTATCTCTTTACCAGAAGCCATCACCTCTGGAGTAGCCAAATGTTTTAGTTCAAGTAAGAACTATGGTACACTGATAACCATATGATTTTGAGCAAATCATCAGCTGCCAACGGATTTGGTTTGTCTTTACCAGAAGCCGTTTGCTTCTGGACTAGCCAACTCTTAGATAAAACAACTTATTATCTTTGGTGAGCTGATGACCAATTATGGTTTTCCAACTGCCTTTACCACAAGCCATAATCTTGCGGGCTAGCCAACTCTTCATCTTTTTAGGATATGGTGAGTCGAATACCATACAATTTTTGGCAAATTGTAAGCCGTAAACGGATTTGATATATCTTTACCAAGAGCCGTTTGCTCCTGGATTAGCCAATCCTTTTGTGTGTTAGACATGGTGGACTGATAACCATTTGTTGTGTAAGTGCAAAACACTTACACCAAAAAAAAAAAAATTTGGCCAAAAATGGGGGAATTAGATGGTTTATATACGTGATTAAATTCGTGAGAATTCCCCCCACACTAGAAATGAATATTGTCCTCAATATTCAAAGTACCGGCTGTTATGCCGAAACTGAGAACGTAAAAGGGAAATATTACGGGCCATTTATTTTATTTTTGTGTTTGCAAAATTTTTTTTTTTTTTTTTTTTTTTTTTTTTTTTTTTTTTTTTTTTTGAAAATTATATACAACAGCGGGGGGCATCTCCCCCACGCTGGAATCAAGTCATTTTTCTCCAAGGAGTACAACGGAAGTTGTATTCCCGGGTCGTTATCCCCAACGAAGGCTGAATGAAATTTTGTGATCTCGAATCGTGCACGTGTTTGAATGATGAATAAGATGTGATTTGGTTTTCTAACTACGATATGCGAGCATAAAATAAAAACGACTTAAAAAGAGAAAAACAATTTAAGAAAAATAAACGTGATTAAAAAAAAACGTAATTGGAATAAAAGAGCGCGAATTAACGAAAAAGAACGGGAAAGAAAACGAGAACGACGAACGAAACTAAAAACGTTTAAAACTAACTCTACGGGAATTAAACTAATTTTTCTTCTCTCTAATCGACAAAATTAAATTTTACGAAAACGATTTACATTTTTTTCTAATTAAAATTTAATTCAATACTTGATGGAACAGTTTAAACATAAGAAAGAAATAAAAAGTTTTAGCTAAGAATTAGCAAACTTAAAATAAAAACACATTCGTAAAAGATAGAGTAAAATAAAATGACTACTAAAATACTAGATTAGATCATCAGGTAGACAAAATTACATTTGCAAAAGAAAAGAACTTTAAATTCGTAAGAAGAATTCGAAAGAGATAAAGCTAATCTATTTAAGAAAGTTGGAATAAAAGTAAATGAAAACATGACATTGAAATTTGCATACGAACCACATAAGAAACATTAATTAATAGTAAAAGCTACTAGTTATTGCATTAATTGAGATGAAATTGTAACAAAAATAATGATTTAATGCTAGGTGACGTGTGTGGATCTTGATGGTGTCACCGACCCTAAGATGGAGAAGGTCCATGTCTGCTGATGTACCAAGAGTGCAGGGCAAAAACTGCCTAGTTCAAGGCTTCTAAAAGCTATCTTAAGCTAATGTAAAAATCTAACAAAAAATACTACAGCTAGTTGAGCTAGGGAACTATACTAATCTAGAAATTCAGCTTATGATAGCTTAAATTGAGAGCTATAGAAAATCTTAAAAATCTGCAAAACTGTGAAAAGTCAAAATCTAGAACTGTTATGCTAAGTATGGACTGAAATGGGTGATTCTTACAACCAGACCTATAGAGTTCTAGCACACACTGAATATGATTGATAACACACCTTAGAAATGCAGAAATGAGGTCCAAAGTGGGCTAGCTTATGAGGAGCTTATTATAGCAGTTCAGTCCTTGTGTTTGAACTCTTCAACTCAAAACCTATAAAAAACTCAAAACAAGCAATGTGATAATGAAACAAGCTTATATAAGCTAAATTAAGCTCAATGGAAACTGACCAAATGGTAATGCAACAGTAAAAATGGGTTTTGACCCAGTTTGACAATTAAAACAAACACCCCTTTAGTAGGACTGTTTTGTGATTTAAAGCCCAATGACCAAATTAAGCTGTGAAATATTAAAATAGATAAATTACCAACTAGATTAACTCCTAAAAAGCACTAAACAACCATCAACAAGCACTGAATTGAGCAATACAGATTTTTGACTTATGTTGACTTTTGACTATTTAACACTGACTTTTAATTAAATATGGAAATGAGTACACAACTGATAAAACTAGAATCAACAACTTAAAAAGACTCCATTTAACTGAGAAACAAGCAACCAAAGAAACATTAACAATAAGCTAAAAGCAGTTGACTATTGTTTGACTATCGTTGACCAAATAAGCTTAAAACCGAATGAAAATTAAATTGAGATAGCAATAAATTCAAACGAGTACACTTCTTGCAAAATTTAACAAACACTGGAAATTAAATTACAATCATTTAAGAAAACAGGTTTAAACTAGTTTCTACACTAAAATGGTCTAAAGCAGTGACAGCTTGAACTCTTGGCTTCTTTCTTCTTTAAATATCTGTCCAAAAAGCTTCTCTCACCCTCCTTATCAAATCCCATTCGTCCATTTATCTTTAATCAATCTCAACCGTTAATCTCAAAAATGGCGGGAAACTTGGATTGTGGTGTTTAACTTTTTCTGCCCACGTGAAGGGTAGGTGACACGTGATAGCTAAGGAAGGCGTGTATCAGTGAAAGGTAAGGGAGAAGTTGGTATTGTCAGGGGAAAGGTGGATTGGTGGTAACCTGGTTTGGGTTAGTGGTATTTGGCAGGTTTTGGGGTAAAAAGAAGAAGGGATTGACCGGTTGGTTTGAGTTGACCGAAGTGTTTAGCAAAAATACGGGATAGGGTAAGTTGAGGGTTGGGCTTTTGTGGTAATTGGGCTTTGGTTTAGTGGATAAGGGTTACGTGGTGATGGGTTAGGATAAGGATTGGGTTATAGGTTTTAATGGTTTTGGTTTAGTTTTAGGGATTAGTTTAGGATATGGTTTAAAGTTTAGGGACTTAAGTGTAACATTTGGATTTTGAGGGACTGAATTTGTAAGTTTTCAAAAATTATCAAAAGGATCATTTTTGCCAAATTTTAATAGTACAAGGACCATCAAAGACAATTTTCCATTTTTTGAAAATCAAAGACTACTTTTGACAATTTTTAAAACTCTAGGGACTAGACTTGTCATTTATGCAAACTTTGTTCATTTTTTATCTGTTTTTAATCATTTTGCATCTGAGACATATAAAAACACAATCTAATGATATTTTCTGTATTTTGAAGCATTTTAAAGTGTTTTTGACTGTTTTTGTAGTCTAAATGTGACAGAAATGATGAGTATTTAGACACTCATCAATCCCCCACACTAAACTATTGCTAGTCCCTAGCAATCTTTTATGAAGATTTAATGGATTTTTCTCTTTACCAGATATCCATCATTTCTGGAGTAGCCAAATGTTTCAGTTCAAGTAAGAACTATGGTACACTGATAACCATATGATTTTGAGCAAATCATCAGCTGTCAACGGATTTGATTTGTCTTTACCAGAAGCCGTTTGCTTCTGGACTAGCCAGCTCTTAGATAAATTACAACTATTATCTTTGGTGAGCTGATTACCAATTATGGTTTTTCCACATGCCTTTACCACAAGCCATAACCTTGCGGGCTAGCCAACTCTTCACTAATTAAAGATATGGTGAGTCGATTACCATACAATTTTAGGCAAATTGCAAGCCATAAACGGATTTGATATATCTTTACCTGTAGCCGTTTGCTCAGGATTAGCCAGTCCTTATGTGGGTTAGACATGGTGGACTGATAACCATTTATTGCGTTCTAAGTGAGAAAAAAAAATTTAAAATTTTGGCCAAAATGGGGGAAATAGGGTAAATATGCGATCAAATTCGCGAGAATTCCCCCCCACACTTAGAACTGAATATTGCCCTCAATATTCAAAGTACCGGCTGTTAGGCCGACACTTAGAACGTAAAAAGGCAATACTTAATAGCCATTATATTTTATACATAAACTTTTTTTTTTTTTTTTTTTTTTTTTTTTTTTTTTTTTTTTTTTGTTGAAAAATTTATACATATATACAACATGTGGGGCATCTCCCCCACACTTAGGTGGTAGAACAGAGAAAGAAGTCAGAAATACGGGTGAAAACCCATATGGTGTGCTTGAGTTTTTGATCACCGAGTCACTAGCTTGACTCGACCCCGCATTCATTTGTTCTTGGGGAAGTATCATGTGGAAGAGATAATCTCCATCGGACTTTCATTCAAGATGTTTGGACAAACATTTGAAGCACGTGAAAGTTCCACACCGATGAGATGTACACAGATCCGGCTCACAAATGATAAATGAAAATGCCGGGATCAAAGATAGTGTCTTCATTCCCGAAGGAGTGAAGAACAGAAGAAGTCACCGTGTAGGTGAAGAAAAGAAAGAAAGTCATGATAAAAATCATGACTAACTCATCATCATCAGAAGGAGAATTCATGATTTCAGGATCATGAATCTCGTCATTTAAGCTCATTTGATCAAGACATATTATGGGTGTGTCTAGATCAAAGTAGAAACTATCATACTCCGGTGGAGATATGATATGAGTGAGTTCACAGGAGAACTCCTCAAAGGTGAATGAATCATATTCTGGATTGATGTGAGTGAGTTCACAGGAGAACTCATCAAAGGTAAATGATTCATAATCGGGGAGAGAATTATGAGAATGAGAAGTGGTACTGCCACTAATCTTCTCTCCCACAGGATCAAAAGTGAAGGCTTCAAATTCCGGTATAGAATCATCGGAACAAATATCACTATCCTTAATGGGGATAGGAGACGAAATGGGTTTCTCTTTGAAAGCCTCGATTTTAGAAATGAGAAGACTGACATTCAATAATGTAGCACGAAGGGCTTCATCTCTGATTTCAGTGTCAATTTCTTCATCATTCTCTTCTTCTAAGCTGATTGGCTCAGAAGGAAATTCTTCCACATAACTGATGTCTCCACAAGATAACGAATCGTCATCATTAGAATCGGAGAACATCTCATCATGATCAATTTGGAAGATAAGAGGAGGAAGAGGGATATCGCACAAATGCTCGAGGATCCCCTGTGACTCTCTGTGGATTGGAACAAGGTCCTCAACACTAGACTTTATGAATTCGTCCGATTCCTTTTCAGGAACAGTGTCAGGAAGCTCATTCCCCATGATAAGAGAGTGAGTGTGAATCTCGGGTGCGATAAGTTCAGACTGAGGGAGATAAGAAAGACTAGCACACATAGAGTTTATATTTTTCATGTGTTCTTCTGCTAGCAATTCTTGCATACTCTTATCTCCCTGTGCATCCACGGAAGGAGTCTCAACTGATGAACTGGATGATTCTTTGTAATATTCCATCATTTGAATAGAATCCTCGTCATCATCGTCATCATGAATGAAACGGAATTGAGAGCTAGATCTGGCTGCTTTTTCTCTTTGAATTGATTCCTTAACAGATTTTTCAAAAGCATTTTGGGAATCTATTTTAGCAGCCCGTTCTTCGGCTAACAATTCTCTCATGGATTTTTCTTTTGGATTATCACGGGAATGTCTCAAATCTTTCACTAAATTTAGAAGATCTAGGAGAAGATTTTGAGGAGGTGGCTGAGGCTGAGGTGCCTGATCCATCTGGTACTGTGGAGGTAGGTCTTGATACGGATAGTCATAATTGTTACAAGGAATTGGATTCCCTGCTTGACAATCAGAGCTGAAATGGGGACCTCCACAGTACTCACAACAATATGATTGTTGTGACTGGCATGGTGAATAATATGGAGTCTGGTAATTCTGAGTGTCAAAAGTGTTTCCAGCTTGACACTCAAATCCTTGGTGAGGACCTCCACAAAATTCACACGAGTTATGTTGATTATACGAAGATAGGTCGGGCTGTGGTGGGTAGTAGGAAAAATTTGAGGAGTCGTGAAATGAGGTCGGATTAGGATCATAATCAAATGAATTCCTCGAACCACAAAACAAACAACTCCCGTTCCAAATATCATTACCACACTGTACACACGTACACCAGCGACATGGTGAACCAAAAAGAGGCTCACCACAACCGACACAAGGAATTAACGATTCCATTTGAGAGTTAAGAGAAGGAATCGGTTCATTCAAAGAATCAACAAAACCAACATGGTGATCCGAATGACTATCAAGTCTCGAAGAACATTTTGAAAAATCCGGAGGTGGGACAAGTGGTGTGCTCTGAGAGCTAGCAATTTCCACCACTTCCGTTTTAGTCCCCGGTTCTTGTTCTTGAGAAACACATAGAATAGGCAAGTCATTCTTTTTAGTCACCGCCCTAAGCTCTGCATGATTTCTCCTAACCGTAAATTGTGAAAGGGTTGGATCAAATCTTGACGGTTTGTGAGCAATTGTGGGCTCAGATTTTTGGACAACCGCGGGTTGGACGTAGTTAGCACTTCCAATGTTAGAGGGAAGTACATGGTCCTTTGTCACCCCGGTTTCTCGTTCCATTTCCCTCACCGGAGAGGGATTAGGAATCGATGGTCCACGATCAACACGAATTCTCGACATTTTTGACAAGGCCTGAAGTTTTTCAATGTTGTTTAAGGCCATAAGTTCAAAGAAATCATCGTCGAGAGATGCCATCAAACAGAAAAAAGATAGAAGAGGTTAGAATCAAAAGGATAGAGGGTAAAGGGAGGAAGAATCAAAAAGGGTAGGAGGGTAAAGATGAATATTTTTGGATTTTTGAAATACATTTTATGAATAATACAAAGGAAAAAGGAAAAATAAATTTGAAATGAAAATCTTTTTGGGTTTTTATAAGAGAATATTTACGAGATTCAAAACACACAACGATAAACGAGATTTAAAAATTCGCGTCAGCCCTCCCCGGCAGCGGCGCCAAAATTTGATCGGTTAAAATCAAGTCGTTATTTATTTCCAAAGAATACAATGGAAGTTGTATTCCCGGGTCGTTATCCCCAACGAAGGCTGAATGAAATTTTGTGATCTCGAATCGTGCACGTGTTTGAATGATGAATAAGATGTGATTTGGTTTTCTAACTACGATATGCGAGCATAAAATAAAAACGACTTAAAAAGAGAAAAACAATTTAAGAAAAATAAACGTGATTAAAAAAAAACGTAATTGGAATAAAAGAGCGCGAATTAACGAAAAGAACGGGAAAGAAAACGAGAACGACGAACGAAACTAAAAACGTTTAAAACTAACTCTACGGGAATTAAACTAATTTTTCTTCTCTCTAATCGACAAAATTAAATTTTACGAAAACGATTTACATTTTTTTCTAATTAAAATTTAATTCAATACTTGATGGAACAGTTTAAACATAAGAAAGAAATAAAAAGTTTTAGCTAAGAATTAGCAAACTTAAAATAAAAACACATTCGTAAAAGATAGAGTAAAATAAAATGACTACTAAAATACTAGATTAGATCATCAGGTAGACAAAATTACATTTGCAAAAGAAAAGAACTTTAAATTCGTAAGAAGAATTCGAAAGAGATAAAGCTAATCTATTTAAGAAAGTTGGAATAAAAGTAAATGAAAACATGACATTGAAATTTGCATACGAACCACATAAGGGTGGTGGCAACCATACCTCCCAAAAAAACTCATACCTCCCAACCCACCAATAATATCATTCCACCTCACTCACACTTTTTCCATACCTCCCAACCCTTTTTTAGTGGCAATGGTCACTTTTTTCATACCTCCCAAACCACCAATTTTTTTTTTTTTTTTTTTTTTTTTCATAAATAAATAATTTAATAAAAACATAATATTTCATTAATAATTAAAATAAAAATACATAATACTTTTAAAATAACCAATATTTTTTACTTTGTATTTGAATTTAAAAAAAATAAAAATAAATAATAAAACCAAACATGCAAAAAAATAACCAACTGCCTTGTCTTCTTCCACTCCAAAGTTCCAAACCTTCCTTCACTCATTTTTTCCCTCCATTGTTGCAAAACCCAGAAAGAAAAAAACCTTCCCTCCATTGTTGCAAACCTTCCACTCCAAATTAAATCCACTATTAAAAACTTTGAATAAACAAAACCCAGAAAAAAAAACCCAACGTTCAAAAAATAACCCAAACCGCGGCTGTGTATTTTGCCGTTGAACCAAACCGCCCACCCAAACCGCTGGGGTGGCGGCGGTGTTCCCCGGCGGTTTGGGGCAAACCGCTGGCCTTAGCGGCATGGCTGCCAGTACCCTAAGAAACATTAATTAATAGTAAAAGCTACTAGTTATTGCATTAATTGAGATGAAATTGTAACAAAAATAATGATTTAATGCTAGGTGACGTGTGTGGATCTTGATGGTGTCACCGACCCTAAGATGGAGAAGGTCCATGTCTGCTGATGTACCAAGAGTGCAGGGCAAAAACTGCCTAGTTCAAGGCTTCTAAAAGCTATCTTAAGCTAATGTAAAAATCTAACAAAAAATACTACAGCTAGTTGAGCTAGGGAACTATACTAATCTAGAAATTCAGCTTATGATAGCTTAAATTGAGAGCTATAGAAAATCTTAAAAATCTGCAAAACTGTGAAAAGTCAAAATCTAGAACTGTTATGCTAAGTATGGACTGAAATGGGTGATTCTTACAACCAGACCTATAGAGTTCTAGCACACACTGAATATGATTGATAACACACCTTAGAAATGCAGAAATGAGGTCCAAAGTGGGCTAGCTTATGAGGAGCTTATTATAGCAGTTCAGTCCTTGTGTTTGAACTCTTCAACTCAAAACCTATAAAAAACTCAAAACAAGCAATGTGATAATGAAACAAGCTTATATAAGCTAAATTAAGCTCAATGGAAACTGACCAAATGGTAATGCAACAGTAAAAATGGGTTTTGACCCAGTTTGACAATTAAAACAAACACCCCTTTAGTAGGACTGTTTTGTGATTTAAAGCCCAATGACCAAATTAAGCTGTGAAATATTAAAATAGATAAATTACCAACTAGATTAACTCCTAAAAAGCACTAAACAACCATCAACAAGCACTGAATTGAGCAATACAGATTTTTGACTTATGTTGACTTTTGACTATTTAACACTGACTTTTAATTAAATATGGAAATGAGTACACAACTGATAAAACTAGAATCAACAACTTAAAAAGACTCCATTTAACTGAGAAACAAGCAACCAAAGAAACATTAACAATAAGCTAAAAGCAGTTGACTATTGTTTGACTATCGTTGACCAAATAAGCTTAAAACCGAATGAAAATTAAATTGAGATAGCAATAAATTCAAACGAGTACACTTCTTGCAAAATTTAACAAACACTGGAAATTAAATTACAATCATTTAAGAAAACAGGTTTAAACTAGTTTCTACACTAAAATGGTCTAAAGCAGTGACAGCTTGAACTCTTGGCTTCTTTCTTCTTTAAATATCTGTCCAAAAAGCTTCTCTCACCCTCCTTATCAAATCCCATTCGTCCATTTATCTTTAATCAATCTCAACCGTTAATCTCAAAAATGGCGGGAAACTTGGATTGTGGTGTTTAACTTTTTCTGCCCACGTGAAGGGTAGGTGACACGTGATAGCTAAGGAAGGCGTGTATCAGTGAAAGGTAAGGGAGAAGTTGGTATTGTCAGGGGAAAGGTGGATTGGTGGTAACCTGGTTTGGGTTAGTGGTATTTGGCAGGTTTTGGGGTAAAAAGAAGAAGGGATTGACCGGTTGGTTTGAGTTGACCGAAGTGTTTAGCAAAAATACGGGATAGGGTAAGTTGAGGGTTGGGCTTTTGTGGTAATTGGGCTTTGGTTTAGTGGATAAGGGTTACGTGGTGATGGGTTAGGATAAGGATTGGGTTATAGGTTTTAATGGTTTTGGTTTAGTTTTAGGGATTAGTTTAGGATATGGTTTAAAGTTTAGGGACTTAAGTGTAACATTTGGATTTTGAGGGACTGAATTTGTAAGTTTTCAAAAATTATCAAAAGGATCATTTTTGCCAAATTTTAATAGTACAAGGACCATCAAAGACAATTTTCCATTTTTTGAAAATCAAAGACTACTTTTGACAATTTTTAAAACTCTAGGGACTAGACTTGTCATTTATGCAAACTTTGTTCATTTTTTATCTGTTTTTAATCATTTTGCATCTGAGACATATAAAAACACAATCTAATGATATTTTCTGTATTTTGAAGCATTTTAAAGTGTTTTTGACTGTTTTTGTAGTCTAAATGTGACAGAAATGATGAGTATTTAGACACTCATCAGTCTTACCGATGTGTTTAGCCGAACGGGGCTTCTTTATCATTGCTCGTGTGTAAAACGCCAAAAACCATTAATGTGTTCGTTTAATTGAGCGCCGCCGTTTTTACCGTGCATTTTGAGATCATGACACGTGGGCCATGTGTCATCGTGTGAACAATAGGGTGCCACGTTAGCGTCTGACACGACGCGACGTTTCGCACCCTCTTTCTGTTGCCTATAAATAGGCGCATTTACTTCATTTCAACCACCGTAATTAATTTCTTACCTCTGACACGTTGTTCGTTCGTCTCTTTTATCCCGTTTTTTATTTGTTCGTTTCGTCGTTCGTCTAAGTTAAAAGGTACGTTCCTCCCTATTCTCATCTTATTATCGTTTGTTGTTCGGCTATACTCTTCATCCTTCGGTTAAGCAATGTCCCATCGGTCTGTTTCCTCCCGGGAGGGTGACCTTTCGGAAGCCGAGAGTTTTATTCCAAAGTTCGACATGCGAAAGTATACCAGCAAGATGGACGAAACGGATCTGACCCTGTTACTAATGGACCATCCTATTCCGGAAGATCTTCATCCGAGGCTCCCACCGCCTGATATGACGATAGATCAAATACCTTCCGACGCTATAGGGTTGTATCTAGAGGATTTCTCCGAAGGCGGTATCACCGTGCCCTTCTCGGAATTTTTATTGGACGTTATCAGGCATTGGCAAGTGCATATATCTCAGATGGTTCCGCTAGGCTTGCATCGGGTCACTTTGTTTGAAGTATATTGTAGGAGTTTACATATCACCCCGACGGCTCCCCTTTTTCGAGCGTTTTACAAGTTAAGTAAACAGGGTGAGTGGTTTTCCTTCGAAAAGAGGGGAGGGAAGGAAAAGAGGGTTTGTTTTAATGAGATCTTAACCGGTTTGAAGGGATGGAAGAAGAAATTCTTTTTGATAGACAGACGAGCGATTCCTTTTGCCATGCCGTGGAGACATCATTACTCGGATATTTCGGACCCCTTTCCGAGGAATGAGTTTTCAGTGGCGGATGCCGATAGGCTTGCCGAGCATGTGATTGACCTTATCCAAATTCCGAGGGGTTTTCATTATGCTCTTGGGTTATCATCTCATTGGGAACATCCCGGTTTCCGGGCGGCGCTTAGGGATGCCGAAGGAGAGGGTATAGCCCTCCTCTTCTTGTTTTCTATGTTGTCGTATCTATTATTATTATTTATTATATATATATATATATATATATATATATATATATATATATATATATATATATATATATATATATATATATATATATATATATATATATATATTTTTTTTTCTTTAAGTGATGTATGTATTCTTGACTTGTTTGTTTGCAGCTTTGACAATGTCCGAGTATCTACGCAAGCCGGAGCGTCGAAAGGGAGCTAGCATGGTTAAGGGGGATAAGCTCCGAGAGGGACAAACTCTACCACTGCACGTGGTTGAGCCTGCTCGGATCAATGCCGATGTTCCGGAGAAAACTCCTACGATGAAGGCCGTAGAGATACCTCATGAAAAGGTTCTAGAGGCGAAGAGAAGGAAAGAGGAAGCTGCCGCTCGCCTGGCGGAGAAGACGAAAGGCAAGGGGGCCGGAGGGAGTAGTACCAGTAAACGTCCTTCCGGTGGGAACCTTTCTTCTCGCCCGGTTAAGAAGAATAAACCTGCTGCTGATGTGTCTTTCATCGACTTGGATTCTTCTGGTAACGTTCCGGCGCCCCATCCGCTCCGCTCCTTCCCTGCGGATCCGTCTGCTAAAGATCATGAGAGAGAGGAGGGGGCGAGTAGCCAATTTACGTCCGGTCAAGATGGTGAGTTGTGTATCCTTCTTCTTATTTTCTCTCCCATCTTTTTTTTTCTTTTTTTTTTTTTTTTTTTTTTTTTTTTTTTTTTTTTGCATGTGTTTTGATCTCTGTTTCTTTTTGTAGGGAGTCCCCTTGTTTCTCATGGCCGAGGGAAAAGGATAGAGAACATGGAAGGTTTGGATGAGATGGGTCAGATGGGTGATGATGAATCCAGTTCCGGAGAGATTTTTGCGCCTAACTGGTCCGTTAGGACGGATGCCCGCTTGACTGGGTCCTCCGTCTGCCGGGAGATGATGGCACATTTGGCAACTCCCTGCGAGGAACAATACTTGATGAACTTGAGTGACGATGATGCTTGCAGCCGTGCCTGGATGTTGCTCGGAAAGGGCGCTGTTGCACAAGCGGATATTCTTCTTCGGTTTGAGACTTTACTTGATGAATATAATGCTCTTGCGGCTGTTCATGAGAAGTGTGCCGAACAGGATCCGGCAGCGTTAGAGAAGTTGAGGGCTGAGAACGTTGATTGTCAAGCAACTATCCAAAGTCTAACCGGGCGAGTTTCTGAGTTGGTGAAAGAGAAAGAGGGGCAGGGTGAGTTGCTTAAGTCTTTGGAAGCCGAGCTAAATAGAACCAAGGAACAGTTGGCCGAAGAGCGAAAAGATAACCAAGAGCTGAGAAAAGAAAGAGAGGATTTGGCGGTCCGGATGGGTACCACCGATATGGAACGTATCCGAGTTATTAAAGACTTTCTTCCGGAAATGGTCCGCCGTCTTCTTGGCAGCCACGAGTATAAGCAATCCTTGGCTATCCCTTTCAACCTTTCGTCTGATGCTGGTTTTATAAATGGGATATCTGTCGACCGCAATCCGGAACAAGCCGCCGAGATTCTAGCTGATTTTGAGGGCTTAGATTTGGATGCCGAGACAAAATAAAGGCTTTGTTTGACCAACTCTTCACTACTGAATACCCATACATCCGAAAGGTTAGTGGCGCTTGCTACAGGCCGATGGCCGAGATCCTAGAGCTCCATCCAGATCCTGCTCCTACCGGACCAACCCACACTTCAACTGCCGACGAGTCTGCTGATAAGGATGTTACCTCTGAGAATGTTGGTGTTGGTAGTGGGAGTGGTGTGACCGAAGGGTCTGTGCCTGAAGGGTTTGTGGTGGTTCAAGGTCGCTTGGTTAGCATCGCAGAATCTGCCGAAGAGAATATTGAGCATGCTGAAGAGAATGTTGAAAAGAATGCCGATGGGAGTACCGAGGGGAATGCTGCATCATAAGTTTGTCTGTTTGTTGGTCCGGACTGCCTCCATTTTGACTATGGACAAAGGTTGTTCCGGACCTTGTGAAGCTTTTATCTAACCTTGTACCGCCACGTTTGTTGGTGCGCCGCCTGTGGCCACCTTTTATTGTTATCTTGTAATAAACATTCTTTATTAAGGTGTTCTAGTTGTAGTTCGTCATGGCCGGAAGGCTACGATTCCGGCCCTTTTGCTAATGATGATTTACTCATTTTTGCTAAGTCTGGTTTTGTTATGTGTGCTTTTCCGTATATACTTTTTGCTTGTCGTATTGTTTATTGAATGTATTCGATTTCTCCATGTTGTTTCGAAGTTTGGATACTACCGTCAGGGAAGGTTATGCTTCGGTATAATCCTTTCTGTTTCAACCTTAGGTTGCCGTTAGGGCGGATACGCCTCGGCTTGTGCCTTTTGATAATAAAGATTTTACATTGCCGTTAGGGGCGGATACGCCTCGGCATGTGCCTTTTTATGCTAAGGACTTTATATTGCCGTTAGGGGCGGATACGCCTCGGCATGTGCCTTTTTATGCTAAGGGCTTTATATTGCCGTTAGGGCGGATACGCCTCGGCATGTGCCTTTTTATGCTAGTCTTTATATTTGCCGTTAGGGCGGATACGCCTCGGCATGTGCCTTTTTATGCTAAGGACTTTACATTACCGTTAGGGCGGATACGCCTCGGCATGTTCTTCATTATTTTGCCGTTAGGGGCGGATACGCCTCGGCTAGATAGTGGCTGCGCGGGCCGGATGAGGGTAGCTAATCCTCGCCGGAGCCGCACGATTGCCTTACCTTTGTTTACAATAATATGCGGAAAATTTTCTCCTCTTCAACCCGGAGGAGAATATATAACATTTCATAATGAATTTGTTTACAATGGCTCATGGCCTTACATTTTTGTTTCTAAAGAAAGCATTTCCTTAGGTTGATTGCATGCCATTTCCTGGGTACTTCTTCCTCCTCCATAGTCTCTAACTTGTAGGATCCACATTGATATGCTTCGGTGACCCGGTAGGGTCCTTCCCATTTTGGACCTAGCTTGCCTTGGTCTTCCGCACGGCTTGCTTCATTTTTCCGGTAAACGAAATCTCCCGGTCTGAAAGATACCGGACGGACTTTCTTATTATAGTATTGTTCAATCTTTTTTTTGTATCGTGCTTCCCTTATTGCTGCTTCTTCTCTTCTTTCTTGTAATAGGTCTAAATTTAAGCGCATCTCTCTTTCGTTCAGTTCCTCGATCCGGCGGGTATCATCTTCGTCTATGCCCTCTCGTATGACCATTGTCCGGTGAGTTGGCATGCCGATCTCAGCCGGTATTACTGCCTCGCTGCCGTACGTTAGGCTGAAAGGCGTTTCTCCATTGCTTTGTTTTAGCGACGTTCGGCAAGCCCATAAAACGTTTGGCAGCTCATCTACCCATCCGGCTCTCGTTCGACCCAACCTTGTCTTAATTCCCTCCAGTAAACTTTTGTTCGCTCTTTCGACGAGGCCATTCGCCTGTGGATGTGCCACGGCGGTGTTTATCTGCCGGATGTTCAGCTTCTCACACCATTGCTTGAAAGGGTTATCGACCAACTGCTTTCCGTTATCCGTTACGATTACGCTCGGTAAATCGAAGCGGCAAACTACGTTGTCCCATACAAACTTTATCACGTCCTTTCCTGTCACCCTTGCCAGCGGTTTGGCTTCTATCCACTTGGTGAAGTAGTCGATGGCCACTATGACGAATTTTATTCTACCGGCTGATTCTGGTAGCGGGCCAAGGATGTCCATGCCCCATTGATAGAATGGCCAGGGAGCCATGATTGGTGTGAGTGTTGTCTTTGGGAGCTTCGGAACTGGAGCATGAATTTGACATGAGTCGCACTTCTGAATCTCGTTACGAGCATCCCGGTGCATGGTTGGCCAGTAATATCCTTGCCGCATTGCCTTTGCCACAACGGATCTTGGTTTCAGATGCATTCCGCATGCCCCCATGTGTATCTCCCGGATCACATAATTCGCCTGTAACGGACCGACACATCGTAACATGGGAACCAAGTAGCCCTTCTTATATAGTATCCCATCCTCCATTGTATATTGGCTGATCTTCATTCTCAACGCCCGAGCGTCGTTTTGGTCTTCCGGCCATACTCCCTCTTCGAGGCATCGAACGATGGGGGTCATCCAATTGTCTCCCTCTTCGGCCACTATATCATTAATTTCTTTCCCTTCGGTGGATCTCTCTCTTAAGACTTCTACTAGTACTTCCTTCGTCAGGTGATCAAATGCTACTGTAGCCAGCTTGCTTAGCACGTCGGCCTTTTGGTTCTGTCCTCTGGGAATGTTCCGGATGGAGAAGTGTTGAAATTTTGCCATACATTCTTTTGCCTTGGCCAAATATTTGATCATGCTTTCGTTGTTTGCTACGTAATCCCCATTTATTTGGTTCGACACAAGCTTGGAGTCCACTCGCACATCAATACTCTTTACGCGCATCCCTTCGGCTATCCGGAGACCCGCCAGCAATGCTTCGTATCCTGCTTCATTGTTCGTGCTTTCAAAATCGAGCCGGAGGGCATAAGTGTATTCCACACCGTCCGGACTTATCAGAACCAATCCTGCACCGGAACCTTTACTATTGGAAGCTCCGTCGGTATATAGCAACCACTTCCCCACTTTGTCTTTTTCAACTTTCGTAGCCGACTGGCTGAAATATCGCTCCGGACTTTCCCCAATGGGGGTTTCTGAGAGAAAATCCGCTAACACTTGACCCTTGATTGCACTCCGAGGCTCGTAGGTGATGTTATATGCTCCTAGCTCTAAGGAATATTTGGCCAGCTTTCCGGAGGCCTCGGCCTTGTTAAGTATCTGTTTGATGGGTTGATCGGTAATCACCTTGATCGGGTGTGCCTCGAAATACCTTCTTAACCTTCTCGACATATGCAGTAGGGATAATGCTAGTTTCTCCATCGGAGCATAGTTCCTTTCGGCTTCACTGAGTGTCCGGCTCACATAATGCACCGGATGTTGTTTTCCCTTTCTTTCGGTTAAAAGAACCGCACTAACAGCCTCCTGAGCCGCCGCCAGGTACACATAAAGTGTTTCCTTGGGCATAGGTGTTATTAAAGACGGGAGATCCGCTATCAGCTTCTTCATTTCTTGAAAAGCGTTCTCCGCGTCCTCTGTCCATCGGTATTGCTCCTTGTTTTCTTTGGTTATGTTCTTTAAAGTTTCAAAAAATGGTAGTGACCGTTCGGCTGACCGAGCCAAAAACCGATTCAAAGCTGCCAGCTTGCCACTTAGGCTCTGCATTTCTCTTAACGTCCGAGGAGATTGCATGTCCATCAGAACTTTTGTTTTCTTTGGATTAGCTCTGATTCCTTCGGACGTCACCATATATCCCAGAAATTTCCCTTCCTCCATTCCGAATGAACACTTTTTGGGATTCAGTTTCATGTTGATTCTTCTCAGGTTGTCAAACGTCTCGGCAATGTCGGCCAGCATTTCGTTCTCCTCCTTGCTCTTGATGACCATATCGTCTATGTATGCCTCTAAATTCCGTCCTATCTGCGATCGGAAGGCCGTGTCCACCATACGTTGATATGTTGCCCCGGCATTCTTTAATCCGAAGGGCATCTTGGTGTAGCAGTATGTCCCTTGATCCGTATAAAAGGCTGTTTTCTCCTCATCTTCTTTTGACATTTGGACTTGATGGTACCCCTTGTACGCGTCCAGAAAGCATTTGTATTTGAATCCCATTACCGCTTCTATCTTCAGGTCAATTTCCGGCAGGGGATAGTAGTCCTTTGGGCAGGCTGAGTTGATGTTCTTGAAATCGATGCACATACGCCAGCTTCCGTCACATTTTTTGACAAGAACGGGATTAGAGATCCATGTGGGGTATTTGACCGGTCGGACTATTCCTGCCTTCACCCATTCTTCCACTTCCTTCGTTACGGCCAAGCTTCGATCGGGAGCTAGTACTCTGCGTTTCTGACATATCGGTTCCACCGAAGGGTTAGCATTTAGTGTGTGCTCAATAATGCGCCTCGGCACTCCGGTCATGTCTGCCGGTGTCCAAGCGAAAACGTCCATGTTTTTCTTGAGTAGGGATTTGAGCTTCTTCTTGCAGTCGGACGATAAGCTGCCTCCGATGGTTACCAACTGTTCGGGGTAAGCGGGATTTATCATGACTTCTTCCGGCTCACTCGCTCCGACTTTCTTTTCTGCCAGCCCTTCACTTTGTTCATAAGAGACCTTTTGAGACTCTTCTATCCTTCGGCATTCCGAGATAACCATTTGCCGAGCCTTCAGAGTAGCTATTCCCCTTGGGGTAGGAAACTTCATCATGGCATGAATGGTGGACGGAATGGCTCTCAGCAGCCTTAGCCCAGTCCTTCCTAGGATCACATTATACGGTGAAGGTGCACGTATGACGGTGAATTTCATAGTTGTTCTTCGGTATAATCCTTCTTCTCCGAATGATACGTCCAATTCTATTTTCCCCAACGGTTTTGTCACCTGTCCGGCGAAACCCAGCAGATCTGTCTGAGTCTGCTTTAGCCGAGCCTTTATTTCCGGACTCAAATTATCAAAACAATGTTCGAACATGACTTCCACCGAAGCCCCCTCGTCCACGAATACTCTTCTTACCAAGTATCCTTCCATCATGGCTTCGACGATAAGCGGCTCGTCGGATACATCTCCGGCCGGTATGGGAGGAAAGGTTATGGGGACATTCATCCACTTTTCGTCGTGCTCCCTCGACTTGCGTTTCTTCTGCTGTGTTCTTGCACTGACCATGTTGATTATTTTATCCTTGGCCGGAAGATCCTTCTTTGGCGTTCCTTTCCCTTTTTGACGAACATCTTTAACCAAGTGGTTCAACTTTCCCGACTCAAGAGCTAACTCTAACTGCCTTTTCAATTGAAAACAATCGTTCGTATAATGTCCCCTTTCTCCGTGGTAATCACAGTATCTGTCCTGATGTTCTCTCTTGGGTGGGTCTCTCATCGGCCTCGGAGGAGGTAACCGTAACTGCTGCTCCGTGGCTAGGATTTCCTTCGGCCGTTTTATGAGAGAGTCAAGCGTCACACGGGGAGCATCACGATTCTGGTATTCATTTCGCGCCGGGAGATATGGTGCCGGACGGTCTTGGTACCGATACTGGCTCTGTCGATCCTTGGGAGGGTACCCGGATCGTCCCTCGTTCCTATTATCACTCCCCGATCCCCTGTATCCTCTATCATCCTTCCGGAAAGGCCCAGCTGGCCTCTTCCGGTATTGATCGTGGCTTTCCCCTCGCGGTAGCTCGGTATTAGCGAATGCGGCCTCTGCTCTCACGAAGTCATCCACTCGGATCATCATTTCTTCAACAGTTCTGGGGATTTTATCAGCGAATCTTTTGGCCAGTTCCGGACATTTACTCCCGTCCATAAAGGAAGAAATTCTCATAATTTCCGGAGCTCCCTGTATGAACCCCGTTTCTGTAGTCCATCTTTCCTTGAATTCCGGTAAAGTTTCATTAGCTTTCCTTACGATCTTCGTTATCTCTGTTGGGTCTTTGGTACATGCTTTGTGCAGAGAGAAACGGGTTTCGAACTGAGCCCTCAGGTCTGCCCACTCGTCTATGCTACCCGGAGGAAGGCGATTGAACCACCCTCTCGCCCTTCCGTCCAGGGTTTGCTGGAACATTCTACACCAGACGGGCATGGGCCACTCCCCATGACCCGCCGCCCCGGTAAACCGATTGAGGTGATCCTGAGGGTCTGTCGACCCGTCATATAGCTTGATATGCGAAGGCATTTTGTGCTCCGGTGAGGAGAATTCGATGATCCTCCGAGTGAAAGGTGATTTCCTAACTTCCTTGAAAGGTTTATTCAAATCCGCATCTGGTACTTTGTCTCCGGTAACGATTCCCTTCTTCTCCTTCGGCATCTCGGGTCCTTTCGGAGTTTCATCTTCTCCCCAGTCTAGACGTATCGGATGCATAGCACTTTGCCTGTTATGTTCCTGGATCATGGACTTTAGAGCAGAGACGTATCCTTGTAGCTGTTCTCGGGTGACTGCGGGAGACTCGGCGTCCCCGTTTCCGAAGGGTGGTAGACGGAAGGAGGGTGTTTCGGGATCCTTTCCGCCCGACCCTTCCGGACGTTCGGAACCTGACATTCTGAAGCTTTGGTAGATTGAATATCGGTCCCACGGATGGCGCCAATGTTTAAGTATTTTTCTGCAGGTGAGGTGATTCTTCAAAATATCCTTCGGCCTTGAGTCCGTCAAGTCCTTCGGATAGCTGCTAAGAAAATAGACGCGTTAGTCTCGCCCCGGGTGTGACCCCAGGACCAAACTCCGGCGTGAGAGTAAGTATATGAAGGTGGGACGATAAGTATGTTTTGTAAGTTAAGTACTGTGTGTAAAAGAGTTAGTTACCATTACTGTAGAACTGCTCCTTTATATAGTAGTCCCTTTTTTGTCCCTATCGGATGTGTCCAAATGTGCTGACGATCACTTCGGGTGTCAGTTGGAACTTACTCTGTTTGGGGTCTTTTCCCTGAGCTGACATAGTTACTGCAGCTCTGCCACATGCTACTAATATCGGAGTTGACTTCCTGATCTGGAGATGACCGTTGGTCCGAACGGCCTAAGCGGGTCGTTCGGACGTGGAGTCCGTTCGGTCGTGTATGTCCGAACGGATAGACCCTTTCGGAAATCACATGTTCTGAGTTTTGACTTGTTCTGGAATTATTCATTAATCCGAACGACCTGTATGGTCGTTCGGCTAGGGCCGGTCGGCCATATACGCCGACACATGGCTCTAGTCTTCCACATCCAATCCGAAATCATAACCTTGTTCTTCATCTTCAATGCCAGGTCCATCTCAATAAAATATAGCATGTAGCATTTCACCAAACGAGATTGCCTCCTTAAAAACCTTCCCGAGTAAAACCTAAAGGGAAAAACCACGGGTAAGGAAAAAGAGCGCAACTCTCACTTAGGACTCCGCAATTGGCCTTCAAATCTTCGAAAAAGTATAACTTGGAAATCAGCTGGAATAAATGTCTCATAAGCGTCCTAGAAAACTCAAAATCCATAACCTCCAACAGCCCATTACACCACTCAAAATAATTGCATACCAATATCATCCCACTGGCACCATAATTACTATCAATCCAATACCAAAATAACCCAAGTCCGCCTGAAAGCCACAATCCAACACAATAACTGGACTTCAAGAAAACCAAGGGAAATAAGGCCCAACCATCAATCCTCAAATAGTCTTCAAAGCCCAAAATAAAACCACTACTACCCCACACCATAACCGAGATACAACAAGAACCAGGCCAACCATGAAAAGACATATCAAATTGAATAAACCCTCTCTTCCCATCATTAGTTGACCCAGGTGAATAACAAACTGATGGGCCACCAAAAAACCACAAACCCTTACAAGTTACAATCCCAACTATCTGACCCAGTCCAAAAATAATGAAAGAGGCAGTTCACATCCGTCCCAATCCAAAACATAACAAATGAACCCTTTATATTTGGACCAAGCCAATAACAAACAGACAATCCCAACACTAAACATGACCCCCACCAAACATTACCAGACCATAACCCGTCTCCCATAAACACCAATTCTAACCAAACTATTTCCCATTCAGACAAAAAGTAACATTTTTCCCACCATTACACTTTACCACACCAAAATCCCACATCCCAGCAGCCTGCTCAGTTTGACTAGACCATCTAATCTTCAAACTCAATAATCTCAGCCTCACATTATTTCTAACAATACCACTTAACTCCTTAACAGGCCTACTCTTATGTTGAAACCTTTTAAGGTTTCTCTCTTGCCATATAAAATAAACCAGAGCACCCAGAACCAATCTTTGCAAAATACTCCAAATAGACCTATTCACAGGTCTATCGTAAACATAGGAGACAATATCAGTCAAAGCATTAGGAGCAAATCCCAACCTTACCAGATCTTTAAATTCCTGCCACAACTCCATAGAATAGCCACATTCAAAAAATAGGTGATTATGTGATTCAACCATTTAAGAAACCTTAGAAGGTTTCTAAAAATATCTAGGCAATCAAATTCACATAAAAACAAAGATACGCGTTCTATTAGTCCTACATAAAATCAATTTTCATAGATCGTCAAGCATGGTTTATTTTAGAAAGAGCTGACCTCATCGATACTCCAATTCACAGCAACTCTCCATGTTGACTAATGTCTCCTGGATTTCGGCATATATATATGACCGAAAGCTAGCTAGGCTGCTTACGGGTAAAAAGGATTAATGAAGTCGATCTGTAGTGGTTGAAAAATTAAGACAGAATCAAAAAGGATATTTAAGTCACTTGTTTACACATTAGGCCACTCCGCAAGGGCGTGGATCCTTCACCTAAATTCGAAGTTCACGCGCAGGCTACCTTGCCTCCCACCTAAGTTCACACGCGAGTCACATTATCCAAGAAGAAATATGGTGAAGGCTTCACCATTCAGTACATTGAATATGCTGTCCATTTCTTTAAAATGTATCCGTTGCACAAGTAAAAAAAAAAAAAAAAAAATTCAACACCACCCATTTTTCTTCCATAAATACACACAAAACCCATCATTTTTAAACTACTACTTCACCAAAACACAATTAAGAAATCATCTAAACTTCTAATATGGCTTGTCGTCTCCCCCATACTGTCGAACAAATGCAAAAATATATTAAAACACAAACCGAGAAAGACGATACTGCTCGACAACATGCTATTGTCGAAGTTATCAAACAGTTTGAGCACGCAAAGGCACTGAAAGAACGTTTGAGACAACGATACGTGGAGTGCAATGACATCTCCGAAGAAAGAAAAGCTGTGATCGACCAGTTTTTGTATGATGAAGCTCGCAAAGACGGTGCCGTCAGTGAGATGTTGTGGGGTTGTGTGAATCAGATACAGGCCCAAATCTCCAACAAGATCCGTTGGAGTTTTGAGGAAAATGTGGCAGCTGGTTCTGTATCACAACATAACCAACAATTTGTGCAAGGTGCATCAACTTCATCTGATGCATCAAGATTTGTTGAGCAACAACAATATCAACCTCATTTGGATCAAGAAGATGCGGGCTGGAATGAGAGTAAGGAGCGGGAGCTTAGCAGGTTGGAAGCAGAGTTAGAAGCAGAGAAGTTTGCGAACTTCTCTGCGTACGACGATGGTTACCGCTCAGACAACTCTGAGACTTGGGATCACCCGAATTATCTATAACTTAAATTTATCTTTATGTAATGTTTTAATTCCAAGAAGTTTATGTAATGTTTATTTTCAGTTTATGTAACGTTTTCATTTCGTACGTTGTGATTTTAAATTTTAACGTTTACGGTTTTATATTTTTACGTTTACGTTTTTAATTGTGTAAGTATATAAAAAAAAATGGGAGTTATGGTGAAAGATGGGTTTGCCTTGACTAGTAAATGGTGAAGTGAGGTGAAGGGGAATGAGAGGAGAGAGAAAGCTGATGTGGCGCTGGTTTGTATGGTGAAGGTGTGGTGACCTTGCCATCCGGCCTTAGAATCACAAATTCTTTTGTGCCATTAAAAGTTGATTCAACGCAAATAGAGAATGACTTGGTTCATTCCACCAAGATTTTCATTCCAATCCCAATATCACATAAGTTTCAAAAGCAATTCAACAATCATGCATTACAGTAATATATTAATAACTAGAGTAACTAATGAAAATTAAAACACATCATGAAACTCTAATTTTGCATTAAATACCGTACTATAAACAAAGAACAAGAACATGGTTAAACAACCAATAATCCATAAACATCAAACGCAATAGTAAAAACATTGAAATCAAAAAAACGTACAGTACGTAAACATGAAACCCGACAGTACGGAGTATATATAGGACGTACATATATTCCGTTGCATGCATAATGCCCATCTTTACCAACAGTCCTAACCCAGATGCCGCGGCATAAATAGTCATTTACCCTCCTAGTCTAGAGCACTATAAACCCGCCTGCAGTACCTAGCAAGATGCCCAACCGTACCACACTTATAACAAGGTATACGAGCCCTATAACGGTTAAAACAACGATGTCTATCCTTACAGTACCTAGGTATATGCCGATCGCTACCACAGATCCAACAACTAGGTCCAACATCCTCTTCTTCTTCCGCTTCTTCTTCCTCTTCTTCTTCCGCTTCTTCTTCCGCTTCTTCTTGCGGACGCTTATTAAGGCTTTCTTCTTCCGCTTCTTCTTCGGGACGCTTATTAAGGCTTTCTTCTTCCGCTTCTTCCAGACGCTTATTTAGGCTTTCTTCTTCCGCTTATTTAGATTTTCTTCTTCCGCTCCTTCCAGACGCTTATTTAGGTTTTCTTTTTCCGCTTCTTCTAGACGCTTATTTAGGTTTTCTTTTTCCGCTTCTTCCAGACGCTTATTTCGGCGTCCTTCTTCCACTTCTTTCAGACGCTTACTTAGACCTTCTTCTTCCGCTTCTTCCACACGATTATGTAGGCTTTCTAAAAATTTTATGGTTATTTACTACGCTTTTAGGGTGATTTATTGTCTGTTCAAGGTTATTGATTTCTCTATAAACTATGTTGTTCACTTCCGATTTAGGAAGATTAAATATATAACTTGCTGCATATATTCCCAGTTGGTGAACGGTTCAGATTATTTCAAAGACCTTAACACGGTTTAAATATTGATCATCCATGATGAACAAGGGTTTTGTGGACAAGTGGGTTTGTTAAGAAATCGATGAATGAATGAGAGTCTAAACATGTTTTTGATATTTATAGCCACTTGATCGACCAATGTTGAAGCCCTAGTTTTTTTATTTCTCTTGGGTTTTGTTAGCACGGGCTAGTTGTTGGACCTGTGGTAGCGATGGGCTAATGTAAAATAAAGAAACTAATGAGTTTATATTTTTTTTTAAAGGCAACTGTCATTTTTTTGGATGGAGTCGCACCCGTCACATCGGCAGGCCTTCATCCTCCACGTACCCAGACTATGTTGTCTAAACCGGGTTCACGCTGGCGTAGTGGGGATTTTTAACGGCTCCCGCCCGGAAACCGTACCGCCTCCACACGAGTTTCCTTGTTGGAGTAACGGCCGGATGAAAACCGGGAGCGGCTCGGATTCGAACCTGCGCAACATTAGCTAATAGACTTTCCTCTTTATTGCCTTACCAACTGAGCTAGGCCCAGTGGTTAATGAGTTTAT
The DNA here is from genome assembly GCA_021014915.2 of Artemisia tridentata subsp. tridentata. Classification (NCBI taxonomy): domain Eukaryota; kingdom Viridiplantae; phylum Streptophyta; class Magnoliopsida; order Asterales; family Asteraceae; genus Artemisia; species Artemisia tridentata. The sequence goes on along the minus strand of CP139501.1, from coordinate 314,429,817 downwards.
ATTAATGTGCAATTGTTATTTTAAAGTATATTAATGTTTTTAGAGTTTATCAAAATCGTATGAAGACAATAAATTGTTATTGTATGACAATTGTTGTTGTATATGTCTTACATGAATCTTGTATATTTTTTCTTTTCTTTTCTTTTTTCACTCCACTTTTTAAATTATATACGAAGTTTATTACTCAATTTGATAAAAGAGATGAGAGAAAAGTCTATTTAGGGACTAAGTTTTTTTGCAGGGATAAATCCCAACCATCCATCTAATTTAATCTAATGGTTGGGATTAATCTAAGATTTAATATGCAACCTAAGTCCACATCTTTTTCTTGTCTTTTTGTCTTTCTTATTTATTATTTTTTTTCTTTTTTCTTTTTTTGTCTTTTCTTTTTCTATTCCTACCCGACCAAATACAGGTCTTCCTAGGAGGCGTCCCCACCTTTTTCTTTATATCATCCATGGAAGGTGCCCCCACCTTTTTCCTTACAAATTTATTTGTAGCATATATTGTTGATTTTTTTTTTCTTGTATAACGTTTTCTTATGTTTGTTTGTTTGTTTATGCATAATTGTTTCATGGATTAAAAATACGACGAATAAATAAGCATCAACGAGTGTTTTTATCCTTGCTTTGCGACAGGTAGTGCATTTTATTGGGCAGGCGTGTAAGGGAGGGCCGATACTTGGAAGTTGGAAGTGCACGTTAAATCCCTCCAACATATTTTGTCTCAAAAAGCGAAAAAATTGATTCTCCCGTCACATTCCAACGTCATATACAAGCTTAGTTAGTGTCGCGAACTAACGAGCCCAATATTTTAATACTCAAAACTCTATTTGAGTAGCTTGAGCTCGACTCGCTTTGAATCAAGTCAATTTTGAGTATTTTGTCAATCAAATCTCTAAGTAGTTTGCGAGTTATCTCATGTCCTTTACATCCCTACTTACGCTACCAACTTGTCTCCCCATTTTACACATGTACAGATACGTCTTTTTTTTTTTTTTTTTTCTTTTTCCTTTCTTTTTTTAGTCTAAAATTTCGCTCAAGGTGTGTGTTATATATGAGAAACTTACTTTTGTTGTCCCAGTTTCGATACTAAGTTGCAAAATAAAATACTGAATATAAATTGTATATCGAATCTAACCTTCAAACGTTTACAATCTGGTATCTATATATAGTTTTCTAAAAGGTTCCATTGAACCATCATGACTATTCACAAACAGCCATAACCGAAATAAACTAACTTAACTAATTAACCGCTTTTAACTAACAAACGGTTGTACACTATCTAAATGTTACATTTGGTCCTTTGTCTTTTGTATAGAAACAATGTTCAAGATTATCAGTCCACATTCTCCTCCTTAATCTTGATCGTTGCTTCGTCCTAGATCTTGAACTCCGAGCATTTGACGCATAGTGACAAATTTCAATCTTGGTAAAGCTTTAGTCAGTATATCAGCTCTTTGTAGTTCGCCAATAACGTGTTCCACATTGATGTGCCCATTCTCTACGCATTCACGAATGAAATGATAGCGAATGTCGATATGCTTACTTCTTCCATGAAAAACTGGGTTCTTGACTAGTGCTATTGCTGAGATGTTATCAACCTTTAGCGTTATTCTTTTCTCCTTCCAACCCGTTAGTTCACTAAGTAGCCTTTTCAACCATAATGCTTGACATGCTGCTCCAGTAGCTGCCATGAATTCTGATTCACATGATGAGAGTGCCACTGTTGGTTGCTTCTGAGTGCACCAGGTAATAGGTGATTCTCCAAAATAGAATACTATTCCTGTAGTTCCTTTTCCTTGATCAGTATTGATTCCATAACTACTATCGCTATAACCTGTAATCTTGCAGCCGCCGTCCTTCTTGTATATTATTCCATGCCCCTTTGTTCCTTTGATGTATCGGATTACTTGCTTTATTTCCTTTAGGTGATGATCCTTTGGGTCATGCATAAATCTGCTGAGTAGTCCAACTGAGTAACTAAGATCTGGTCTTGTATGTAGTAGATACCTGAGACATCCTATTAAGCTTCTGTAGTAAGTTGCGTCAACTGAGTTTCCATCTTCCGCCTTGACCAACTTAGTACCGGGATTCATTGGTATCTTCGTGTCATTACTATCCATCATACTTGTTTCTTTCAAAATCTTGTTGATGTAACCTGTTTGCTTGATTGTAATCTCTCCTCCTGTCTGAGTAACTTCTATCCTTAGGTAATAAGCTAACAATCCTAAGTCGCTCATTTCAAATTTATCTTTCATCTGGGATTTGAACAAGTCTATTTCCTTTCTTGGAGTGCCCGTGATTATTAAATCATCCACATAAACTCCAACTATCAATGTAGAATTCTTGCTTCTCTTCGTGTAAACTGCTTGTTCGAGATTACATTTCTTAAAGTCCAATGACTTCAAGGTTTGATCAAGTTTCATATTCCAAGCTCGTGGTGCTTGCCTTAAGCCATACAAAGCTTTAGTGAGCTTGTAGACTTTCCCTGAATTTCCTTGTTGAATAAATCCTTCAGGTTGTGTAACATAGACTTCTTCCTTTAAATCTCCATGTAAAAATGCTGATTTTACATCCAAGTGATGTACTTGCCATCCATGATATGCTGCTAGTGCTAATATCAACCGAACTGTCTCTATCCGAGCAACTGCTGCAAATACTTCATCGAAGTTTATTCCTTGTTCTTGTACATATCCTTTTGCTACTAATCTTGCTTTATATTTGATGATCTTCCCTTTTGCATCCCTCTTGGTCTTGAAGACCCATTTGAGTCCTATTGCCTTCTGATTTTTAGGCAAAGTAGTAAGAGTCCATGTGTTATTCTTGTTGATTGAATCCAGTTCTAATTCCATGGCCTCAATCCATTTCTTATCCGTTGATGCTTCCTTGTAGTTACGTGGTTCTTCTTCCGAAACAGTAAACTTTCAGTTTCAACTTCACGTGCATCCTTATATATTTCTGTTATCTCTTTGAAACCTCGTACTGGTGTATCATCAAAATCTGGTCCTGAGCTCCTAACTGAACTATTAGTAGCTTCTTCTTCTTCCTCTTCTGAGTTTGGGTTGTAAGTGTATGTAGGTGGGGTTATTGGTGAGTCTGGATCTGGAGTTAGATCCTGTTCATGATATGTATTATCATCATTTTCTGTGTTGACTGGTGTAGGGTTTTCATTGTCAACTCCTTCTACCACAAAACTTCCCCAAAATGAGTCTTGTATACTTTTTTCCTCTCCATTGTTATTCCAATCCCACGGTTTTGTTTCCATAAACTTTACATCCCTGCTAACATGTTTCCTTTTTCCTTTTGGATCATATAACCTACATGCTTTTGATCCTTCCTCTACTCCTAAGTAAATCATGGGTATGCTTCTATCATCCAGCTTTTGCAAGTGAGGTATTGTTATCTTGGCATAAGCTGTGCATCCGAATATTCTTAGGTTTTCCAGGTTCGGTTTTCTGTTGTAGAGTGCCTCATATGGAGTTTTGTCTACCAGGGCTCGTGTAGGTACCCTGTTGAGTATATAAATAGCGTGTCTAACTGCTTCCACCCAAAAAGTTAATGGTAACTTCATCACTTTCATCATACTCCTCGTAGTTGATAACACTGTTCTATTTCTTCTCTCCACTACTCCATTTTGTTGTGGTGAGTAAGGTGCTGTCAACTGTCGTGCTATTCCATTTTCTTTACAGTACTTGGTGAATTCATTTGATGTGAACTCACCTCCCCTATCTGTTCTTAGCATCCTTAGCTTCAATCTTATTTCCATCTCAACTTGTTTGTCTAAATTCCTTGAAAGTGTTAAATGCTTGATCTTTCGATGTCAGAAGTAAGCCCACATAAATCGTGTACAGTCGTCCACTAACAAGAAAATATATTTCTTTCCGGAGTGTGTGGCTGGACTTATAGGACCACATAAATCTCCATATACTAAATCTAATAGGTTCTTTGAATTGAACTTAGCTTGATTTGGAAATGGTGTTCTACTGTGCTTTCCCAATAAACATGCATCACAAATCTGTCCCGCATGATTTATTCTTGGTATTCCTTCCACTAGACCCTTTCTTGTCATCTTATTGATGTCGTCAAAGTTTAAGTGACCTAGTCTAGCATGCCATAACCATGCTTGGTTATCTATATTTGCTAAAAGGCATATAGGTGCTTCTATTTGTAGTCTAATACTGTAAAGTATATTATTTGATCTTTCAATATTCATCAACAACTTCTTATTCTTATCATACAAGGTCAGTTGGTTTCCATCCATAATGACCTTACAACCTTTCTCTGTGAGTTGTCCTAAACTTAGTATATTGCTCTTGAGGTTAGGTATGTAGTATACATCCGATACTAACTTTTGTTCTTGATTCCTACAACCTATCAATATAGAGCCTTTTCCCTTTATCTTCACATACGATCCATCTCCAAAACGAATGCGTCCTGCCATTCTTTCGTCAATATCTCTAAAATGACTTTTAGTTCCCGTCATATGGTTACTTGCACCATTATCTAGATACCATATGCTTGCATCTGTTGTAGCATATTTTCCGGGTTGAATTTGTCCTTCATTTAGCAGTACTTCCTCGTTTTCAGTTTCGTGTGTTGCCATTAATAGTGATGGTTCTTCGTCTTCTAAGATAAGGTTTGATTGTTCCTGAGTTGTCGATGTTTCTTTGCAGTTTTTCCTAAAATGTCCAAGTTTCCCACACTTGAAACATTTTGTTTTGCTCATATTCCACTCACGTTTATTCCTATTTGACTTTCCTTTGTGAGTTGAGCCTTCCTCCTTTGAGTCATATTTGTTTCTATTACGTTGCTAGTTTCCTTGTGAAAAGTTTGATCTACTTCTGCGATTACCAAATCGCTTTCCCTTTCTCGAGTGTTCGCCATGTGCGAATAGTAAGTCTTCCTGGCTTTCCACTTGTCCTCCTTTCCGGAGTTTTATCCTTTCCTCAAATGCCTTGAGTTTTCCAATGATCTCGTCTAAGGTAATATCGTCAAGATCACTTGTTTGTTCTATGGATGCTACTATGTGAATGAACCTATCCGGTGTGGAGTCTAATAGTTTTCGTACTAATAGTGATTCATCCAACGTTTTTCCTAATTCTTTTGCCTTAGTGGCATAACCGTTTAGTTTAGCCGCAAATGCATCCACTGTGTCGTCTTCCTTCATTTGAAGTGTTTGAAATCCAATCATCAATGATTGTAACCGTGCTTGTTGCACTTTTTCTTCTCCAACGTGTCTTTTCTTTAGTGATTCCCATAATTCCTTTGCCGTTTTACAACCCGCTACTTGTAAAATCACATCTTCGGTTAATGCTTGATATAGGAAGGCCGTTGTTGCCTTATCCTTTTTATCATCTACTTGCACATTTCCCTTAGATTCTATCGCTTCCCATAAACCATGTGCTTCTAGTATAAACTTTAATTTGAATAGCCCAAACGGTGTAATTTGTGGTTTTCAATTTTGGACATTGGTATTGTGCGATTGGTGTTATGGGTTTTGGTGGTGTCGAAGCGTCACCAGACATCTTAAATGTGCTTATAATCTTCACCTTCTAACGTACGGGTTTTCTCACTACTATGGGAAATCGTATGGGGAACAAAGTAGTTTTCCGGAATCCTAATAATATTGGATCAATAAACAGTTCTCGGGGATTCCTAATAATGTAAACTAGACTTCTATTCTACTATATGATATGTAAACAGAAATTTTGAAATTTCTAACCGCGTTGTTGTAACACAAACGTATCCCCTTTTTCCTGTTCCGATTCTAATGTGATACCCACTGATTTTGTTCCTCCTTCTCCTCTTTGGTCTCACGTTAATACTTCAAGTGTTGTTGCTGTCTCGTTGTTGCTACCACTTATGAAGTTACGAATGTACATGGATCCTTTTTAAAACCCTTTTAGTCATCAATATATTTAGTATATATTCATCGTAAAGTTACCCATCTTCCACGAGAAAAGTGAGACCAACGAGGATGGGAAACAAGTTATTTATATCTACTTGTGATATTATGTTTGAGATTATCGAATAACATGATTTTGGTTCTTGAACATATAGAAATGTAAAAGAGCATATGTTTGTCCACTGTTTGACTTCTCATGTTATAGCAATCTCCACCTAGATTATAGACATGTCGACACAGACTAACATCACCATGACCTTTATACGATATGCAAATTGCTTTCCCTGTGAAAAGTTTGATCTACTTCCGCGATTACCAAATTGCTTTCCCTTTCTCGAGTGTTCGCCATGTGCGAATAGTAAGTCTTCATGGCTTTCCACTTGTCCTCCTTTCCAGAGTTTTATCCTTTCCTCAAATGCCTTGAGTTTTCCAATGATCTCGTCTAAGGTAATATCGTCAAGATCACTTGTTTGTTCTATGGATGCTACTATGTGAATGAACCTATCCGGTGTGGAGTCTAATAGTTTTCGTACTAATAGTGATTCATCCAACGTTTTTCCTAATTCTTTTGCCTTAGTGGCATAACCGTTTAGTTTAGCCGCAAATGCATCCACTGTGTCGTCTTCCTTCATTTGAAGTGTTTGAAATCCAATCATCAATGATTGTAACCGTGCTTGTTGCACTTTTTCTTCTCCAACGTTTCTTTTCTTTAGTGATTCCCATAATTCCTTTGCCGTTTTACAACCCGCTACTTGTAAAATCACATCTTCGGTTAATGCTTGATATAGGAAGGCCGTTGTTGCCTTATCCTTTTTATCATCTACTTGCACATTTCCCTTAGATTCTATCGCTTCCCATAAACCATGTGCTTCTAGTATAACTTTAATTTGAATAGCCCAAACGGTGTAATTTGTGGTTTTCAATTTTGGACATTGGTATTGTGCGATTGGTGTTATGGGTTTTGGTGGTGTCAAAGCGTCACCAGACATCTTAAATTTGCTTATAATCTTCACCTTCTAACGTACGGGTTTTCTCACTACTATGGGAAATCGTATGGGGAACAAAGTAGTTTTCGGGAATCCTAATAATATTGGATCAATAAACAGTTCTCGGGGATTCCTAATAATGTAAACTAGACTTCTATTCTACTATATGATATGTAAACAGAAATTTTGAAATTTCTAACCGCGTTGTTGTAACACAAACGTATCCCCTTTTTCCTGTTCCGATTCTAATGTGATACCCACTGATTTTGTTCCTCCTTCTCCTCTTTGGTCTCACGTTAATACTTCAAGTGTTGTTGCTGTCTCGTTGTTGCTACCACTTACGAAGTTAGGAATGTACATGGATCCTTTTTAAAACCCTTTTAGTCATCAATATATTTAGTATATATTCATCGTAAAGTTACCCATCTTCCACGAGAAAAGTGAGACCAACGAGGATGGGAAACAAGTTATTTATATCTACTTGTGATATTATGTTTGAGATTATCGAATAACATGATTTTGGTTCTTGAACATATAGAAATGTAAAAGAGCATATGTTTGTCCACTGTTTGACTTCTCATGTTATAGCAATCTCCACCTAGATTAAAGACATGTCGACACCGACTAACATCACCATGACCTTTATACGAAATGCAAAACTTGAAAGCCCCCTGATACAAATTTCTTTCACCTTTAAACACACTACCAGAAATCAAGCCCTATTACACTGTATAAATCTACCAACATGTTATAAATGAGATATCAAATCATGTCAGGCAACCAACATCCAGCAAGTTTCACCCCAGATTAAGTCCATTATTCTGAACTGACTTAACCTAATGGGTCAACAAAGGCCTACTAACGGGTCATAACAGGTTTTCTATCACTAAACACATTAATATCACTGGCCGAACAACCCGATGTATTAATTTATAATCATGTTAACCAACATGTAAACTGTATGCTAAAAATGAAAGGTGTTAATAATCATATAGTAATGATACACCTGGCAAATTTGACCTATAAGGCGCTAAATTACACTACTCTTAAAACCTCACGAAGTAAGTAATTTCAGATGACAGTAGATTGAAAGTAAGAAAGTCTGAAGGCATTAGGAAGTAATTACACATACACAAAATACAGTAGACAATACAAAATTTGTACAAACTGGTCCTACATGGCATACATGTTGCCAAACTTTCTAAACTAATTGATGGGTCAGTAGCAGAAACATCTTGCAAAAATATATACACAAATGAAGATCGGTTGCATACCAAGGCAATATCTATTTCGATTTTTTGCTTGCTTTCTGCATGTTCCTCCACTTATCTTTACGATCCACAGGTGTATGACTACTTTGAAATTTAGAGGCCCCGAGATCCAGTATTCTGCTCCATGGGAAACCTATTAGAATGTTACTATCACTTGTAAACTTTGCAACCCATTTCTGCAAGCGAACAAAAATGATCTGCAACTTAAAGATGATTTAACAAATACAATTCAAAATGTTTTTGGCAAATGCTAAAATGGTTTCCTCTGGTTGTCTTCACACTAAATTTGTTCCATCCAATCTCCAGGAGGCAGACATCTTCACCAAAAGTCTTTCACGGCCTCTATTTGAGAAGTTTCGTTCCATACTTTGTGTCGGTCCCCCACCTGTTCGATTGACGGGGTAATAGCGTAGCATAAATCAAGGATTCTCAATATCCTTGATTTATTCAAAATTGATTATTGTAATTATTTGCATATATTGTTTCCATATTTAGATAGATGAGTTTCTGTATAAATTGTAATCTTCTCAATCAATAAAATTTGTCTTGGAATCATTGGCTTTACAGAGTTGGTTTCTCGGAAGACACTACGTCGGGTAGAAATTCTGCCAGAGAAGAAAGATTGTATGCTTTCAGTTTCTTTCGTCGGCTTCTAAGTTTCGTATTCTGGTACAAACAATGACTTACTTAGCACCTCGTTATATTAAATGAAATTCACATTGGTTACACAAGTTGCTAAGCAATGTTTGGATCATTAACCTATTGAAGCTAAATCATACGAGTATAAAATTTTTGGGTAATAAGTGCAACTCTGTCACAATATAGCTGCTTTGAAAACTAATCATATATGGTGTTTTTTTAAAGCTAGCACCTAATTAGTTCTGGTTTATTTGGCTATGAAAGAACAATAAAAGAAGATACTATTGGATTCTTTTGCAAGCCCTAACTGAGACGAAGCAATTTTTTACCACAATGGCCATAGGCATATACACTACAACATTTTACACCCTAGCAAATGACTGCAAATCAAATTTATTAAGCGCATTTCAACATTTTTTCATGTATATCAATTTCTATCCACTTTTCACTTCTTTACTCTGCGGGCGCGCAGAGGAAGTTGTTTGTTTTTTTGCAGAGAAAAGAGCTTCATTCCTCTTCTAACTTCTTCCCAAATTCAGACATCTACTTTCACTTCTATCATCTTCATTTCAAAAACCCTATCACACACACCTCCCATCACCAACCCACCCCAGCCGCCACCACCCCCACCCCATCCGCCGTCCACCACCACCCCATCCGCCGTCCACCACCACCCCATCAGCCGGCCACCATCATCCCAGCCGCTGCCGCCACCATCTCAGCCGCCATAAAAAAGGTAAGGGTTTTCTTCCATTCTTTTTTTTTTTTTTTGTTGCAAAGGTGAAAAACTTTATATTAACTTCTCAAGATTTACATTATGAGAATAGCATACACTGACTTGGACTATTTCCAAATCAGAACAATAAAAAACAATCTAACTAATACATCCGATATCATACAGAACTACTAGACATATCTGACAAAAGAGATCTCTGCCAATCAAGAACAGAGCAGATATCCATATTGCATCATCCAAGCATTCCAAACTGAATACACCTTTATAAAAGAGTGACCAATTCACCATTCACTACACCATTCATTCTTGAAAATTCCCTATAAAAGGGCACTCAGTTTTCCACTTAGCTTCCCATCCTCCCTTGTAGATCTCAAACAATCTGAGAGGCCATTTCTTTGTTTCCTCAATAGTAGGTATCTTTTTATTGTTAACAAGCTTTTCAATAAAAGTTTGCTCCTTCTTCCAAAGTAGAAATATATCAGGCCTTCTTTCATATTCTTCAATTAATGCGGCATATTCTTCTCTTATACTTCTTGTACCATCTGTCACAACTGTTTCATCAGTTTCTCCTTTTCCTTTCATCATTCCCCATTGTTTTTGAAAATAACACTTCATGGCCTCATTCCAGTCAATTGAACACTTCTTCTGAGGGTTTAACACTTTTTAATAAGTATTCATCAACTTCTTTCTTCCATTGTAATTCTTGATCATCATGCATTCCATCATTTGCCACCACCTCAAGCACTGCATACTTATTTGCACTTTCCTTAAAGGCATTTAACAGACCCTCTTTAACTGGCCATTTCTTCTTATTAGGACTTGCCTTTTGTTTCTCATTATTTAGTGGTTCAGTAGCATTTTTAGTCACATTATCCTTAGTTGCCTGTTCTGTATCTTTCCCAATCCCACTGTTTTGACCCTTTTCAACATCTCCATTTTTCCTCATAACTTGTTTATATTGATACCTAGGCCCAGTAGGATGTTTTCTAAAGCCCTCTTTCTTCCAATTCCCTTTATCATTTTGAAAATTTTGTTTTTGCAAATTGCTAACAGGCTTATCTCCTTGCACATTTACCTTAAAACCCCCTTTAGCATCAGTATTTACATTCCCTGTATCACTTTTCCCATTACTCATCCCATGCAAATTACTTTTATTCTTACACTTCATGTTGCTATGACCAAAAACTTTACATTGATCACACGACTCAGGCTTCCAAGAGTATTCTACATTGACATATTTCACCCTGGTTTGGACCTTATTTGCATTCCTATATACCACCTCAACTTTATCAGTCAATCCCTTATGAGCATCAACTTCAACTAAAACTCTAGCATATTCCATTCTTCCTTTACCAGTTTTACAAATTGTTGCAGTCATAGAGTCCATAATCAATGGCTTTCCTACTCCACATTTTCTTCCATTCTTTTGTTTGTGGGTATGTCAAAAATGATATTTGAGTACCCATTTCATCATTAAAGTTGTGGGTATGTTAGAAATTAGATCTTTGTACCTTTTTAATGTCATTTATTAAGAAATTGTTACAAGTGTGGGTATGTCGTTTGAATGATATGCTTTGATCTTGTGGGTATGCTTAACAAAATGGTTATTGGTTATTGGTGATATGTCTGTCAACCTGTAAAGTCTTTTGGGTGGAAGAATAAGAACAATGTATGACATGTCTGTTCCTGGTGTGCCGCGTGGATTATAATTAAGCAATATGGTACCAGTAGAATTGGCTAGATAGGCGGCTAAGTAACGGGTCAAAACTGGTTGTGTCAACCTGTAAAGTCTTTGTCTCTTTTCTGTAGTAATGTACATTTTCGTAAAATTGGAAACTGTTTTTAAAGTGTAATCGACGATTAGGAAAAAAGTTATGTACATTTTCGGTTTTGTGTAGTTAACTATACGAATGCTAAGTAAACCGAGATTTAAGACTGTAGAGATTGCGTATATTTCGAATTTCTATCGGGTGGATGTGCTTTCACGATGACTTGCGTTTTGATTATATGCAGTAATATATAGGTTTAGGCTTGTAAGTTGTGGATAAAAAAGTTTGAAAGGCTAGCGTTTATGATAGATGATCTATAGAAGCATGTATTTACAAATCTATATAGTTTTAAGATTGGTTTATAAGGACGTGATTGTAGGTCTGATCCTTAAGTATTACCTAGTATGATAAATCTTTTGGCTAAATTGATGGGACACTTTATAACCTTATGATTTAAGCATTGGGTATGTTGGTCGAGAAACCCATGATTGATGACTATATATTTATGCAAGTGTTGGAACAAATTGTTGGGGTTAAATCTGTGAGGTACTCAGTATTGATTTTGAATATGTATTTGGGGGCACTTGAGAATAACTTAGGACACCTGGTGCGAAAATGGGAGTGTAGGTGATTCTTCTTAGCTTATGAGCAGTAGTCAAGAGTTGAACAGGTCAAGTGTTTGTTTATATAGACGAAAATTCAATTTACTAATTTGATATATCGGTATTGCTCAACTCTACTACCACCTTAGAGTCCCGTCTTAAGTTAAGCTAGCTAGGATATGTCTTAACTGCGAGCTTCAAAATTGTTTGCTTGAAAACTTGAGAATGACAACGTATTAGTTGAAGTTGATGAAGAAGATCAAGTTGTTCAACCACAAGGGAATGCATCGGATCGACAATATATGGCTAATTTAAGAGATCAAATCGCGCAACAATTAATGCAAGTGATTTAACTTGGGTCCTAATTTGATACATGTTTGTAGTATTTTTATAATTTATGTGCTTTGCAATTTTTATGTTTTGAACCATTATGTATTGGTATATTCTGAACCATTATGTATTGTCTTTAATACTCCCCGTCTTTTAAGTGATATTGGTATATTTTGAACAATTATGTATTGTATTTAATACTCCGTATTTTAAGTAATTGCTTGTTTTGCACTCAATAGTACAAAAAACTAGTGAAAAAGAAAAAGGAAATGAAAAAAAAAAAAAAAAAAAAAAAAAAAAAAAAAAAAAAAAAAAAACTTCAATAGCACAAAAAATACTAGTGAAAAAAAAAGAAAAAAAAAAGAAAAGAAGAAAGAAGTACTTCAATAGCACAAAAAACAAATGCTTTTTAGATGTATCTCTTCTTCTGCAGACATGGTTTGCAGATGAAGAGGTAAAAGCTCTGAAAAAACAAACGACACCGAAGTAATTTTTTACCACAATGGCCATAGGCATATACACTACAACATTTTACACCCTAGCAAATGACTGCAAATCAAATTTATTAAGCGCATTGTAACATTTTTTCATGTATATCAATTTCTATCGAAAAGTTCGGCTATCAATGTTTACACTTGACACATCATATCTTAGCCAGATTCACCATCTCATATTCTCATGTATATAATATCTTATGGAGGTGCTTGGATTAGCTTGTTTTTCCGGCTTATGTGATTATATGAATTTTCAAAAGCTCGTAAGCCCAATTTATTCGGCTTAATTATGAGCTTATCAACTTGAGCTTTTAGCTTAAGTAATTAAGTCCATAAGCTAAACTTTTAAAAGCTCACTAGGTGAAAAAATGGGCTCAGGAATTTTTCAAAATTCAAATAAACCCATGAGCAAGAAAAACATAGATAAACCTTAGAGTAAATGAATAATGTCAAAGTGTATTAATCTCTTTCAAAAGAATCATAAAAGTAAACTGAATGTCCAACCAAGTATTCAACTTAAGATAAGTGTATGATCAAATTTTGCTCTTATTAAAAAGTGTATCTGTACTTCAAGACTTCCATTGTGCAGGCGGCGATCGAGCAATAAAAGGAAATAGATCACTAATCGTCTTTTGTTCCATTTTCATGTTGTTGAATCTTGAATAATCGCCTTTTGAATAATTTATGTAGTACAATAGGAACAATATGAATATCGCTATTTAAGACTACCTGCTTATAATGAGAAAGTATCCATCAAGATAATGTGTAATCATAGATAAACCTTTCAGGAGATTTCCTACACATCGGACAAGTTGCATTCAACTTAAGCCACTCGTCTACACAATCAGCATGAAAATAGTGATTACATTCGGGGATTGTTCTTAATGCATCTCTAGGTTCATATTTTGTAAGACATATTGGACAAGTGTCATAGTCGTCCTTTGGTAGTCTTCGACTCTCTCCAAGAATTGTTGTTTTGTAAGACTCAATTGTTGACGTATCTAATCCCGGTGAGGAATCTGGTCGCTGAGAGATTGTAACAGAGTATCTATCAATATTTTGATGCATAATAATCTCGGTGTATTCCCTTGCCTTTTTAGCAATGTACCATACCACTATAAGGACACATATAAATATCGATATGCCAATGCCTACGATCATTCCATGCTTAGTACTCCTCCGCATACCTACATCTGAAAATTCCACAATAAAAAAAAAAAGCAAATTAGCAGCACAAATTCTCGAGTTACCTTTTTTCTAAATAATAGTAGTAGTTAGTGATTTGTGTCTATTCCAATGGTACATTATGCTAAAGCTTCGTTTCAGTTAAACTCGCTGATTTTTTATAAAATTTTAGTGTAGTTTGTGACTCACCGGCATTATATCCGAAGCAAGTAGTTTCACCATTAGAGCTTCCTTTGAGTCCACACATTCTACCCTCAATCTCACAAGATCTACAGTATGGCGTAAACCACATCAACTCTAGTTCCTCCATAGTGCCACCATGCCACCGTATTGGTACTGAGATCATCCCTATATCCTGGCAATTCGCGAGTGTCTTTCCATCAGGAATTAAGCCATTCCCTAAAGCGATCACTGAGTGATTCACACTATTTAGACATGGTAATGACATCACATGGAACTTATAACTGGACTGTATCCAGGAACAATTGTAAAACCTATAACTCTGCATGCTTCTGAAATCAAAAGGTGTTCCTGTTATATTAAAATCGCCAATGCTGTTTGATCGGCAGAATTCAGGGTCAATGTAAATGATCTGCAAATCAAAATGGTAGTAACGTGTAAATAATGTTTCTAAGTATTTTAGTGCGCGCATGGAGAATGTATAATTATGATCATGCAATAAGTTAAATCTGTGACAACTTAATTAAAAAGATTTGCATCAACTATATTTACACATTAGAGTAAAATACAGATGCAAAAAGTTGTGCATATGTAAGGCGATGCACAACCTTTTAAAGTGACATGTTAGTGTGTCACCTTAAAAAGTAAAAAGTTGTGCATCTGTAAAGTCGATGCACAACGACCTTTTTAGGATGCACAACCTTTTTATGCTAACATGTTAGTGTGTCACCTAAAAAAGTTGTGCACACTGATGCAAGCATCATCGAAATTTTACTAATCAAACAACATACCTGTGCACCATACGAAATTTTGTTGACAATGTATGAGCGAGTGGACGTCAGGTTTAGGATTGTTTTATTTTGCTCGTTACACGAGAGATCAAAACCAGGGAACCCGCAAGCTGATGGCTGTCGATCACGGATACGAAAAGGAAGCCGTACCTGAGGTTCGTTGGGACTACATGATGCCGGACGGCAATCATTGTCACCGGAGATAGATTTGGACAAGAACAAAAAGAATAAAATTGTTAAAGCTATCTTATCCATATGTTGCAAATTGTCATTCAAGTTGATGGAATAATTTAGTGATATATACATAAAAAAATGACTCATGTGACATTTGGTTGCGATCATTTTTAGTCCCTGACTAGAAATGTACTTTTTGAGTTTATGACTTTCGGTTTTAGCGTGGAGGGTGTGGTCAAGCTCTTTCCTTCGCCACATCAGCTCCACGTTACCATTTTACACTCTCGCTTTTCTTTCCTTCTCATTTCCTTTAACCTTTGCAACAGCTTCTCTCTTCCTTTAATTTTAGTTTTCATTTTTTGTTATTTAAAAATAGGGGCAATTTCATATCTCCAATTATTTTTTTTTTGAAATTTCATATATACCCAAACATGCATTAAAAACATTGTACATTATACATTCAATACTTGCACTTTGGGTATATATGAAATTAATCATAAAAATAGGGTGATATATGAAATTAATCCTTAAAAATACCCCTAAAACACACATACCCACTACACAATACACATAAAGAAATAAAATATTATTTATCTTTATTGAAGAATGTGCTTATGGTTCGGCACTAAAGTCCCGCTGGGAATTGTTTTTCCACTTTCCCGTTATGTTTGCATCGAATTTTCCATAATGAAAAGTGCTTTCCTTCTCCTTTCCCGAAGGTGCACCTTCCGGCCTTATACATCTCATTAATTTGTGTCTGACAACAAGTGGAATGGTAAATAAGATGGTGTTTGATACGGGGTTGTGTTATACAAACCCTCCCTATATTGTCACATCAGGGAGGAGGGGTTTGGTCAAACCGTATAACCCGCGATACACATTGTACAAACCGATGATGCATGCAATAATTGAAAACCCTCCTTATGAGAGGGTCCAAATAACTTGCCCCTTGATATGTGGGGTTTGTAACTGTGGGCATAGGATGAAAGTAAAAAAATTAGTTTGGTTGGAGGTACCAACTTTTGGATTCGGTTCTCAAGCCCATGGATGACACTTTTGCAACACCCACCTTATATGTCTCTTTAGAGCATCTTTTCTAAATGTAATTTTTTTTTTCTTCTTTTTGCAGGTCCAATGTCTGCTACCACCGCAAGTTGTGGGACCACTTGTTTATCCTCTCACTTATTTTAATTCTTAAATAAATTTTTTTTTTGTTAGCTTTAAAGTTTTGTCATATGTGAGAATTGCAATAGCATTCAAAGTGCAAGGACTAGTTTAGTCATATTGCTAAGTTAGAACTTGTAGCTTGTAATAAATACCCTCCTATGTCAATACTAGGAGGGTTGGAGATTCATTAATACAAAAGAGGTGTGTGTGTTTTCTCTAGCTTCTCTTTAGAAAAACATACACACCTCGACAGTTAAATAAACCGAATATCATGTTTAATCTTTAGTTCGTGTTTATTGTGTTTCTCCCACCTCCAAACGTGATTCTTGGTCATATCAATTGGAATTTTTTTTATTTTAATTTTATTATAAAATATATTTAATAAATATAATTTCTATTTACAAATCAAAATCCAAATCCTATTCCAAACCCATCTATAAACCAAACGGGCCCATTTATTTGTAGCGGTTGGTAACTTGGTTAGAATATATGGGTGGGAAGGGTTCTTTTCAAAATTTATTTAAATAACAAAATTTATAGAACTTTTTATATCGTTGTATGAGTTGATTAAGGGACAAGATTAAGAGTGTCAAAATTGTAATTAAACAAAAAATAAGGTATCATGTTGCTAAGGCCGAAAACCTATTATAGGTACTGCACATTAATTGAACTTTAAACCGTCCTGAATTAGAATTCTCTGATCTCTCTTTCACTTCTAACCTCAAACATCTATTTTCTCTACCAATCAAACATAACATTAATCTTAAAGTTAGTCGCCCCCACCATAGTGGTTTGTAAGGTGCTTCATCAGGTTACCACCCCTCTCGTTCATCTCTCCCCAACCACGCATTTGGGTTGCAAATTCATCTGAGTTTTAGTAGTTTTGGTTTCAATGACAACACAAAAACACTCAATCATCAAAGACATCTTGCAACAAAGTTTTAGGCGGGCACATAATGAATTTCATGAGAAACTTTAAACATGAATGTTTTTGAAAAGCGTGTACATATGTTTTTGAAAGGAATGAACATGTATATTCAACATGATACTTTTGTTTTAGAATTGTATTTCATTTTATATCAAATTTGGTATATGACATGTATGTTTTTGGTTTGATACAAATTTAGAGACCATATGTATAATTATGTTTTTGATTTTAAATTTTAAAGCTAAAGAATGTACACTAAAAATATATGCATAATTACCTTCTTAGGCAAAATACATGCAAAGTTTTAAAAATTGTACAATATAAACATATGTAAATTTATCTTTATTTAAAAAACACATGCACCCATTTTTATTTTTTTTTTAAACATGAATGCTGAAAAAAAAATCTAGAACTAAAAAAATATTTAATTACAAAACTCAAGGGATTTTAAAAAGCGTTTTCATTAAAAAAAATCGAAAAGAAAGTAAAAATGCGTTTTACTATTATACCATTTTGAATTAATATAAAAAAATTTGATTGGTCTATAGGAGTTCTGTAAGTTAAGTTAATAAAATGAGTTTTAAAAAGAACCCTCTCCGTATATCTTTACTTTATCTTTATTTTTCTTTTTCTTTTTATTTTATTATATATAAAGAGTGAACAATATTTTTTGAAAGCTTAAAAACTTAAAAAATGAGTTAAGCAGTTTGATAAAAATACCCCTTTAATGTTTAGTGGTTTTAAATTTAAACTTTTTTGTTAATCATTCAATTACATTTAATTAATTTACATATATAATACAACCATTTTCAACATCTACCATTTGTAGAAAGAAGATTGAGGTTTTTGTTAATCATTCAATCACGTAAATGTTGATGACATTGATAAACAAGTTTTGTAAGAGTGTAATATTTTGTTTTGCACTTTTATGTTATATTACTCGCTTGCTAATTTTTCTTTTATATATACTTCATATTCATCTTAATACTCATCCCTACATCTTAACTACAATATCACAACTATAATTATTTGTCGTTATCAATTCTCGTCGCTATGCACAGGTAATCGTCTAATATGATTATATACAAAAGAACTTAAAGCTAAATGTTGTTATCGTAAGCTTTTTTTTCTTTTTTCTTTTTTTTTTTTTTTTTTTTTTTTTTTTTTTTTTCTTTTTTCGTGCATTGTTATTGTATCAAATATAAGGTAATATTTTTTTTTCTTTTTAATCCTAGAGTAAACTCCAAAATCCATCCTTGTGGTTTACCCCATTTCGCACCATACATCCCTCTCGAAAAAGTTGCAACATACACATCCCTCCGTTAGTAAAAGTTAACCAATATACATCCACGAGGACGAACGGTGCAAATATTTTGGAGTTTACTTTTAATCCTATTTCTATATGTTTACTCAAGGTGTTCCACTATGATTCAGTACTTTGCAATGATTTTTTTTTTCTTTTTTTCTTTTTAATATTTATCTTGAATATGTTCTTTTTTACTATTTTATCTTAAATTGAAAGCAAAGAATCATAAAGACAAACAAGAGAAAGAGAGGTGAATTATGGGTGTTATAATTGATATGTGTTGGACCTAGCTAGTTGGGCGTAAATGAAAGGTGATAGATGTCAGCATTGTTAGGTGAATGTGGGGTTTTTGGTTGTAGTCATTGTTGGTCACGGACGGAGGCAGGGTGGGTCTCGGGTGTTTTTGGAATACCCACGAAATTTTGCAACTTAGTTTTAATTTTTGGTAAAATCTCAATTTTTCGTAAATGCACCCGTTTCATAAAAAATGTGTTTCTAGTTTTGTATATTCTTTTATAAATGCACCTGGTCAATATGTCTCCTGGTTCCGTCCCTGTAATGGTGGTCCGTCGGTGGGTATGTGGCTCATGTATTGACTGTTCGTGGTGTTTGCCATGAAACACGTGACTAGCTTTATTGACAGGAAAAATAATGGAGTAGATGGTAGTCTTGATTAGTCGGGATCCAAAAATTGAAGGATTGATTTATGTTGTTCCATTAATTAATAGCTAGATAGAAAGATACCTTTCATTCCGTGAGGATAGCTTTTGAGTATTCATGACTTGATGTGGCCATTTATGTTTTGTATCTCGTGGGACTGGTTGCTAGTGTATATCGAAACAAAAATTACTGATAGGCCTAATAGCGTATCGAAATATCTCTCCTTTGTGCAATTTTCGTTACGGTTCTTTCAATTTCACTAAAGAAAAATACTTGTAAAACATGAAAGATCGAACATGTGCTTCGCAATTTAATCCTTAGAAGACGACACGACTTTAATAGCCAAATACTCGTGACATATACTTGTGCTCAAATACTTATGATATCTAACTCGCTTTATTGAAAAGATTATGTTTTAATACTAGGTATTAAATAAGTTAGCGAATCAACCTAATATGAATAATTTACTTCGTCACCTAACATTTTTGTCTCGTCCATTTTGTTACATTCATAATTATGGAATCGTAGTTTTATAGTCACACGGTGCAAAAACATATAATAGGGCATGTTGCAAATTTTATAATTCAAGTGACGTAACTGGGCCTCTTGTGCTGACTTAATTACCAGCATGCAAATTTGGTTTTAGGTCGTAATATCTTTGCTTACAACACAAAATCATAAATAGACAAAGGGTGTTTGTTCCTTTCGCTTTTCAACCTTTCCTACTTTGTAAAATACGGAGTATACACAAATTCTCTTAGATAAAAAAGTAACAAAAGACTTTTTGTATTTTTAAATAAGCGATATTGAAAATTAGTAACTTTTTCGCTTTTCTTACTTTAAATTGCCGTGTTTATAACTCAACTTATATTAAGTTGACCAAAGTGATACGGTTCTGATTTTATCACATAATTAAAAGAACACTAATACCTATTTTGACTCTTTTTCAACATGGGAAACATTAAACAAAGGGAAATTTACCAAACATGAGTTAGATAATAAGAAAAAAAGACCGCAACCTGGTACACGGTAAAAGCCACTTTAATCACCTATAATTTGACATGAAACTGTACACGGTAAATAAACAAGGTCTTCTCTTTTTAATTTATTCATGAGCACTAGTCTTTCACTCAGATATATGCGACTTGACCAGTGGATTCTCGTGACCGTTTCCATACTTTTTCTGTGGCCTTTCATTAACATGTTTATCTAGTGAGGTTTAAGCACGAGATCTCTTGTGAGGACATCTTGATCAAAATTACTTCAAATCGTATACAAATTTCCTTGGGTCCATTTAGAATGTACTAGCAGGGTACCCGCGCGTTACGGCGGCGGGTACCCTGAAATAGAATTTTTCGGTGAATCATGTATTTTAGTTTATTATGTTCTTTTTGAAAATAAATTTACGGATATCAAGAATTTCGTTTAGCTCGTGTCCGTTCGGGCTCGAGCCCGTTTGGGCTCAAGCCCATTTGGCCCGTTGCCCGTTCGGGCTTGAATATTTGTATAATGTGCTTTATTATTTGTATTAGTGACATATAATGCAGGAATTGTGTTTAAGTTGGTTGTACAATATGCTTGATAATTTGTATTTCTTATGTAAGGGGTGTTTTAATAACTGCATTAATTGTATTTATTGACCCGTTAATTAATTGTATTTAATGTACATAATGACTACATTAAATTTTAAGGCATTAAATGCCCAATTGTGTTTAAATTAGTTGTACCTTTAGCAAAAATATTTGTAATGCTGAATTTTAAGGCATTAAAAAAATTCATGTGTGGAAGCTTAATTATATTGTACTTTGTGGTTAAAAAGTTGTATATTTAGATGAATGAGTGTTTTTAATAGCGTATTAATTGTATTAAATGAGTAGTGTGTTTTTAGTTTTATGTGTGCATTAATTAGTTGTAAACATAGCTTTGTAATATGTACTACTGAATTTTAAGTTTTTGATGTAATTAATGTTGGAAAATTATGTTTAAACATGTTGTACTTTTAGCTTCTTTACTTGTATTGCTGAATTTTAAGTATTACTATTTATAGTATTGCTGAATTTTAAGTATTACTCTTTATAGAAGGCCTCCGTCCCAGTAAAAGTGTCCTACTTTGAATATTCAAAGTCTTTGTTTTTCAACTTTGACCGTAAATATTTTTGTTTGTGTTATATAATACTTGATGAAAGTTATATGAATTGATTTAGTTTTAGATGTGTTTTCATTGGGTATACTTTTCATTGGGTATACTTTTCATCAAGTATTATATAACATAAACAAAAATATTTATGGTCAAAGTTGAAAACCAAAGACTTTGAATATTCAAAGTAGGACACTTTTACTGGGACGGAGAGAATACTATTTATAGAAGGCCTAAATGCATTATAAGATAGTAAGATAAAGAAATGAAAGCTACCATTATTTGTGACTTACCACTTGTTTATTAATTAGTTCTTGCCTCATATTGGCTACAATGTTACTTGATTGATTTGCTTTGTTAGCTAATCAAGATATTTGTTCAATATATACATAAGTTACTCTAGTCATGACTGTCATGTTACCTACAAAGTTGTGGCAATCTTAATTACCCAAACTTTGTTGAATTTTTTTTCGACTTCAAATTTTTCTTACTTAATTATCACTTGTAAGACAAAATGGGTTACTTTTAATTAAGGATTGGATCATATATATTCGTAATTAACTCTAGCTTGTTTGACCATGTCTTCAGTAATACAATTGTGGACGTGAATATGTTGTCATGGCTAAGTCATCTTTTTCTTTGTATTTCCTTTTTCTGCTTGCTAGTTTCAAACATGTTATCACAACATTCAAATTAACTTGTTAAATACTCTCTTGGATTCACTACTCTACTTGAGAGTGACAATGGCACGTACGCATTGAATGACTGAACTAGTCAAAACGTTCAAAATAATTTCCACGATGTTCAGTCCCTATCAACTGTAATTTCAAAAGAAATCATTATTAAGAAATCATCTTGACGTAGAAGAACCGGTCAACAAATAAGATACTTTTAGGGCATGATTTGATATGGAGGGAGTCATCCCTTTTTACCTTCTAACCCTCCTAAACTTTAACCAATCAAATCCCTCCACCTCATTTCAACCCTCCAACCCTCAACCCAACCTTTTTTACTAACGCCCATCACTTTCAACCCTCCCAAATCATTTTTTAAATATTCATAATTTTTCCTTCAAAATTATAAATTTGCAAAATTAACCCTTCCAATACTAAACAATTATATAAAACAAACAAACATTTTATTCATAACTGAAATTAAAAGTACAATTCATAAAACACACAAACATTTTATTCATAACTGAAAACAAACTACATAACTTAATCTTCCGGGTCATCGAGGTATGGTAAATCTTGAGACGCCACATGCTCCGTAAGATCAAATTGAAGACGATGATGGATGTGTTCATCTAGTAACTCCGGTAGTGCGTTGTCGTCATAAACGGGTTGCACCGGCGGATCCATTATATGAGTCCCTGATATTGCCCTCCCGTCATCTTTTATAATCATGTTGTGCAATATACAACACGCATAAACGATGTTAGTGATCTTTTCGATGGTCGTTTGACGGATCTTGCGATTCAGAATACCCCATTTTGACTTAAGAACACCAAAACATCGTTCGACATCTTTTCTTGCCGACTCTTGAACTTTCTTGAATTTCTTTTCCTTCGCTTCAGTCGGATACGGGAATGCTTTGACATGAGTTGAGTACCTAGGATAGATTCCGTCGGTAAGATAATATCCCCGTTTGTAGTTACGCCCGTTGACAACGAATGATGAGTCGGGAGCCGTTCCATTTCGCTCCCTAAGATACAAACTCGATTGATTCAAAACATTGACATCGTTAAGCGACCCGGGAGGACCAAAAAAAGCGTGCCAGATCCACAAATCTTGTGACGCAACGGCTTCAAGCATAATTGTCGGGTATGGATACCTCCCACTCTTGTATTGCCCTTTCAAATGCTTAGGACAATTTCTCCAAACGAAATGTGTACAATCAAGGCTACCTAGCATACCCGGAATCTTGTGCCTTTGTTCATGCGCCTGGTACAAGCGTGCAACGTCGTGACTAGTAGGCCTACGTAAGAACTCGCGCCCATATATCTCGATGACCGCGGTGCAAAAATGATCAAGGCATTCGCGTGACGTTCTCGTTGCCATGCATAAGTAGTCGTCAAAGTTATCCGGAGGGTTGCCCGTTCCGAGTTGTTGAATTGCGGATGTGCATTTTTGTAGAGCCGTAAAGCTCTTTTTCCCCCTACCATCTGCACCCTCCTAAAAATACTCGAACCTCTGCTCAATATCACCAACAATTTGTAAAAACAACCTTTTTGACATCCGAAACCTCTCACGAAACAAAGACGGGCCAAACCTCGGTTCGTCAACGAAATAGTCACGCATTAGTGTTTCTTGAGCTTCTTCCCGAGCTCGCTCGATATAGGTTCGAGTTTCTTGCGTGCTTGCCGTGTCTTCTTCGAGCTCGTCAGCCACAGCGCACAAAAAAGGTAGCGTACTACCCGTGGATAAGTCCGGTAAGATGGGTAATTGTATCGGGGGCAAAAAGGAAGAAGAAGAAGATGATGATGATGATGACATTTTTTTTTTGGTTGTTAAGTTGTGTTTGAATGTGTTTTTTTGGTTTGTTTGATTTTTTTTGTTGAGAATGGTGTGTTTGATTCGGATTAAATAGGCAGCCAAGGGACCATTTATGTTTTTTTGTTTTCTACCCACGCTCCTTTTAACGTTCCAAAATCAAATCCCAACGTTCACATTTTGGCCAAGCCGCTGCGAGCTATATACCCGTGGAAGGAACCCGCCAGCCCAGCCCGCCTAGGCGGCGGCGGTGTTCCCATCCAGCCCGAGCAACCCGCCCTTGAGCCCGAAGCCCACTCCGTGCACCCTTAGGGCATGATTTGATATGCACGACGATACCAATTATTGTTGCTATGCAAAAAGCATTTCATATATGAAGAACTAGCTTATAGACCCGTGTAATCTACATAATTTTAGAGGGTTTTTTTTATTAAAAAAAAGTAAGTACGTGAATAAAGTAAAAAATAATAACGAATGTAAACACTATGAAATTTTCTTGTAACGGAATAATAAGGTATAAGTGACTGATAGTATAAAATACAATGCTTGTAAATATCTGTGTAATAAACGTTCATTGCCTCGTGATCTCGAATATGTTTGTCTTCAGAAGCAAATGAATGTAGTGACCATTCTAACACTTCAACAAAAGGTTCATTACGTGAATACCTAATAAGTTTTAAAAAAAATGTAAGTGAAAGAAGTTTGGGATTTATAATAAGTGTAAATAAATAAAAAATGCCACAAAACATGTAATATGTATATTATACATACCTATTGACCATACAACACATCATTAGTTTATGTCTCTTCTCTGATTGAATCGATAAACAAAATAGTTTATAACTATTAAATCAATGAACGTGCACGTATCGTATTGTTGCAAGGAAGATAGTCTTGAATACGCAAGGTATGCAATCAACGTCAAACATTCAAGTAGCCCATGCTCATTCCGTAAACACCTAATAGTTTAAGAAAAAAAAAAGTAAGCAATAAAAGGAAGTTGCGATAAGATTATATGTAATATTAAGAAATGGTACGAAACACGTCATTTATATATAGTTGTACATACGTTTTGAGTATTGATCAAAGACATTGGAGTAGTGTGTAGACATGCGTTCATATATAGTTGTTGATAGTATTAATGCAAAACTATAACTACTAACAAACAACATTTGTACATGGTATAAAAGAAAATATTAATGCTAATCTATAACTTCTAACAAATAATAATAATTGAGAAAGTCATAAGTCATGCTTCATTATAAATTTATAAGCAGAAGAAATAGATTATGCATTATAATCAAACTCCAAACAACCCTACCATCATATCTTAACAAACATAAAGCTATACAAATGTTGTAACTGATATAATAGGGACTTTTTAGTGATTGTCTATGTCGTCAATTTAAGCCTCCAAAAGCAAGACACCTTCATCACGAATTGATGTGGCAAGTATTTGATTATCAAACAATATATGTAATATATTTACCCTGAAGTGTAGCAGCTTTTATAGAAGCTCTTATGCTTTACTAACAATAGCCATCTTTGGCCATGCTTGCCTGATACAATCAAATAAAGAAACTAAGAATCAATGGTAGATAGCAAGTACAACTAATGAACACACACACACACACACACACACACACACACACACACACACACACACATATACACACACACACACACATACATACATACATATACATATAATATATATATATATATATATATATATATATATATATATATATATATATATATATATATATATATAATATATATATATAATATATATATATATATATATATACCCCTGCATAGTTATTGCAGCCGAGAAGCTAAGCCTTTTCGAATTTAAGTTTCAAACTTTGTTCAATAACTGGAGTATTATCTAATTCTCTGTTAGAAGCACGACTTATATAAGTACGATGGATTTCTTCACGCAAAGCTCGATTCTTAGCATGTTGCATGCTTGACATAAAACTTGGAGCATCCAATGTAATCATCCATGACCTATTTTCAGCAGTGGCGATTTAATGACCCTGCATTCAAATATGTACAACAAAATAAGAAATAGTGGAATACCTATGTCTTGAATTTCAACAAAATAAGCTTATAGACCCGTGGATTCACGGGTTTTTAGAGGAGTTATTCATTAAGAAGTTGAGTGTGTGAATAAAGTAACAAACAAAAACAAACGTAAACATGTTCTATTATTTTTTAAAGGAAGAATAAGTAATAAGTCAACGATACTATAAACAACTATGTTTGTAACTATTAATATAATAAACGTCCATGCATTCTCTTCTCTAATAATTGCAGTCAACGCCAACCACTTGAGTAATAAATGTTCATTCCGTATACACCTAACGATTGATCAACCGAGCAAAACCAAGAAGTTAGTAATTTATGTGCATATGTGCTAATTCATGTATCAAACGGGATCCCTATAAGACATCTATCCGATATCTTCACAAAATGTTTACAGTTCAAATCTTATTAAATATGCATGTGAAAGTTGTGGGAAACTAGAAGGGGGGGTTGAATAGTTTACCGGTTTAAAAAATTTCTTTTAAAAATCTTGTTTTAAAAGTATGATATTAGAAACTTTGATTCGAACACTTATATGTAATCAATCAACACCAATATAAACTAGACACTATTCTAACTAATGATAAATAATAAAAGTAAAGAGTAGAGTTGGAAAGATCAAACCGAGACAGAGGATTTATAGTGGTTCGGCTACGAAGCTCTTCTTCGCCCTACTCCACTCCCCGAGTACCACACTCGAGAGTTTCAAGCACTATGTCAACAACCTCCCTTAAGGCGGAGAAAACCGTACACGTCGCTTATCCTTTTACCGACACTAAGCTAGATGTCGAGTGCTAATCTTAGCTAGCACCAATCTACCAAGGTCCATGTGACCAAACACACAAGCCCAATGGCTTCAAGAGATCACCAAGATCTCAACAAGATCACAAAGATCAACTCTCACTTCACTCTACTCAATCTAACTACTCTAGATCCTTTGACTACTCACACACAAGCCCAATGGCTTCAAGAGATCTTCACTATCTCTTAAGATCACAATGATCTTCACTCACTCTCTCACAAAAGAAAGATAATCTTGATGTATACTAGGATACAACAAGGATGTAACAAGTGTTACAACAACCTAACAACTATAACTCTTGTATCTTCTTGAAGATCTTGAGTTCTTCTCTTGCAAATGAAGAGGAATGACAACACCTTGTATCTACTTGGATACTTGTGTTCTTCTCTTGCTAGTGAAGAGGTATGAAGAGGATCACTTGAAGGATGATTGGATCACTCTTGAACAAAAGAAAAAACTAATCTAAAGATCAAAGAAAGAAAATGTGAAGAGAGTATTCAACTCAGAAATTTTAGTGTGTGAAAGGATGCCTAAAATCTGTGAAAGGGGTTGGTATTTATAGGCAAAGAAAATCTGAACGTTACAAAAAAAATTGTACGGACGGCTCCGTTAAATACCATACGGCTCCACTAAATTTAGTGGAACCGTGCCAGACAAAGACGCTCCAATTTTTGTCTTTTCTGGTGAAAACTTATTTGGGGAAGGTTGGAGCTGATTTTGGGGGGAAAAATAGCTGTTATGATTTTCAAATTAATTTTTCCATTAAAACATTTCTTAATATTTCAAAAATAATTTGTCATGTATATTTTTGAAAAAAAAATGTTTTGTCACATTTAAAATGTGAATTCTCAAGAACACAAAATTACTTCTTTGATCACTAGTTCAAGTTGTAACTTTGTTCTAGAGTGATTTGCGTAGAAACGGGATCTTCCGATTAAAAACTTGTTAACGTTAATTTTAACGTAACGTGAGTTCACATTTTGTCATCCTCAAAACGTGAAGTAATCGAAAGATATAAATAACGTTTTTAGAACATTATTTGCATCAACAATCTCCCCCTTTTTGATGATGACAAAATATAAACTCATTTTAGGTTAAAATTAGTTTTAAAAAGTTTTTAATGAGTTTACTCCCATTTCTCCCCCTTTTTGTCAAATCAAAAAGGTGGCTAAGGCTCCCCCTTGATGTATACTCCCCCTCATTTGGAGAATACCAAGGAATCGAGCAATGGATCGTGCTACAAAACAAAGTTAGACGACAAATATACAATATCTAACAAGTAGCACATTGTGACAAATAACCAATCCCTTAAAAGGAAAACCTCCACATAAAAACATTCATTCATAAAACAAACAAGTGTCATAGTAATGTATGACTACATAGAAAGCACAAAGGAAGATAACAAGAAGCCTAAATTCCTAATGACTAGAGGCAAGCTTCATTTCCAAGAGGGGTCCTAAGAGTTTATTGTGGAGGACTAAACAAGCAAGTGTTTAGTTGTTTTGGTTAGGAGGTGGTGGAGATTGGGGCCCCATTTGAGGTGGTGGAGGTGTCAAGAGATGTTCTATAAAGTAGAACATGAAATGAATCTCGTCTCTTAAGAAGTAGATGAGATTACGGTTATGGAGACAACATAGGCAATTAGCACTATGTAGCTCAAAGGGATGTGGTTGATTGGGTTGTGCCATGATAGGAGATGGTGATTGTGGTAGGCTTGTTGGAGGTGAAATTGGCATGGCATTGTCTAACGGAGTGAAGGGGGATGGTGTGTACTCCATGGATGATGTAGTGTAGAAGGATGATGAAGATGTTGTGTAGGTAGAGGATGTTTTAGAGGGTGCATAAGGTGGTGATGGTGAGTGTGGAGTGGCTTGGGAAGGTGGTGTTATTGCTTCATCATCTTTTGTAAGATCTACAAAGAGTGGTTTGGAAGGTGGTCTTACGGTTATCCTAGGTTTCTTTGAGATGTGGGTGGTTGATCCTTGTGGTGAGGACATGGTGTTAATGTGATGTGAGGTTGAAGATGATGAGCAAGGTAAGCTTGCAAGGATGTGGCCTTATATAGGCAAGTGAGGTGAAATTTGAATTAAAGTGAAATGAAGGGTGTTAGGAGGTAGCAAGGGAATCTTAGGGTGCATGTGAGGGTGCAAGGTTTGCAAGTTTGAGGTTAGGGTGATAGGGAAGTAGGAGCAATAGGAAAAATCCGTTATACAGGGTCACGGCTCCGTTAAATACCTCACGGTACCGTTAAATTTAACGGTGCCGTCCCTATTTAGTGGTGCCGTGACACTGTTGGCACGAAAATTTCTTTGCAGGCTAGTTTTGGGCAGCTAGGGGGAATTTTCTAGGGGAACTAATTCCTGGAAATGAGAGTGCCTCAACTCACTAGGTACTTATTTTCCTAATATATCCATACAATGCTACATCTAGCACATAAGGATGATCATGCAATGTTCTTAAATAATCATAAGCATGCAAGCATAAAAGGACAAGATAAAATATCATCCAAGTATCACATAGAATATTCATGTAAGCATGTAAGATAATTTGAACATTAATTCCTAAAATTATCTATTAGTAATAAACCCTAGTGAGAGACATAAATCTCTTCCTAACTACTTATGACTTGAGCATTTCCCCTTCTTGTCACACTCTCGTCTTGAGTATTTGTCTCATTCACATGATTAGGATCATCAAAGGGTGCATAGTGGGTGGTGAATTCGGAAATGAGGATGGTTGAGACATATGACTCGGTTATTGGTTTCATGACAGGTGTGACGAGGGAGTATTGAGGACCATGAAGGTAAGGGTGAAAGGTCATGAAGTGATGATAGAGACGGGTTAGGAACATCCCATAGGGTATCAATTTATTCTTGTTACCCTTGAGATGAGCAATTCACTTAGCGAAGAAGTAAGCAAGATTGTAAGGTTGTTGGGTTAAGAGACAGTAAATCATATGAGCACAACACGCCGGGAGTTGCTCACGATTTCCTGTGAGACTTAGAACATTTTCTCGCAGGATGACTGCCCAAGAAAGTAGTTCATGACGCACTTCTTCCAAACGAATTTTCATTGGATGTGGGTGAGGAAGAGTACGGATGATTTTGGTTAGTTCGGTTGGAGAGGGTATGTACGAACAGTACGGACTATTCTCCTCACGATAGTGAAAGAGAGACTCAAGACACCAATCTTCAGTATAGGCACATTGCCCATGATTGGGTATTCTAAGGATTTGAGCAAATTGCTCAAGAGTTAGAACATATTTGAAGTTTTTGACCCAAAACCAAAGTGACAAGGATTGATCCTCGTTACGTACGAGTTCAACTTGTCGGAAGAACTCCAACACAAAGCGAGGACAAATGTACTCGTTAATGTGGAGTAGACAATCGAATCCTATAGCTCTAAAAGAAGTGTTGATGTCCCGGTGGTAAACTAGGGATGGATCAACGACACGGCCTTCATGAAACCGATGGGTTTCAAGATTGACATAGGCACGAATGTGGTTACCGGGTGTAGTGGGTTCACGTGAGATTTCGGGTGTATAGATATCGGTTAGGAGATGATCAAAATCATATTCATGAGATATTTTTGTGTCCTATAAGAAAATTTTAAGAAAAATTTAGAACAAAAACCAGTTGCATACAACACGTGCCTAGTGTGTGCCTATATGCAGACTATGTGGAGGTGCGGTAATCTCGACTCAAAAGAAAAATAATGAGATTACCCAAACACTCCTGATTTCACTTTAGCTCAAACAAATATGTCAAAAAGTACATATTGATTATGTAATTCGAATAATATTTGTGAGATCATGAATGCATGAGAAAGTGTTTTTAGTTTGCATCAACAATGCATGAAAAAGAACAATTTCATGATCCTAATTTTGTGAGATTTTAAAATTGATGGAATTGGGGTGTTTTAGTGTTGATGACTTCTAATTTTGAAACATTCTTAGAAAAATGTGAAAATCCCCAATTCAATTTTCATCAATGAACAAACCCTAGACTCAAAATTAGAAATAAATTAGAGTAAGATAACTTACAACTTATGTAGAAAATGGTAAAATGATTGAAGATCTTGAAATCAATGTCTTGAATATGATCTTGAAGAGGTGTAATTGAGTTTTGGGTTGTGAGGTTAGGTTATGACAGCAGTTGCTGAGATTGAGAGGGTTTGTGATGAGTAATGTGAAAAAGGGGACTGAAATCCTGAATGTTCCAGATGCACGGTTCCACGGTACCGTTAAATTTAATGGTGTCGTGCCACATTTAGTGGAGCCGTGATCTGCTGGGACTGTTTTCTGTCCCATTTTGATTTTTGACGAATAAGTCTCGCTGTTTTAGTGAGATCTTATGACACGAGGAAATAATTTGTACCTAACAAATTCTTATGACTAGGGGTTCCTAAACTTGACTAGACGAGACACACGGGATGACTTCAAGAGTCATGAGATTTATGGAATATGTTCCATCATTCCTAGACCTAGACGGAGGTAGTTAAAGGATTCTCGTTTGAGAGGTTTGGTTAGTATGTCAGCGATGTTGTCCTGAGAAGGAACTTTCTCAATGGAAATATTTCCTTTCTGAACATTATCGCGAAGGAAGTGGTGGCGAATTTCAATGTGTTTAGTACGGGAGTGTTGGACAGGGTTTTTGCTCAAGTCAATAGCACCTTTATTGTCACACATAATAGGAACATCATCTAAGTGTATGCTATAGTCGTTAAGGGCTTGTTTCATCCATAGTGCTTGCTGACATGCCTTTCCGGCGCTTACGTACTCGGCTTCGGTAGTGGAGATGGCAAGAGCCGTTTGTTTCTTGGAGAACCAAGAAGTTAGACAACAACCCATGAAGGTACAAACGCCACTCGTGCTTTTTCGATCCACGTAATCTCCCGCATGATCAGAGTCGGCATAGACAACAGTTTCTATACCGGTCCCCTTGGGATAAAATAATCCCAAGTGTATAGTGCCTTTAATGTATCGGAAGATACGCTTAACCGCTTCAAGGTGAGAGGTTTTGGGATCCTCTTGGAAGCGAGCACAAAGGCAGACACTAAACATGATGTCGGGCCTACTTGCCGTGAGGTATAGTAAACTACCTATCATACCTCTATACTTAGTGCTATCCACGGACTCACCTTCTTCATCTCTCGTGAGTTTTATTTCTGTGGACATGGGAGTTTTCATGGGCTTAGACTCTTCTAAACTAAACTTCTTAAGCATTTCCTTACTATACTTAGATTGATTAAAGAAGATACCATCTTCCATTTGCTTAATTTGTAAACCAAGGAAGAAATTTAATTCACCCATCATGCTCATCTCAAACTCGTCATGCATGATCTTAGAAAAATCATTGCACAGTTCTGGACAAGTTGAGCCAAATATGATGTCGTCGACATATATTTGAACAATGATGAGATGTGAATCTCTTTTCTTTGTGAAAAGTGTGTTATCAACAACTCCCATGGTATATTCATGTTCAATCAAGAATGCTTTCAGTCTATCATACCAAGCTTTGGGAGCTTGCTTAAGACCGTAGAGTGCTTTCTTGAGTTTATAAACATGATTCGGATGTTCGAAATCAACGAATCCCGGAGGTTGTGCAACATATACCTCCTCATTGATATAACCATTTAGGAATGCACTTTTCACGTCCATTTGGTACAATTTAAAGTCTAAGGCACATGCATATGCAAGGAGTATTCTAATAGATTCTAATCTAGCTACGGGTGCATAGGTTTCATCATAATCTATTACTTCTTGTTGGTTATAGCCTTGTGCTACCAACCTTGCCTTATTCCTAGTCACGACGCCATTTTCGTCGAGTTTATTCCTAAACACCCACTTAGTTCCTATGATGGTTTGATTCCTAGGAGGAGATACCAACTCCCAAACTTGGTTTGCAGTGAATTGATTAAGTTCCTCTTGCATGGCAAGTATCCAACTTTCATCCTTAATCGCTTTACCGACATTCTTAGGTTCTACGGTTGATATAAAACAAAAGAAATTACTTTTGTTTTGGGCTTGTGACCTAAGGGTTCTTTGGTTTAGGTTTCCTATGACATTTTCAATAGGATGGTTCTTGGATTCCTTAATGTTGACAGTTTCGTCAAATTCAACTATTTCATCCTCAATGTCATCATCTAAGGTTTTCTTGCCATTATCCTTAACGGCTTCTTCCTCATCTAAGTCATCATCCACCAAGGGTGATGTCTTAGTTGGTGGAGGGCTTTCATCGAATGTCACGTTGAGTGACTCTTCGACTTTCATTGTTTCCTTATTTAGGACAATGTAAGCTTTACTATTTTGGGAGTATCCTAGGAAGATACCTTCGTAAGACTTTGGGTCAAACTTGGTGAGGTAATCTTTAGTGTTTAGTATGAAGCACTTGCTTCCAAACACTCTAAAGTAATCAAGAGTAGGTTTTCTACCTT
This sequence comes from Artemisia tridentata subsp. tridentata, assembly GCA_021014915.2. Lineage (NCBI taxonomy): Eukaryota > Viridiplantae > Streptophyta > Magnoliopsida > Asterales > Asteraceae > Artemisia > Artemisia tridentata. The sequence goes on along the minus strand of CP139501.1, from coordinate 314,396,735 downwards.
TCATGATTTCATATGGGGTTTTTCCTAAGATAGGCCTAATTAAAATCCTATTAAGTATGTAAGTTGAGGTGTCCACCGCATTACACCAAAAATTTTGCGGAATTGATTGTTCATTCAACATCGTTCTACTCATTTCTTGTAGAGTACGATTTTTCCGCTCTACTACCCCATTTGATTGTGGAGTGCGTGGAGCTGAGAAATTGTGAGTAATACCATTAGCATCACAATATACTCCAAATTGCACTTCATTATCAAACTCCCGACCATGATCCGTCCTAATGGAAACTATTGTACATCCTAGTTGATTTTGGACTTTCTTACTAAAAACTTCGAATTCCTCAAAGGCTTGAGTCTTATTCTTAAGAAATCTAGTCCAAGTGTACCTAGAGTAGTCATCAACTATTACTAAGGTGTAGTAGTTTCCTCCGTAGCTCCGTACGGCGGATGGACCGAATAAGTCCATATGAAGGAGTTCTAGGCATCTAGAGGTCGAGACTATATTCTTAGCTTTGTGACTAGAATAGTCTTGTTTTCCAACTTTACAAGCGTCACAAAAGTGTTGATCAAACTTAATCTTAGGTAGATCTCTAACTAGTTCCTTAGACGCCAATGATTGTATCAAGCGCATATTGGCATGACCTAATCTCCTATGCCATATAGTGGAGTTATCATCTATGGTTGCTAAGCATATCCTATCCTGAGGCTTATTTCCTATTTTCATAACAAATAGGCCATTTCTCCTAACTCCTTTGCCTATGGTTTTACCATCCTTAATGATCTCACTACCCTCTTCAGAGAATATAACTCTACACTTATTATCTACCATTTGACTAATGCTAAGCAAATTAAATCCTAAGTTATCTACATGCTCAACATTTCTAATAGTGAGGGAGTTTTGAGTGATCGTACCTTTGCCAATAATGTTGCCCTTAAGTTTCCTACCGAAAGTGACATTACCTCCGTTGTATGCCTTGTATGATGAGAATAGACTTCGGTTGCCCGTCATGTGGTTAGTGCATCCACTATCCTTGACCCATTCATCAGGCTCCAAGTCGATTCCCAAGCATATCTCATTTGAAGCGTGAGCCATTAGACATGTTTCGTCCTTGGGCTTATTTTCTTCATCATCACCGCTATCACTCCATGAGCCTCCTATGAGAGCTCGTTGGTTGTTGACTTTCGATGGCTTGGGACACTCTCCTATGAGATGATTAGGATCTCCGCATCTAAAGCATTTCCTATCACTTGTCCCTTTCTTTTCAACATGGTTCTTTTGTGATGTCTTCTTCTCATCACGAGGTTGCCTAACGAACCTACCTCTTCTCCTAAAGAACTTTTTAAAGTCCCTAACCACTAATGCATATTCCTCATCTTCACTATCGGAACTCGAACATTCCTCATCACTAGACTCCTTCCTGGCTTTTAATGCTAGAGATCTAACTCTCTCACTTTTGCCTTTGACAATGTCGGAGTCTTTCTTGATGATCATCTGGTGAACTTTCAAGTTTCCTATAAGTTCATCGAGTGACAATGCCGCCAAGTCCTTTGACTCTTCAATGGCGGTGACCTTTGCTCTCCATTTAGGATGTAGAGCTCTAAGAAACTTTCTAACATAGTTCTTACTAGAATAACCTTCATCAAGAGCTTTAAGACTAGTGATAATAGTATTAAATCTAGCAAAAGCATTATCTATTGACTCATCCTCCGAAATGGAGAATTGTTCATATTGTTGAACAAGAAGATCTATCTTGTTCTCTTTGACTTGGTTATTACCTTGGTGAGTGATGTTTGTTTTTATATATTTATTTTTGTTTTTGAATCCAAAGAAATTGTAACGAATACAATTTCCCCGGGTCGTTCTCCCAACGAAGGTTTGACGGCGAATTTGTCGAATCGGTGTCGTGAAAATGTGAAGTGAAAAAGTGACGTGAAAGATTATTTTTTTTTGGAATTGATTACACTATAATAAGAAAAATTAAAAGCAATCTACGCTATTAAAATAAATGCACACAAAGAAAAATTCAAATAAATGCAAATCCCGGGCTAATCCCGAGATTTATAAATCTATTAGTGAAATTATACTAAATTAAAAATAAAAATAAAATAAAATCTAAGGGACGAAAATGACTTTTATTAAAAACTGATTTTATAAAAGAAATTTATGAAAATAAAGTTTTATATAAAAACGAGGGACTAAAAACACAATTTTGGAAACTCTATTTAAACTAAAACTTTTTGAAACAAAGAAATGGACTAAATTGTATTTCCTTGAAACTCTAATAAAACTAACCACGATTTGAAACAAATACAAGGACCAAATTCGCTAAAAATGAAACCCAAGGACTAAATTGCAATAACTGAAAATTGAAAATGTTTTACTCTGGATAAACAGCCCAGGTTCGATTCTGGGTGACTGCAAATTTACTACACTAATTTTTTAGTTTTTCTTCTTTCAAGTCTCAACTAACAATTAACAAAACTAATTTTTAGAAAACAAAATAAACTAAAAAGAAACTAGATTAAGCTGTAAAAACAATTTGACCACAAGGCAGCTGATGTTTATATATTCTATTAAGTTCAGTCCAATTATGCTCAAAAAGGCACTCAAATAAGCTACCAAGTAAACGAATAAAAACAATCCAAAAGCAGAATCTTTAAGTCTACTAGCTTGTGAGTATTTTGCCCCCAAGAAAATGACCTATTGATTTTCTAGATTGCAAGTTAACTGCTTCCAAAGATGAGCATATGCTGAGTGACAGGACAAGTATTCAGCAGATAAGCAAGTTTGAACTAATTTATAAGTACCTTAATGAGTTCCAAAGTGAAATAAGATTATTGATTCTTGTACACTAACCACCAAACAACAATAATCCACAATCCAAACTTAATCTAACCCAATATTGAAGCCTATGGATTCACTTCAAATTCTGTCAAACTCAGGTTTAAGTGCAATTTTTAACAACCATTAACAACTATGACTACCAAATTCTTAAATTCACAGAACATTATCAATTCAGTAACTATGCTAGACAGATTTTAACTATACTATTAATCAACAAGCTTCACTATACTAACAACTAATTAATAAAACAAGCTTAACTAAAATTAAATCTAACTGATATCCAACAAACAACCAATATCAAACAAAAATTAGATCAATAGCAGCAAAGTTAAACTGTAACAGTAGAGAAAAAATTGTAAATGACAAAAACTTACAAACTACTCTCAGCAAGAACAGAGAGTTCTCCAAAGATGCCTATCTTTAGATAGGCTCAAACACTTCCAATTCGCTGTTTGAACTATCAGATTAAACCTAGATTCATGATCATCACCAACGTTGACTTTTGTTGACCGAAGGATGTTTTGAATGTTTCAACAGTAATGACACTGATACTAACTTACAATAAGCTAAAGAGCTTACATAAGCTGAACTTAAATGAATTAGAGCTTAATGAAGCAGTTCCGAACTATATATTTTTTTTTTTTTTTTTTTTTTTTTTTTTTTTTTTTTTTTTTTTTTTTTTTTTGTGATAATCAGATACTGAAACAAAGTAAATAATCCAACAACTAAAATTTATATTAACTAAAAGAGAATTTGGATTAAAATGAACTTCAAAATTAAACTTTCATTCAAACTTTTAAAAATTACAAATATCGAACCGAATTAACAATAAGAGAAAAATTACAATCCGACAACTAAAATTCTAAATCTACTTTGACAGCATAACGTTGCTAAAAACAAAATTACACACGAAAATAAGAACATCCCTCCTCTATTTATAAGCTTACACCGAACCTTCGGGACTTGCCACGCTGGCGATCCGCGTGCTTCTTAGCTCCATATCCACCCTTAGATCATCTTTGCTCTTCAATCTTTAGCTTCCCACCGTTTGATCAAAGTTGATGCGTGTTCGGATCAATCGCAAGCCGCCATCTGTCATTCTATCTGTCAGGGTCTTCTAGAAGATCCAATCATTGACTATTGTACCCTTAATTGTAGTAATTTTTGAGGGTCGGTAATTAGGGTTCATGGGATGGTGAAAAGGGGATCGGGTTTAGTGAGAAAGATAAGAGGGATAAGGTGTGTTTGTTTTTTTTTTTTTTTTTTTTTTATCTTATTCTTTTGACCGAATGGGTGACAATGTTTAGTTTTACTAGGGATGGGTCGGTTTTGTGGTTTGGGCTCGGGTATAGGATTAGTGGATTAGTGGATTAGTGGGCCGGGAGGTGGATATTAGGTGAGTTGGGTTGAATTAAAGTTTGGATCCGGGTTTAAGGTATAAAGTTTTAAAGGTTTTAATTTTAAGGGATTAAATGTGTATTTTCTGAAATTCTAGGGACTGTGGCTGCCATATTTTAAAAGATTATCTAAGGGTGATTCTTGACAATCTTAGATAGTGGGAGGACCTCGGATGCATTTTTGACCATTTTCTTTGTTCCCGGTTCCGGTTCTAAGCCTTTTCGTATCTCGTGCTCGTTTTCTTGATTTTCTTGTGTCTTTTGTCAATTTTCACGATATCCATCCCTGCACATGCAAAAACACAAAAACACAATATCTTTTGGCATTTTGGTCTGGTTTTTGGTTATTTTGGTCCGGTTTTGGTCTAGAAATGGTATGTGTTTAAGCACATACCAAAATCCCCCAGACTAAGTATTGCAATGTCCTCATGCAATGTTATAAAAACTCCCCATTTTTCCTTTTTATTCTATTTTTGTATCTTTCTTATTATTCGAGTGACGGCTTTGTTGACAATCATTATCTAACGATAACTTTTAGGGTCACGGAGCAGGAAACACGACTCATAAAGAAGTGACCATACGGATAAAATTCGTCGTTCCTGATTTTTCACAAGTCCCCAAACTAAGCTTAAAAACGAGATCATTGTCATTTACAAGTTAGATTGCCAATACTACTCAGAAAGCTAATTGTGGACTTCTTGTTCCCAAATTCCTATTTTCCTCTATTTATTTTATTTTTGGAGAGAAATGAATTTCTTCAAATTCTCTTTTCGATAATTTTTAATCTGATAAAGATACCTTAGTTTAGACGCTAAGTAGTTTCCAAATCTTCCCTCAAAAACCGTTGCATACAAAAATGAGGTCCACATCAAGGTCTCTGATTTAACACGATTTTGAGGATATCCCTTTTATTTGCGACCGAAACAACTCATCTACGAGTCCAGAGACGGAAGCCTTTATTAGGACACCCCCGGAGTCGAAATTTGGCATTTTTAACATTATTAAGCACATATTATTATTGATCCTTGGCCCTTTATAACAATCACAACATCGGTTGCGAGCCGGCAAGATGTGATAGTCTATTATGACCTTGGAATTTTTCCTCTGCCTTTATTAGAAGTCTACAACATCGGCTGCGAACCGGCAAGATGCAGAAAACTTTTTATGGCTTTGGATTATTATTATTATTATTATTCATTATATATTTTGCCAAATCCCGAGTCCTACGGCTTTTATAACAATCCCAACATCGGTTGCGAGCCGGCAAGATGGAATAGTCTATTACACCGTAACACTGGCAGTACCTTGATGTGTACCCAACTTTCATAAGCAAGGATTCTCTAAGGAAGAAATAAAAACTAATCATCGCCAAAACCAAAATAGCTTTAATTATTCCTATTTATCTATTTTTGAGTGAAACAAGCTTATGGGAACAAAAAGCCACAAATAACTTCGATGAGCTCTAAAGAGATCCAACTACTCCACGTTTAGCAATCTAACTTATAAACAACTCTATCATTTCTCGTTCTTCGCAAATTTAAAATCTTAAATAATAAGATCCGCGAATGCTTAGCCTTATAATCAAGCCATGCATATATAAAGTCAAATACGGGAACTTGCAAATTCTTAAAAAGAATTCGCGTTTTCTAGCTCCTTGTGTAAAAGACTAGCACGAGCTTATGGATTATAAATGGTTAAGGAGACAAGCTAGGGCTCAACACGCCCGGTCAAGTCAGAATTTTATTCCTACTCTCACCAGCGGAAAGTCAACAAAAATGTCAAAATTTATTATATTTTTGCAAAAAATTTTAAATTTTTCTCATTTTTTTTGATTTTTTGGAAAAAAACGGGGTTGCATGAGTAAACGGCAAAAATGCAAGGCAAAAATCAAATCGAAAGATTACCCCCCCAGACTAAAACGAGACATTGTCCTCAATGTCTTAAAGGTAAGGGTTCTCCTACATAAATCTAAGGCCGTTTATTAATTATGCCAAAAGATAGATGTAAAACGATAAGATTTAGGATATCGATAAGCAGCGAATGATGAAACTCGAGTAGCGTGAAGGAAACTACGAGCACGAGAGTCTTCATCATCAGCATTCCTGGACACATCACAGAAAAACAACGAAACACAAGATATGGGAGAGGATCCCCTCCTCTTTATTAAGAAAATAGAAAGAAGATAGATGGATAAGCATGGGGTGCCTCCCACGAAGCGCTTGTTTTTGTTAACCGAGTCACATGAGCTTGACTCGACCCCGAATTTATTTGTCCTTGGGGGAGCATGTGGAAGAGATAATCTCAATCGGACTTTCGTTCAAGATGTTTAGATAAAATTTGAAGCATACGAAAGTTCCACTCCGATTGAGATACCCACGGCTTTAGAAGATGAAAGCGGTGATGCCGGGGTCAAAAACTTTGTCTTCGTTTCCTGCTGGAAATGATAGTAAAGTTTCAAGCAAAGATGACTCCGGGCAGAATGGGAGTTTTTGAATAGAAAGAAGCAGAGAGGAATCATTTTTCTCCAGAATTAAAAGTTCCTTAGATGAGGCAGGAAATTTTAAATTCGTATCAAGAGTCACTTTCATCAAAGGATGAATTTCACCATCATTGAGTAAGCCTGGCTTAAATACTTTGTCCTCACAAGAAAACTCAGCAGGGTACTCGATGGAGGACTCAATAAAGAAATCATCCTCGGAAGAATAAAGAGCTAAGTCATGAAAGACAATTGAAGCATCCTCGGTTATGATTTCAATTTTAGGGCCTTTTTCATCATTAGGTTTGCCATATAAAAGATTTCTCCATTCGGTTTGATCGGCCCTAAAATCGAAGAGGTCATCATCATCATTAAGCTCGGAGTAAGAATCAGATGATGGAGCATGGTACAAAAGATCTTCAACTTCTTTATAATCAGCATGAACGTCAAAGAGATCATCATCATATGATGGAAGTGGATCATCGTGAGCGAGTTCATCGGCGAACTCCTCGTGATAAGAATCATACTTAGACGGATCATGGTTCATCAAAGATTCCAATTTTCTTAAGTCAGATTCAAAATCAAACTCATCGTCCTCATCCCCTGGTGGGATTGGATCGATGTGAGCGAGTTCATCGGTGAACTCCTCAAGAAGAGAATCAATATAAGAAGTGGTACTGCCACTACTTTGCTCTTCTGATTTTGAATCAACAATTTGAACGGATTTAGGCGGTTTTTCCTTAACATCTTCCAGGGGAAACAATTGTTCATCAAATTTCAAGACATCTTCCCCTGGATAACTATTGGTCTCAACAATTTCCGGTGAAATTGGAGGATTAACAGACAACACCTCGAGCTCTTCCCTCGAGATTTCACTTCCCTCAATCGGAGGAGAAGGATGGGAAGAGTCGGAAAGAGCAGAATCAACCATCTCTACACGATAAACTGTCTCCGGAGGTGGGACAAAAGGTGTGCTCTTAGAGCTAGCATTTTCCACCTCTTCCGTTGTGGTCTCCGAATCAGATTCATCATTATCAAGAATACTCTTAGTATTTGCAGCACAACACTCAAACCATTTACTCGATCCAGGATTGATTTTCATAGCCTTGAGCTCAGCACGTTTTTCTGACATACTCTTGACCGTGAATCTCGAAAGGTTTGGATCAATTCTTTTAGGAGCAATTATGGGATCGGACTTTTGATCAACCGTAGCGACATTGCATTTGTCGGTTTGAGGTTTCGAGTTCGGATTGATTTGAAAAGTGACTTTTTCATTATCAACTCGCAGAGTTATTTCTTCTCCGTATACGTCAATCAAAGCCCGCCCGGTCCTCAAAAATGATCTTCCGAGAATGAGAGGAACCCGGGGGTCAGCGTCAAAATTAACAACCACAAAATCTGCAGGAAAATGGAACTTCCCCACTTTAACGAAGACATCCTCGGCTATACCTTCGGGACGGGTTACGGAACGATCCGCAAGCTCGAGAGTCATACAAGTGGGGGTAAGTTTGGGCAGAGAAAGCTTTTGCCATACTGAAAACGGCATTAGGTTGATGCTAGCACCGAGATCGGCCAAGGCGGAGCATTCAACCATTCCCGGAAATTCACATGGAATAAGGAATTTTCCGGGATCTCCAAGCTTTTCCGGAAGCTTTTTGAGAATTACCGCTGAGCAGTTTTCATTCAGATGAGTTTTTGCTAACTGAATTAATTTTTCTTTGTTATTCAACAAACTTTTGAGAGTCGAAACAAACTTAGGCATCAAAAGTAAAGCATCCGCGAAGCTTATATCAAAATGCAATTCTTGAAAAATTTGGAAAAATTTTTCCATTTGATTTGAAGCTTTTTCGCGGAGCTTTTGATCATTCAATCTCGAAGGATACGGAAGGTTTGCTTTGACGGGAATTTCTTTTGGCTCAACATTCTTTGGTTCAGATGGATGGATGACCGGAGGTTGGACGTCTTTGGTTCCTCCGTTGTTAGTAGGAGGTTCCATGTCCTTGGTCGCCTCGGGTTCACGGACGGCTACCTTGGGAGGTAGAGAAGAAGCGGTAGCCGGAGCCGTGGGTCCATCATATGAAACACCGCTCCTAGTCGTGATCGCCTTAGCATCGCCCCTCGGGTTAGCAATTGTGTTGCTAGGAAGAGAAGAAGTACCCGAGGTTGATGATTGATTCATCTGAAAAAATCCACTCATCATTTGCTTAAGGTCGTTTGTTTGTCGATTAATCGTCGTATCAATCTCCTTCCGAAAGTCAGCTCTCATATTGTTGATTTGACCTTGCATAGTTCGTATGCTAGCATCGGTTGCTTTCATATAACTCACAAAGTCGGGAGGAAGTGGCACTTGGGGAGGAGGAGGTTGATAGACTTGTTGCGGTTGAGCTTGATAATTGTTTCCTCGATTTTGGTTGTAGCTTTGATTTTGATTGTAACCTTGATTGATTTGAGGTAAACGGTTTTGGTTGTTTTGAACGGGTGTAAAACCGGGTGGTCCCATTTGGTTGCTAACTCGGTAGTTAACTTCACCTTGAGGACGGAATCCTTGATTTTGATTGTAGTTTGCGGCTGCTGCAGTAGCATTGCAAACTTGGCTATCGGTAGCTTGACAATCATAATAAGGATGGGGACCACCACAAATAACACAATTTTCTTGCACCGCTTTCACTTGAGCGGATGGAGAAGATTGTTTCTTTTGTTCTGAGAGAATGAAAGCTTGGAACATATCTGCAAGCTTGTCGATCTTAGCATCACTGCTAGAAGCTTGGGTACTCACCTTAGAAACAACCGGTTTGTTCCTTGAGGTAGGTACCTTAGATTTGTTCTCAATAATTGAAAGAATTTCTCTCGGCATTCGACTCATGATATTGCCACCGGCGGCTGCATTGAGTGAATCCTGATCTGATTGAGTTAAGGCATTGTAGAACGTATCGATTTGATGCAATTCCGAGAATCCGTGATGTGGGCATTTCCGTAGGAGATCCTTAAATCGTTCCCATGCCTCACCGAAATTCTCATCAAATCGTTGCTGGAAATTTGTGATTTCATTCCTAGCATTGGTCATTTTAGATGGTGGAAAGAAGTAATTCACGAATTTATGGACGAGATCTTCCCAAGTATGGATTGATTGAGGAGGTTCTTTCTCGAGCCAAATTCGGGCCGCCCCTTCGATCGAAAATGGGAATAACATCAATTTGATTGTTTCGTGAGGGACATCCTTATGGTAGTGTGTTGAGGTCAATTTGTTGAACCATCGGATGTGATTGTGAGGATCCTCCCGATCAAAACCATGAAATTGATTTCCCGTGACAAGTTGAATTAAACCGGTCTCGAGTTTAAAATTTGTATTTCGAATCGGGGGTATGACAATAGCATCTCCGTATCCCACGGTGGGACATTGGAGTAACTCTTGCATAGTGCGGAGATCGGGAGCTTGCCCTTGATTGTGATTGTCAACACCCACCGGCGGGGGTTGATTGTGTTGGTTGTTGGCCATTTCCTCAACGGTTGAGAAATGAACACGGTTGTTTTGACGGATAATCCTCTCGGGATTTGAAAGTGGTGAAAGAAGAGGGTTAGAAGAAGAAGAACGGGTGTGCATACACCAAAAAGGAAACAAAAATAAAAATAAAAAATCTTTTTGTATTTTTGGTTGGGAAATTATTTTTGGCTTTTTTAATATATTGAAAAACAAAAGACTTTATTTTCTTTTTGGTAACCGTTACGTTAACCGTAACCGTTTCCTTTAAAACTACGCGCAGCGTGGCGGGAAGGCAAAGGTAGCTCCGAAGATGCTTAAAAACCCGCCTTCTTCAGCTCGACAATTTAATGTCAAGCTTCCTTAAACCCCGTAATTAGGTTGTAGTAATAAAGTAATCCAATAATGATTAATTTCACGATTTGTTTTGTTGTTATTTGGAATGGTTTACAACCGCCCTCCTTCAACGGAAGACGGAGGATGTTTATTAATGATGAAAACACTTTAGGAAAAGTGTTTTTTAATTATTATATTTTTGTATTTTTATTTTTTATAAAAAACAATAACTTCCAAGGAAGGATCTTCAAATCACAAAAACAACGGACGAAATCGACGCACTCGTTTCAAGCCTTCCCCGGCAGCGGCGCCATTTTATTGATGTTTGTTTTTATATATTTTTATTTTTGTTTTTGAATCCAAAGAAATTGTAACGAATACAATTTCCCCGGGTCGTTCTCCCAACGAAGGTTTGACGGCGAATTTGTCGAATCGGTGTCGTGAAAATGTGAAGTGAAAAAGTGACGTGAAAGATTATTTTTTTTTGGAATTGATTACACTATAATAAGAAAAATTAAAAGCAATCTACGCTATTAAAATAAATGCACACAAAGAAAAATTCAAATAAATGCAAATCCCGGGCTAATCCCGAGATTTATAAATCTATTAGTGAAATTATACTAAATTAAAAATAAAAATAAAATAAAATCTAAGGGACGAAAATGACTTTTATTAAAAACTGATTTTATAAAAGAAATTTATGAAAATAAAGTTTTATATAAAAACGAGGGACTAAAAACACAATTTTGGAAACTCTATTTAAACTAAAACTTTTGAAACAAAGAAATGGACTAAATTGTATTTCCTTGAAACTCTAATAAAACTAACCACGATTTGAAACAAATACAAGGACCAAATTCGCTAAAAATGAAACCCAAGGACTAAATTGCAATAACTGAAAATTGAAAATGTTTTACTCTAGATAAACAGCCCAGGTTCGATTCTGGGTGACTGCAAATTTACTACACTAATTTTTTTAGTTTTTCTTCTTTCAAATCTCAACTAACAATTAACAAAACTAATTTTTAGAAAACAAAATAAACTAAAAAGAAACTAGATTAAGCTGTAAAAACAATTTGACCACAAGGCAGCTGATGTTTATATATTCTATTAAGTTCAGTCCAATTATGCTCAAAAAGGCACTCAAATAAGCTACCAAGTAAACGAATAAAAACAATCCAAAAGCAGAATCTTTAAGTCTACTAGCTTGTGAGTATTTTGCCCCCAAGAAAATGACCTATTGATTTTCTAGATTGCAAGTTAACTGCTTCCAAAGATGAGCATATGCTGAGTGACAGGACAAGTATTCAGCAGATAAGCAAGTTTGAACTAATTTATAAGTACCTTAATGAGTTCCAAAGTGAAATAAGATTATTGATTCTTGTACACTAACCACCAAACAACAATAATCCACAATCCAAACTTAATCTAACCCAATATTGAAGCCTATGGATTCACTTCAAATTCTGTCAAACTCAGGTTTAAGTGCAATTTTTAACAACCATTAACAACTATGACTACCAAATTCTTAAATTCACAGAACATTATCAATTCAGTAACTATGCTAGACAGATTTTAACTATACTATTAATCAACAAGCTTCACTATACTAACAACTAATTAATAAAACAAGCTTAACTAAAATTAAATCTAACTGATATCCAACAAACAACCAATATCAAACAAAAATTAGATCAATAGCAGCAAAGTTAAACTGTAACAGTAGAGAAAAAATTGTAAATGACAAAAACTTACAAACTACTCTCAGCAAGAACAGAGAGTTCTCCAAAGATGCCTATCTTTAGATAGGCTCAAACACTTCCAATTCGCTGTTTGAACTATCAGATTAAACCTAGATTCATGATCATCACCAACGTTGACTTTTGTTGACCGAAGGATGTTTTGAATGTTTCAACAGTAATGACACTGATACTAACTTACAATAAGCTAAAGAGCTTACATAAGCTGAACTTAAATGAATTAGAGCTTAATGAAGCAGTTCCGAACTATATATTTTTTTTTTTTTCTTTTTTTTTTTTTTTTTTTTTTTTTTTTTGTGATAATCAGATACTGAAACAAAGTAAATAATCCAACAACTAAAATTTATATTAACTAAAAGAGAATTTGGATTAAAATGAACTTCAAAATTAAACTTTCATTCAAACTTTTAAAAATTACAAATATCGAACCGAATTAACAATAAGAGAAAAATTACAATCCGACAACTAAAATTCTAAATCTACTTTGACAGCATAACGTTGCTAAAAACAAAATTACACACGAAAATAAGAACATCCCTCCTCTATTTATAAGCTTACACCGAACCTTCGGGACTTGCCACGCTGGCGATCCGCGTGCTTCTTAGCTCCATATCCACCCTTAGATCATCTTTGCTCTTCAATCTTTAGCTTCCCACCGTTTGATCAAAGTTGATGCGTGTTCGGACCAATCGCAAGCTGCCATCTGTCATTCTATCTGTCAGGGTCTTCTAGAAGATCCAATCATTGACTATTGTACCCTTAATTGTAGTAATTTTTGAGGGTCGGTAATTAGGGTTCAGGGGATGGTGAAAAGGGGATCGGGTTTAGTGAGAAAGATAAGAGGGATAAGGTGTCTTTTTTTGTTTTTTTTTTTTTTTTTTATCTTATTCTTTTGACCGAATGGGTGACAATGTTTAGTTTTACTAGGGATGGGTCGGTTTTGTGGTTTGGGCTCGGGTATAGGATTAGTGGATTAGTGGATTAGTGGCCCGGGAGGTGGATATTAGGTGAGTTGGGTTGAATTAAAGCTTGGATCCGGGTTTAAGGTATAAAGTTTTAAAGGTTTTAATTTTAAGGGATTAAATGTGTATTTTCTGAAATTCTAGGGACTGTGGCTGCCATATTTTAAAAGATTATCTAAGGGTGATTCTTGACAATCTTAGATAGTGGGAGGACCTCGGATGCATTTTTGACCATTTTCTTTGTTCCCGGTTCCGGTTCTAAGCCTTTTCGTATCTCGTGCTCGTTTTCTTGATTTTCTTGTGTCTTTTGTCAATTTTCACGATATCCATCCCTGCACATGCAAAAACACAAAAACACAATATCTTTTGGCATTTTGGTCGGGTTTTTGGTTATTTTGGTCCGGTTTTGGTCTAGAAATGGTATGTGTTTAAGCACATACCAGTGAGTGACTAACAAAGTTTTCCAAATATCTTTTGCCGTATTACACATGAAAATTCTTTCGAATTCCTTTTTAGGCAAAGCATTATAAATCATCATTTTAGCCTCATTATTTTTGGCTAATTTTCTTTTTAGTTCATCACTTTGTTTATCATAAGAAACAATTTCATCCTTTTTAGTTTCCGGATTCATTTGAATAGGTTGAAAGTCACCCTCGGTAATAACATGCCAAAGATCAATGTCTTTTGATTTCACATACGTTTCGAATCTTGTTTTCCAATAAATAAAACAATCGGTTTCGAAAAGTGGTGGTCTTTGCATAGATTGCCCTTCTAGATATTTGTCGGAATCCATTGATCGATTCAAGTTTTAAAATACAATATACTTTAAAATCTTGACTGACGTGGCTCCTGATACCAATTGTGGGAAACTAGAAGGGGGGGTTGAATAGTTTACCGGTTTAAAAAATTTCTTTTAAAAATCTTGTTTTAAAAGTATGATATTGGAAACTTTGATTCGAACACTTATATGTAATCAATCAACACCAATATGAACTAGACACTATTCTAACTAATGATAAATAATAAAAGTAAAGAGTAGAGTTGGAAAGATCAAACCGAGACAGAGGATTTATAGTGGTTCGGCTACGAAGCTCTTCTTCGCCCTACTCCACTCCCCGAGTACCACACTCGAGAGTTTCAAGCACTATGTCAACAACCTCCCTTAAGGCGGAGAAAACCGTACACGTCGCTTATCCTTTTACCGACACTAAGCTAGATGTCGAGTGCTAATCTTAGCTAGCACCAATCTACCAAGGTCCACGTGACCAAACACACAAGCCCAATGGCTTCAAGAGATCACCAAGATCTCAACAAGATCACAAAGATCAACTCTCACTTCACTCTACTCAATCTAACAACTCTAGATCCTTTGACTACTCACACACAAGCCCAATGGCTTCAAGAGATCTTCACTATCTCTTAAGATCACAATGATCTTCACTCACTCTCTCACAAAAGAAAGATAATCTTGATGTATACTAGGATACAACAAGGATGTAACAAGTGTTACAACAACCTAACAACTATAACTCTTGTATCTTCTTGAAGATCTTGAGTTCTTCTCTTGCAAATGAAGAGGAATGACAACACCTTGTATCTACTTGGATACTTGTGTTCTTCTCTTGCTAGTGAAGAGGTATGAAGAGGATCACTTGAAGGATGATTGGATCACTCTTGAACAAAAGAAAAAACTAATCTAAAGATCAAAGAAAGAAAATGTGAAGAGAGTATTCAACTCAGAAATTTTAGTGTGTGAAAGGATGCCTAAAATCTGTGAAAGCGGTTGGTATTTATAAGCAAAGAAAATCTGAACGTTACAAAAAAAATTATACGGACGGCTCCGTTAAATACCATACGGCTCCACTAAATTTAGTGGAACCGTGCCAGACAAAGACGCTCCAATTTTTGTCTTTTCTGGTGAAAACTTATTTGGGGAAGGTTGTAGCTGATTTTGGGGGGAAAAATAGCTGTTATGATTTTCAAACTAATTTTTCTATTAAAACATTTCTTAATATTTCAAAAATAATTTGTCATGTATATTTTTGAAAAAAAAATGTTTTGTCACATTTAAAATGTGAATTCTCAAGAACACAAAATCACTTATTTGATCACTAGTTCAAGTTGTAACTTTGTTCTAGAGTGATTTGCGTAGAAACGGGATCTTCCGATTAAAAACTAGTTAACTTTAATTTTAACGTAACGTGAGTTCACATTTTGTCATCCTCAAAACGTGAAGTAATCGAAAGATATAAATAACGTTTTCAGAACATTATTTGCATCAACACATGTGAAAGTTGTCGAATCTTATTAAATCTTATTAAATACGCGTAATTGTGATTGCGGTCATTATTGGCACATCAACGCCAACTAAGATTTCTTTTTTTACAACCATTTTCATAACCAACTGATTGTAATGGTGACCGCGGTCACCATTTTCTTTTTCATTTCTCATTTTTTTAAACACTTAAACTAATACTCCTTCCGTCCCATATTAAGTGTCCATAATGGAATCTTGGGATGTCCCAAATTAAGTGTCCAGGGAATATTTTCAACCAATGAGAAGAGACTTTAGTGGGTAATAGTGATATTTGATTGGTGGAGAGTGTAGTTGGCCCCACTTTCCTAAAACTTTGTGCATTTGAAAAGTGGACACTTAATATGGGACGGAGAGAGTATTTCACTAATAATTAGAAAAAATATTACATTAATAAATCAAATAAAATTAAAAAAATTCAAATAAAACGAAACTACAAATTAGTGTTTGTTTGTTTGACGTCAAGTGTGTTTCACTTAATCGGTTCTAAGACTTAGATGAGTTTCCTCGTTGACTATATCTCTAACAACTTGTAATGTTTTTTCATGCATTCGTACAATATTACTCGATGATGCGCGTGATGTGTCGTTGCGGTTTAGCAGTTTTAATGCTTACTCAAGTTTTAAATTTATATTTAGCCGACTTATCAATAACACACACACTTAACGAGCAGTGTACCCGGTCAGTATGAAGATAATGGTAAGTAGAGTGTCGATCACTAAGAGTGGAACGTATAATCTCGTTAATCTAATCAGTATTTTAATATCCTAACGCAAGGGGGTTTCAGCCTGAGAGACTGGCACAGTTTTGTTTGCAATTAAATAATAAAATAAACAAATAGGCACGAATCAGCAAGTAGCACACACGTACACAGATAGATACTAGAGACAATAAGAGGGCTGTCCTTATGATTAAGTAGATTGTCACTTGTTTTATTGATAGCTTTATATGAAGTGTATGTAATTAACCCTTTCTCGTTGGTCCTATTCTTATCGGCGAGTAAACCCTTAATGACGACTTATGTCTAAAAGTTATTCCTAAGTGATCAATTTAGAAACAACCGTGGGAGCCACACCTTGTCCCGCAGTCGGGTGCCCGCAAGCCACTAATAAACACAGAGGTGGTCAATGCACTAATAAGTAGTAACCAAAGACATCAACATATAAACTTTAATTGATGGGAAAGCAAGTATTAAAGGGAGTGCAATCTTTCCGTTGTCACATTACACAAGCCACCAATCCTGATGAATTAAAGTTTGCTAAAACAATAAAACAAAACTACTTAATGAATTAAATACATGCAGCACCTTCTTACAGCTCTTGTATCTTCGATTTGGGTGTGTCTTGTGCTGCCTTCTTGACTGAATTCGTCCTTCTCTTCTGTTCGGTCTTTAGGTTTTCGAACTTCCGAATCTCCGATCTCCGATTCTTTAATGCGTCTGGTCTACGGGGTATTTATAGTTTGTGTCTGAGGGAAGATGCGGCGCATCTACTTAAGTAGATGCGGCGCATGTACTTAACTTCGCGTGGGGTCCAAGATTATAATATTCAGGAATATTCGTACACCGCCAGAAGATGCGGCGTAACTCTTGATTAGATGCGGCGCATGTCCTCTTGTATCTTGGATCGTATCTGGTGATATCTTGATAGAGATGCGGCGCATGTTGATAGTGAGATGCGGCGCATCTGGAGCAGATTAGTCTTGATCTTCTTCATTTCAGTGGACTCTTCACTTTATGCACGTTTTGCTCCATTATTAGTCCAAAATCGCCAAGTTTCACCAAATGCTTGTTTTTACCTGAGAATTACAAAAGTAAACGATTAAGTATCAATCCTCATACATAATATAGTAAAACAAGTCAAATTAATAGGATAAATGATAGTAATAAAATGTACTTATTTGAGTTCATCAAATATCCCCCCACTTGAACTTTACTTGTCCCCAAGTAAACCTTAGATTAAATCTCATGAAAATGTATCCTAAAAGATGTTAGGATTTATTTTTATATTTAAGCATGTATTCGTTTATTTCGTAATCACACAACTAAACACTTAACGAATTAGAAGTAAAATAAAATAAGTCGATAAAAGCAAATCTAATCGTTTAACTGTCCAGTCGCGACGAATATTCTATCATAAGCTTGGCAAGTATACACATCTCCACCACTAAAGCTAAGGAATAACAAGTCTAAAGCGGTAAAAAGGGTTTTTAGGCTTAAGGGTTAATTATTCTCTTTTCTATCGATCTCAAATTCCAGAAAAGGCGACAAAATCACAAATACATGATCGAATCCACGAACACGATACTTGCAATTGCTCAAATCCTTAACTCGAATAGGCTAAAGATAGGTCCAAACTTCACCAATAATAATATATCAAAAAGGGCGACAAAATCATAAATACATAGCCGAATCCACGACTACGATACTTAAGATTGCTCAAATCCCTAATCTCAATAAATCAAAGGTTTGGTTGGATAAAGAACAATACAGGGTATGGATAACATTTGGGATAAAATTGGTGTAAAAATAAAAATAAAAATAAACAAAACAAATAAATTAAAATCCTAAGTGTGGTTAATCACTATCCCAACCATCCCATGAATAAGACTCATATCATTGAATAACTCACGCTTTAACACTTGAAACACACGCTTTAGGTAGACACGAATTATACTCAACAAAATCTTAATCAAAGAATAAACCTTAATTGGCGTTCCCATAACTGCCAATTCCCATTCAATCCATAGATATAATACAACAAATAGTGGCCATATGAACCACTTACATAACTTTACATCGTTGGCTTAAAATAAACATCCAACTCTTTTTTCTTTCTCTTTTTCTTTTCTCATTTTTTTTTTTTTTTTTTTTTTTTTTTTTTTTTTTTTTTTGAAACATAAACATAGATGTGTAAAATTTCACCACATCACTACAACTTTCTTTCCGGATAATTTTTATTCGTACTTTTCATACTTTCAGAAATAACGCTAATAGTGAAAGTAGTAAACACACGAAAAATAAACTCAAAAATATACAATATTTACTTTCACTCCAATTGCATTGTGCAATTTCCCGACCTAACCATATATAATGAATTACGCACGCGAACACAGGTAATGTAAGGAAACACACTCTGCCTATAGCAATTAACCAACCACGGACTTTAATCTACAGGGTAGGCTAAGGTTTAAGGGTGTAACGAAACATTTTAAACATAGGTGTAAGAAACGAAAGGAATGGCTCTGAGGGTTTTTCTAGGGTATCTTACTCTTAAAATGAGAGTAACAAAAGGGTTTATACGGGGGTTAACTAACCAGTGTAGTTAGTTAATAACACATAACATATAAAGGCTATTTGGTGTAATCCTAGAATTTTACCAAGTTAGACAAGTCATTCCAATTAAATAAATAATACTCATTATGGTGGTCTCGAATAGTATACAAGCCAAGTTCTAAAGTTTACAAGTCACCGGCACACTCATAGATTTGTGAATTTTGGAAAAATCACAATTTTTGAAAATAACGTCATGTGTGCAGTTATGCAACTTAGATCTTAAACAAAAACATGCTAAAAAATTTTTAAGTTTGATATATTAAGCACATTTTAAGCATAATTTTTGAAAAAGTTTAGGACAAGTAATTGTTAAGTGTTCTAATTCTCTTATCCCCCACTTAAGTTAAACAACGTCCTCGTTGTTTGTATAAAAGGTTAAAAACTGGAAATAAAAAGAATTAGAACGGAAAAACTCCCCTGAGATTTGCTCGGTATGATCCTCCATTAGTGTAAGAGCAAAAATCATCTTTCTTGTGGATTAGAACGTTAAAGCTTCATACTTGATGTATCCACAGAAAATTCAGGAAACTATAATACCACCAACACTTTAAAACACACCTAAGATAAGAAAGGTTCAACTTGCATAATACATTAGTAGTTAGATAAAAATAAAACTTAAAAATAATTAAAACTGAAAATCATCAGGTCAGTCGATGCGCCGTATCTTATTGAAGAAGATACGCCGTATCGAGCCTGGAATTAATACGGACCAGAATAAAGATGCGCTGCATCCTTAACCAGGGATGCGCCGCATTAAAATAAACTGATAAATAGTTTTAAAGTCGAAAAATAAAAAATGCAGAAAAATAAAATAAGATATGACCATTGCAGAGGATGCGTCGCATCTCAGGACTGAGATGCGCCGTATCTTCGTGCGGCCTGGACTGACTCGACTCAGAAAACAGAATGATAAATGATAAATCCGGGTTGTCTCCCGGTAAGCACTTGTCTTTATTCCAGAGTCTTCAAGTTAGACTCACGTTCAGCTCTTTAATTTCGTTCATTGATTCCTACATGGCCACGTAGGATCCATTTAGCAACCGAATCGTCTCGTATATATTCAGGTCCCAAATTCAAAACTTCTTTGTAGAATCCTTCCTTCAATTGATATGGGTACTCAATCCCTCTCTTATTGTCATCATCACTAACAAAAAGGAATGGAGAAAATTTGTAGCAAATCCTACTAGTAGCATATTTAAATCCAGGGTGAGTACGGGGCATCATATAAGTGATAATGTCGCTTCCACATTGGAAGGTGATCTTTCCTTCAAATCGTTTTGCATTAATAGTGATCTCCCTACAAAATGGTTTTCCAACAATCACGTCACCCATATTGCTGTCACAATAGGCATTCATGTCTTCAATAACTACGAACTCAGTAACAATAGTGAAGCGTCCAACGAAGATCGGGACATTAATGAAGGCTCCAACTACATTCTTTCCTTTATACTCCTTTTTATTTCTCATAATAGAATTGTAAAATCTTCTTGACATGACATTGATTGATAAAATAGGAAAGAAATTGGCGTCAATACACTTGTACCCAATCATGCATGGGAATTGTAAATTGTAAGCACAATTGGTGTTGATCCTTCCACCGTAATCCCAAGAACCATCATATCCCTCAAATTCATCGTAGTTTCTAGTAGTAATAACGTTGACTCTTGGACTATCCACAATTTCTTCTTCTTCTAACATAGATTCCGCATCATCCATGAATAGGTCATTAGGTTCTAATGGTCCATTAAGGTCATTAAGTTCAATGTAGTCCCCATCGTTATGTTCGGGTGATTTTTCATGCACTAATACTTCATTCATAAAATTGGCTTCGAAGTCGAAGTCAATTAGCTCTCCGTATCCTTCCATTATCCTTCTGAAACAATCACGAAAAGCATCAGTAGGGTATGCTCGAGAAAGTAATATATCAGATAATCAATAACGAAAACGGAATACGAAAAATTAAAGTTACTGATATCTGCAGACGATGCGCCGTATCCAAAGAGTTGGATACGCCGTATCTTAATACGTTAAAATTTAATCAGACTTTTATTCAGAAAATAGATACGCCGCTTTAAATTTATGAATGCGCCGTATCGAATTAATCAATCAAAAATCAATTTATCTAATTAAAATTAAATGCGTCGTATTAACGAAAGTTAATGCGCCGTATTTTCGTTACGTTTAAAAATAAAAGATTTTTGATTCAGTAAGATGCGCCGTATCGACGGAAATCGATACGCCGTATTTGTTTAATAATTCGCAAACTGTTTTTAATTAAAATAATAGATACGCCGTATCTTCAAAAGAAGATGCGTCGTATGGCGTTAACGTTTAGAAAAATTTTTATCAAAACAGATACGCCGTATCTACAAAAGCAGATGCGTCGTATTACTTTATCGCTTAGAAAAATTTTCTTATTAAAAACAGATACGCCGTATCTTGGGGAAAAGATGCGTCGTATCGAATTAATTAAACGCGTTGTATTAAAAAAAATTAAACGCAATACGCCGTATCTGAGAGATCAGATGCGCCGTATCGTTTGATTTAGCACAGTACAACGATAGCAGAACAGAAAAATACGAAAAATAAAAATTAAAAATTAAACACACGAAAATAAAACACACAAAAATAAAAACAAAAGCAAACAAATAACACACAATACAACAAATATGCAAAATAGTACAATGATGCAATTAATCTAATAAAAAGAAAAATAACCTAATTAAAATACTAATCAAATTAACAGAAAATAACAATTCACTCCCCGGCAACGGCGCCAAAAACTTGATGCGCGTGATGTGTCGTTGCGGTTTAGCAGTTTTAATGCCTACTCAAGTTTTAAATTTATATTTAGCCGACTTATCAATAACACACACACTTAACGAGCAGTGTACCCGGTCAGTATGAAGATAATGGTAAGTAGAGTGTCGATCACTAAGAGTGGAACGTATAATCTCGTTAATCTAATCAGTATTTTAATATCCTAACGCAAGGGGGTTTCAGCCTGAGAGACTGGCACAGTTTTGTTTGCAATTAAATAATAAAATAAACAAATAGGCACGAATCAGCAAGTAGCACACACGTACACAGATAGATACTAGAGACAATAAGAGGGCTGTCCTTATGATTAAGTAGATTGTCACTTGTTTTATTGATAGCTTTATATGAAGTGTATGTAATTAACCCTTTCTCGTTGGTCCTATTCTTATCGGCGAGTAAACCCTTAATGACGACTTATGTCTAAAAGTTATTCCTAAGTGATCAATTTAGAAACAACCGTGGGAGCCACACCTTGTCCCGCAGTCGGGTGCCCGCAAGCCACTAATAAACACAGAGGTGGTCAATGCACTAATAAGTAGTAACCAAAGACATCAACATATAAACTTTAATTGATGGGAAAGCAAGTATTAAAGGGAGTGCAATCTTTCCGTTGTCACATTACACAAGCCACCAATCCTAATGAATTAAAGTTTGCTAAAACAATAAAACAAAACTACTTAATGAATTAAATACATGCAGCACCTTCTTACAGCTCTTGTATCTTCGATTTGGGTGTGTCTTGTGCTGCCTTCTTGACTGAATTCGTCCTTCTCTTCTGTTCGGTCTTTAGGTTTTCGAACTTCCGAATCTCCGATCTCCGATTCTTTAATGCGTCTGGTCTACGGGGTATTTATAGTTTGTGTCTGAGGGAAGATGCGGCGCATCTACTTAAGTAGATGCGGCGCATGTACTTAACTTCGCGTGGGGTCCAAGATTATAATATTCAGGAATATTCGTACACCGCCAGAAGATGCGGCGTAACTCTTGATTAGATGCGGCGCATGTCCTCTTGTATCTTGGATCGTATCTGGTGATATCTTGATAGAGATGCGGCGCATGTTGATAGTGAGATGCGGCGCATCTGGAGCAGATTAGTCTTGATCTTCTTCATTTCAGTGGACTCTTCACTTTATGCACGTTTTGCTCCATTATTAGTCCAAAATCGCCAAGTTTCACCAAATGCTTGTTTTTACCTGAGAATTACAAAAGTAAACGATTAAGTATCAATCCTCATACATAATATAGTAAAACAAGTCAAATTAATAGGATAAATGATAGTAATAAAATGTACTTATTTGAGTTCATCACTCGACTTTCCACATTCATTTGTATTAAAGTTAAACCAAGTAATTCTTCAAAGTAGTGATGACCAAATTATTTTACAATAGGCCAATTGCCAAAAGAAAAAACAACCTAATCTTCTTAAAATAAGCAATCCCAAACACCCCTTAAGTATGAAACAGTCTGCTACAGATTGAGATATTATAAAAGAAACTTACCATTGATAAAAACAAATTAAATTTCATTCACATAAAGCCAATAAGAACATTGGTAGTCGTAGTTAACATAAGACACGCTAGTTCGCGTAATCTCAAAAAAGTTAGCAAGTGTATCATTTTCCACAAAGAAGACTATATGATGGACTGAACGAACTTTGAAACATCATCAACTCAATTAGCAATGCCAAAAGTATATGGTCAAAATGGATATGGTCAAGATTTTCTTGGTAATTTTGGCAGATATAGACACAATACACAAAGAATATATGGTCAAAATGGATATCAAATGACAATCGCATAAGGAGGTGTTTGGGATTCTTATTTCAAGTGCTAATTTGCACTTATGCATATAATCGTTTTCTACACCACTTGTGTGTCCATGGGGCATTCCCAGAATCCTGTCAACAACTGAGTTGGGGGTATGTAAACTATTGTACCTCTTGCTCATTATGGCACTCAGTTACCGTGACTGCTAATTTGTTCCCATATGGACCCTTATCCCAAATTGTCTTTATTCATGAATTATGACCCAAGTAAATCCTTATAAAAGCACATTCACACATAATAGTAAAATAAATATACAGACGCATAAAAAATAGTCTTTCAACCTGTATGGAGAAGTTGAAAGTCAAACTTTAAAATATCTCCAATGGAGAAGGCATTTGTAAATAGTAAAAGTCGCAACAGGTTTTCCTTGACCGAATCCAATGTCTTTCATAACACTTTCAATAAGAGCATGAACATTATAACATGTTGATGCAAATAATGTTCTAAAAACGTTATTTCTATCTTTTGATAACTTCACATTTTGAGGATGACAAAATGTGAAATCACGTTACGTTAAAATTAACGTAAACAAGTTTTTAATCAGAAGATCCCGTTTCTACACAAATCACTCTAGAACAAATTTACAACTTCACTAATGATCAAAGAAGTAAATTTGGATTTAAGACTTCACATTTTTATGTGACAAAACATTTTCTTCAAAAATATATTTTACAAATTATTTTTGAATAATTAAGAAATGTTTTAATGGAAAAATAAGTTTAAAATACACAACAACTATTTCCCCCCCCCCCCCCCCCAAAATCAGCTCCAAACTTCCCCAAATAAGTTTTCACCAGAAAAGAAAAAAAATGGGGCGTCTTTGTCTGACACGGCTCCACGGTTCCACTAAATTTAGTGGAGCCATCGGTGATTTAGTGGAGCTATCCCTCTGTAACGGCCAGATTTTTTCTGCCTATAAATACCAGCCCACTTCACAGATTTTCTTCACCCTTTTTCACACAGAAACTTCTGAGTTTAAATCCCTCACACCATTTTCTTTTCTTGATCATTTTAGTTTAGTTTTTCTTTTTTTCAAGAGTGATCCAATCATCCAACTTAGAGATCCTCTTTATTCCTCTTCAATAGCAAGAGAAGAACACAAAGTATCCAAGTTGATACAAGGTGTTGTCATTCCTCTTCAAGTGCAAGAGAAGAACTCAAAGTATTCAATAAGATACAAGAGTTATAGTTATTAGGTTTATTGTAACATTTGTTACAACCTTGTTGTATCATAGCATACATCAAGATTATTTTTCTTTTGTGAGAGAGTGAGTCAAGATCATTGTGATCTTATAGAGATAGTGAATATCTCTTGAAGCCATTGGGCTTGTGTGATTGATCAAGAAGATCAAGGGTCAATAGGATAGAGTTAGTCAAGTGAGTGTTGATCATTGTGATCGTGTCGAGATCTTGGAGATCTCTTGAAGCCATTGGGCTTGAGTGATTGGTCAAGTAGACCGTGGTAGATTGGTGCTAGCTAAGATTAGCACTCGACATCTAGCTTAGTGTCAGAAATAGGATAAGCGACGTGTACGGTTTTCTCCGCCTGAAGGGAGGTTGTTGACATAGTGCTTGAAACTCTCGAGTGTGGTACTCGGGGAGTGGAGAAGGGCGAAGAAGAGCTTCGTAGCCGAACCACTATAAATCCCTTTGTCTCGGTTTGATCTTTCCATCTCTACTCTTAACTTTTATTATTTATTATTAGTTAGTTTAGTGTGTAGTTCATATTGGTGTTGTTTGATTGCACATAAGAATCAAATCAAAGTTTCCAATAGCAAAGTTTTAAAAGAAGTTTTTAAAAGAACTTAAAAACCGGTAAAACTATTCAACCCCCCCCCCCCCTTCTAGTTTTCCACAATTAGTATCAGAAGCCACGTCAGTCAAGATTTTAAAGTATATTGTATTTTCAAACTTGAATCGATCAATGGATTCCGACAAATATCTAGAATGGCAATCTATGCAAAGACCACCACTTTTCGAAACCGATTGTTTTATTTATTGGAAAACAAGATTCGAAACGTATGTGAAATCAAAAGACATTGATCTTTGGCACGTTATTACCGAGGGTGACTTTCAACCGATTCAAAAGAATCCGGAAACTAGAAAGGATGAAATAGTTCCTTATGAAAAACAAAGTGACGAACTTAAAAGAAAACTAGCCAAAAATAATGTGGCTAAAATGATGATTTACAATGCTTTGCCGAAAATGGAGTTTGAAAGAATTTTCATGTGCAATACAGCAAAAGATATTTGGAAAAATTTGTTAGTCACTCACCAAGGTAATAACCAAGTCAAAGAGAACAAGATAGACCTTCTTGTTCAACAATATGAACAATTTTCCATTTCGGAAGATGAGTCAATAGATAGTGCTTTTGCTAGATTTAATACTATTATCACTAGTCTTAAAGCTCTTGATGAAGGTTACTCTAGCAAGAATTATGTTAGAAAGTTTATTAGGGCTCTACATCCTAAATGGAGAGCAAAGGTCACCGCCATAGAAGAGTCAAAGGACTTGGCGACATTATCACTCGATGAACTAATAGGAAACTTGAAAGTTCACGAGATGATAATCAAGAAGGATTCCGATATAGTTAAAGGCAAAGGCGAGAGAGTTAGATCTCTAGCATTGAAAGCCAAGAAGGAGTCTAGTGATGAGGAATGTTCAAGTTCCGATAGTGATGATGAAGAGTATGCACTAGCCGTTAGAAACTTTAGAAAGTTCCTGAGGAGGAAAGGTAGATTTCCTAGACAACCTCGCAATGAAAAGAGGTCATTTCAAAAGAATCAAGATGAAAAGAAAGGGACGAGTGATAGGAGATGCTTTAGATGCGGATATTCTAATCACCTCATAGGAGAATGTCCCAAACCACCGAAATGCAACAACCAACGAGCTTTCGTAGGAGGCTCTTGGAGTGATAGCGGTGAAGAAGAAGAGAAGAAGCCCAATGATGAAACATGCCTAATGGTTCAAGCTTCTAATGAGGTACATTTAGACTCTTCTTATTATAGTGATGATAATTCGTCAATAGATGACAATAGGTTACATGACGAATACAATAAATTATGCGAGGTTAGCTCTAAGATTTTAGGTAGAAACACAAAACTAAAATTAAAATTGCAAGAACTTGAATTGCTAATTTTAGAACTAAAGGATTAAGTCAAAAGAATTGAGAAAAATAAAGAAGTAGACTTAGGATGTGGGTCATGCATAAGTCTTCAAGTAGAAAACGAAAAACTCCAAGAAAATGCTTTAAGAATTATTAAGTTTGAAAAAGGAACAAAAGTACTTAATGATATACTTGAAGACATTAGCTATAATGAACATGACCGTGCGGGTTTAGGATTTAACCCAAATCAGGCTTTCACAAGTAGTACTAAACATGTAAAATTTGTAAAGCCTGAAGTTTCTGAGTCTGAAGTTGACGGCACCACTAAAGGCACAGACGCCACCACTAAAATTAGTGGTACCGTGGTATTGTCTGGTGCTGAAGTCAGAACTGGGTCAATTCTAAAAAATAACTTAAGTCCTAAACCAAGTCACATAGCTTTAAATGGTACTGAAGTACCTGTTGCTAGCACAGAGGAAGTCAAAAGCTTTTACAAACCCTTGTCAACTCCCAGACTTGGATTCGTAAAGCCCGACACTAGGTCAAAGACTCCTCCAACTAGGAAAACAAATTCTCCCAAACCTCGGTCCAGAACTCCTCTACCGAGAGGTAACTTTAGGAGACAAAGTTATCCAAGCAACTTCCCCGAAACTTGGAACAACTTTCAATCACAAAGTTACTCACCATGGGAAATGTGTCCTCCATTCTCACATCCTAAACTAATGCAACAAATGCGTAGGATGTTTGCCACTAACAACTTTGGACCCATGAGATATTGGGGACCAGATGTTTGAACTTCTGTTTTGCTAGATAATCATGGTTGTAAATAAACGGGAAGTCCAAAAAATGGAGTGTGATTAGTAATTACACTAATCTAGTGATGAAGATTCAAGTAGTGTGTCATATGCCTAGCTTTCAACAAATGTAGTCTAGTCTTCAGAGTTTTAAGGGCAACACCTCAGCCTCAGTTACGCTTTCTTAAAACACAGTTTGTTGGTAGAAATGCTAGACATATAGTGTAGTTAGAATCTAACTTAGTAGGCACTATCACAAAGAAACGAAATTCACACTTCATCATGACTCAAATATTTGTCAAAGATTATCATGACAAACTCAACTTGTCCAGAAATGTACAATGATCGCTCAAAGATCATGCGTGACAAGTTTGAGATGAGCAATGATGAGTGAATCAAGTTTCTTCCATAGCCCGTATATAATATTACTTGAAGAAAGTATCCTCATAAACCTAAGTATAATATATATGTATAAGATACCTAGCTTAGAAAAATCTTAATCGATTTTAAAACGCCCATATCCGCAAAAATGAATCTCACATGAGTCGATGAAGGTGAGTGCGCGGATATTACTAGGTTAGGGGCATGATAGGTAATTTGGTTTACCTAACGGCATGTAGGCCCATTATCATGTCTAGTGTTTGGCTTTGTGCCCACTTGTAAGAAGGATCTCAAAACTTCTTACCTTAAAGTGTTTGATGTATCTTCCGATGCATTAATGGCACTATACACTTGAGATTATGATATCTCAAGGGGATTGGTATAGAAATTGTTGTCTATATCAACCATGATAATGTGGGAGAGAATGTGGATTGAAAAAGTAAGAGTGAGGTTTGCACCTTCATAGGTTGTTGCCAAACTTCTTGATTCTTCAAGAACAAACAACTCTTGCTATCTCCACTACCGAAGCCGAATACGTAAGCGCCAGAAAGGCATGACAACAAGCACTATGGATGAGACAAGCTCTAATCAAATGAGACGTTCATCTCAACAACGCTACTGTGAAGAGTGATAGCCGAGGTGCAAATAGACTTGACCTAGAACCCCATGGATTGCTCATGTACGAAGCTTATCGAAGTACGTCATCTCCTCCGTCACAATGATGTCAAAAGAGAAATCTTTTCTTGGAAAAGTTCTCTTTGAAAGACAACATCGTCAACACTCTAACCAATACGCTCCTCACACCCCTCTCATGACTATTTGAATATTTCTTCAGAAATATTGAAGTCATCTCTCATATCTCACCTCATGACTTTCTAAATATTTCGCTGGAAATATTGAAGTCATTTCTTACGTCTCGTCTCATGACTTTTTAAGTCATCCTCCTCATCCTGCTCATGACTATTTCAATATTTCAGTGGAAAATATTAAAGTCATCCCTTTCGTCATATCTCACCACTTACTCAATATTCCACTGGGAATATTGAAGTCATTCCTTACGTACCGCCTCGTGACTTTTTCAAGTCATCTCTCTCACTCCTCACGACTCGTCACATGACTTTTAAATATTTCACGGGAAATATTAAAAGTCAATCTTCATTTTCCTCCAATGAAAACTTAGGCATTTCCTTGGAAATACTAAGGTCATTCCTTGTCATCTCGCCTAATCGCTTTCGTCAAAGAGTTTATTAGGTATAAACTTTTTCTTCGCGTCAAAAAGTCTTACTAAATAAGTAAGATTAATCAGTCAAGAGTCGAAACAGAACGAAAAAGGGTCTCAGAGACACACGGCTCCACTAAAGTGGCACGGCACCACTAATGTTTAGAGGTACCGTGGTACCGTATGTCTGAGAAAACACCCATTTTCTCCCTTTCCCTCTGCACAACCATTTCAAACAGATAAACTCACTCCCTCTTGCTGTCAAAAACCGAACCCACACCTAAATTCAATCACACACTTGCTAATCAAGATCGAGGCATTGCAATCAACAAATCTTTATCACTACAACACAAATTGTAAGTCAATCATCTTTAATTTCTTTTCAATTTGAGTCTAGGGTTTGTTCTTATGCATAAAATCGAATTGGGGATTTTCAATTTTTGTTAGATTTTTATGCAATTAAGACTAGGATTAGACAATGTAGTACTTACATGATTCACTAAACCTAGGATTATTATTAACTCACTAATGTGGCATAATCTAGTCCGAATTTTCCCATTCAAATTGAATTAAGATTAATTATTTCTAGTGGAATCATGTCTAGGATGATTAAAATTGGATTAGGAACCATTAACAATGAGGCTTTTCAATTTTGAGAATTTTGGCGCCAAGTTGAGGCATTTTCCAAACACCCCAATTCCATCATTTTCAAAAAGGTTCACGTGTTTAGGATCATGAAACCTTTTCATGCATTGTTGATGCAAACCAAAAATGTTTTTGCATGCATACATGATCTCACAAGTATGGATCGAATTACACAATTAATGTGTATTCTTCGACATATTTGTTTGAGCGAAAGTGAAGTTAGGAGTGTTTGGGTAATCTCATTAGGTTTAATTTTATTTTTAGAGTCGAGATTACCGCACCTCCACATTGTTTGCATTTAGGCACACATACACATTAAAGATATGATCGCTAAAATGCAACAAGTTAACATGTACAAAATTATACTTTTGTAGGTAACGATGCCTCGTAATGATTATCAAGATACCAAACCTTACATTCCCCGTCTACTAAACGATCCAAACATCCCCGATGAGCAAAAAGCTTATCTTGCTAAAGTCCAGGATCAATATATACACGAAGGTCGTGTAGTCGATGCTCATTATGTTCTCTTGGATAACATCCAAGTCTGTTTTCCTACCATTGACTTTGATTGTTTATACAAAATTAACAGTCAAATTTGTCCTCGTTTTGTCCTCGAGTTTTATAGTCAAGTCTGTACCTTCACTGATGTTGATGGTAATGTCTTCCTTGATTTTTGGATCCAAAACCAAAACATCATCTTGTCTGTCTCCGAGATTGGTGAGATTCTCGGTGTTCCTTCGTATGGTCAGTGTGCATACACTGAAGATCATTCCCTAGAGTCTCTTTTCTACAATCTTGAAAATCAAGGTACTTATCGTACCGAAATCCCCGACCTCGAAGCCATCAAACAAGTCATCCAAACACCTCGAGTCGCCAACACGTATCAAAAACGTGATGGTTCCATTGTCCTTCTTGACCCCAACAAAATCTACCTCAAAGAACTTCTTCCCGGCCTCAGAAGTTGGGAACTTCTTCTACGTGAGAACGTGTTGAGCCTTGCGGGAAACCGTGATCACGTTTCGGCGAGTCTCGCCCACATGCTTTATTGTCTTAGTATCGAGGAACCATATAACCTCGCATACTACATGGCCAAAAGGATGGCCAATATTCATAGTCGTTCCGATAAGCTCATGCCATACGGCATGTTGCTTACTCGTCTCTTCACGTGGGTCATGGAAAATTTCCCACATCTTAATAATGTCGGCTATGTCCTAGTCAATCCGGTCATGAAACCCCTTGGTGGACCACAACGTCGCACAAAGCAACGTAAGGACAAAGGGTCCAAATGTGGTCGTAAATCCACTTCCGATGTTCCTCTCTCTTCCTCCTCCTTCGGTCACGGTTCATCGTCTCAACCTATGGATGAGGACGATGATGAGGTGAACGAAGAAGGAACGTCTCGTCCTCATACTCCCTCTCCCGACACCTACTTTCGTAACCTTGACACTTCATCGTTCAAACAAACCTCCGACCTTCCATTCAACCAAACCAACCTCACCTCCGTGATGAGAAGGCAAACAACCATGTACAATCGACAAGTGTCGATGCATGAGCAAACAATCGGGGGGTTCAAGTCCATTGGCAAGGCAATTAAAGGACTCGGGAATAAGATAAAGAAGTTGGGGAAGAGAAGTGATTAGATAGTGTTACTTAAGTAGTATTACTAACTTAAGTATTATTAAGTTATTATCAATGGGGTCATGGCAATGTCCATCTAACATTAACATGTTTAAATTGTCTTAACAATTTTTACTTGACATTGGTAACTTTAAGTAGTTAATCAATATTAATGTTTTTATCTTTTTCATGAGCTTTGCCTAGTTCATATTATTTGCTTTCATGCATGCACTAGATGATAAAATTGCTTGATGCATGCTCAATAGTTGCCTAAACTTAGATGATCACATGATTTTGTTAGTTGCTAGTTGAAGACTAGTGTTAGGAAATCTATGTGATAACTCTTTAGAAGTTTGAGACTTTGGGATTTGCTGCAATACAGTCCACCCATAATTACCCATTTTAGGTAGCCTAGAACCTGCAGAACTGGAAAAAGGGTCAACTGGAGGCCACGGCTCCACTAAATAGGGGACGGCTCCACTAAATTTAGTGGTACCGTGGTGCCTTTAGTGGTACCGTGACCTGTGAAGACGAATTTTACTGTTCTCTTCCACTTTTTGACTCTCTTTTCCTGGAAATCTACAAACACAACCTGATTCCAATACACCCAAATCCCTAAATTCACAATCCTATCCAACCTTGCATGTTTTGATTTGGCTATTTAAGCTAACATCATCCATTGCTCATCCTCACCACCTCACATTCACCATACAATTATCATATCTTCAACCATGGCCACCATTTCACACAAAGCTAAAAAGCCAAGATTTAACCTCAAACCAACCAATGAGACAATTCTTATTGATCATTGGATCAAGAATGCCAACACACCACAAACCTCAACCAAACCTTCCAATGAGATAATTTTCATTGATTTAACCTTGGATGATGATGAAGAAACCCTCACACCACAAACCTTAACCAAATCAACCTCCTCAATCTCTACACCCCAAGCTCCATCAAAGGCCAACTCAACAAGGCCAACATCATCATCCACCTCCACCACAAGAGTCATGATGAACTCAAATAAGTACATTTTATTACTATCATTTATCCTATTAATTTGACTTGTTTTATTATATTATGTATGAGGATTGATACTTAATCGTTTACTTTTGTAATTCTCAGGTAAAAACAAGCATTTGGTGAAACTTGGCGATTTTGGACTAATTATGGAGCGAAACATGCAAGAAGTTAAGAGTCTAACGAAATGCACAAGATCAAGACTATTCTGCTCCAGATGCGCCGCATCTCACTTATGACATGCGCCGCATCACTATCAATATATCACCAGATACGATCCAAGATACAAGAGGACATGCGCCGCATCTAATTATGGAGTTACGCCGCATCTTCTGGCGGTGTACGAATATTCCTGAATATTATAATCTTGGACCCCACGCGAAGTTAAGTAAATGCGCCGCATCTACTTACTAGATGCGCCGCATCTTACCCTCAGACAGAAACTATAAATACCCCAAGACCAGACGAATTTCGGGTGACACATATTATATCCGAAGACCGAAGACCAGAAACCTAGGACGAATTCAGTCAAGGCAGCAGCACAAGACACACCCAAATCAAAGATACAAGAGCTGTAAGAAGGTGCTGCATGTGTTTAATTCATTAAGTAGTTTTGTTTTATTGTGTTAGTAAACTTTAATTCATCAAGATTGGTGGCTTGTGTAATGTGACAACGGAAAGATTGCACTCCCTTAAAACTGCTTTCTCATTAATTAAAGTTTATATGTTGATGTCATTGGTGACTTTTATTAGTGCATTGATAACCTCTGTGTCTAGCTGAGCGTTGATCGGGTCGCCATGCCTCTGCCCTCGCCTATTTATTAGATCGCCTATGTATTCTATGGTCTGTAGAAAAGTAGGAGAAAGATAAATAGGATAGTCATAAGTAATCATTAAGGGTTTACTCGCCGATAAGATTAGAACCAACGAGAAAGGACTTAATCTCGGTGCGTTGCATCGAACTATACACTTCATATAACACTAGCAATAAAACAAGTGACAAACTACTTATCATCAGGACAGCCCTCTTATTGTCTCGAGTATTTATCTGTGTACGTGTGTGCTACTTGCTGATTCGTGCCTATTGGTTTAGTTTATTATTTAATTGCAACCAAATCGTGCCAGTCTCTCAGGCTGAACCCCCTTGCGTTAGAATAGATTGTATAGCTAACTTAATATATTAAAATACTGATTAGAATAACTAGATAATACGTTCCACTCTTAGTGATCGACACTCTACTTACCATTATATTCATACTGACCGGGTACACTGCTCGTTAAGTGTGTGTGTTATTGATAAGTCGGCTAAATATAAATTTAAAACTTGAGTAGGCATTAAAACTGCTAAACCGCAACGACACACGCCGCGCATCAAGTCACCACACCCTTGTCTCAACCAAGTCCCATTCAACCACTAGCATTAACACTCACCTCATCACCATCAACTCCCTTTGAGCTTGGGAGTAATACTTCATCATCTTCACTCACACCATCACCACACCCTTTAGCTCTCACACTAACCCTATCACCTACATCACCATTTGAACTTGGTACTAACACATCATCCTCATCCTTATCACCATCACCACAACCTTTAATGGGTCATCCCATTCTCTATCCCCTACAACCACATACCCTAAGTTGTCCTTGTTGTCACCACAACCAACACCTCATCATGTGCCTTAGAGATGAGTTGAGTCTTCAATTCTCCTATCTTGAGCACCTCCTCACACCACCACAAGGACCCATCATACTACCCCCTCCACCACCAAATAGCCCAACCAACTAGACATGGTTATGTTTAGTTTCTCCAATAAAAGTCTAGGAACCCTTTTGGAGTTTGAAGCAAATCTTGAAGTCTCATACAACTATTGATGTTTATGTGCTTTATTATTGTTTAATTTGCTTCTATCATGTAGTCATACTTATGTATGACATTTATTTTATGAATGAATGTTTTATTTTAGTTGGGGCTTGGCTCTTTAGTCATTTTTGTGGTTGGATATTTGTCATATGTGCTACATGTTAGATTTTGTATACTTGTTATCTAACCTTGTTTTGTAGCACGAATCATTGCTCGATTCCTTGGTATCCTCCAAACGAGGGGGAGTATACATCAAGGGGGAGCCTTAGCAACCTTTTTGCTTCGACAAAAAGGGGGAGAAATGGGAGTAAACTCAATAAAAACTTGGTTAAAATTAATTTTAACATAAAATGAGTTTATGTTTTGTCATCATCAAAAAGGGGGAGATTGTTGATGCAAATAATGTTCTAAAAACGTTATTTCTATCTTTTGATAACTTCACGTTTTGAGGATGACAAAATGTGAAATCACGTTACGTTAAAATTAACGTAAACAAGTTTTTAATCGGAAGATCCCGTTTCTACACAAATCACTCTAGAACAAATTTACAACTTCACTAATGATCAAAGAAGTAAATTTGGATTTAAGACTTCACATTTTTATGTAACAAAACATTTTCTTCAAAAATATACTTTACAAATTATTTTTGAATAATTAAGAAATGTTTTAATGGAAAAATAAGTTTAAAATACACAACAGCTATTTTCCCCCCCAAAATCAGCTTCAAACTTCCCCAAATAAGTTTTCACCAGAAAAGACAAAAAATGGAGCGTCTTTGTCTGACACGGCTCCACGGTTCCACTAAATTTAGTGGAGCCGTCCCTCTGTAATGGCCAGATTTTTTCTGCCTATAAATACCAGCCCACTTCACAGATTTTCTTCACCCTTTTTCACACAGAAACTTCTGAGTTTAAATCCCTCACACCATTTTCTTTTCTTGATCATTTTAGTTTAGTTTTTCTTTTGTTCAAGAGTGATCAAATCATCCAACTTAGAGATCCTCTTCATTCCTCTTCAATAGCAAGAGAAGAACACAAAGTATCCAAGTTGATACAAGGTGTTGTCATTCCTCTTCAAGTGCAAGAGAAGAACTCAAAGTATTCAAGAAGATACAAGAGTTATAGTTGTAAGGTTTATTGTAACATTTGTTACAACCTTGTTGTATCATAGCATACATCAAGATTATTTTTCTTTTGTGAGAGAGTGAGTCAAGATCATTGTGATCTTATAGAGATAGTGAATATCTCTTGAAGCCATTGGGCTTGTGTGATTGATCAAGAAGATTAAGGGTCAATAGGATAGAGTTAGTCAAGTGAGTGTTGATCATTGTGATCGTGTCGAGATCTTGGAGATCTCTTGAAGCCATTGGGCTTGAGTGATTGGTCAAGTGGACCGTGGTAGATTGGTGCTAGCTAAGATTAGCACTCGACATCTAGCTTAGTGTCAGAAATAGGATAAGCGACGTGTACGGTTTTCTCCGCCTGAAGGGAGGTTGTTGACATAGTGCTTGAAACTCTCAAGTGTGGTACTCGGGGAGTGGAGTAGGGCGAAGAAGAGCTTCGTAGCCGAACCACTATAAATCCCTTTGTCTCGGTTTGATCTTTCCATCTCTACTCTTTACTTTTATTACTTATTATTAGTTAGTTTAGTGTGTAGTTCATATTGGTGTTGTTTGATTGCACATAAGAATCGAATCAAAGTTTCCAATAGCAAAGTTTTAAAAGAAGTTTTTAAAATAACTTAAAAACCTGTAAAACTATTCAACCCCCCTTCTAGTTTTTCACATAAAAATTATAACATTTAGATGAATATAATACCACAATAACACGAATGACCAAATTCAGTAGCAAAAATAAAAGGATGAATATCATGGCAATGTTGTTCATACATGTTACCGATCAATTGGTGGTCTTTTAGCCTTGCTGTCAAATCAATACGCCAAATTCCGAGCAGGTGTTTGCGGCTCCTGGAAAAATATGTCCTCGAACATTGTATGTAAAAATTCAAGCTCCACATATTGTGACATGAAAATAATACGTCACATCCCATATATTACACTGATTTATATACATCATTCCTAAGGTGACCATTTGCCATGACCCGTGAGAAAAATTAGTGAAGAGTTAGCATTAAGTAAAAAAGATTTAGAATAGGTATAAATAATTAAAAAGGAGGATGAATCACTAACCGAAGTATTCATGCTCTAAAATTTACTACTATGGAGTTATATGAGAGTAAACCCATCGATAAGTCTAGGCATTACAGTGTGCCATAAGAAGCTCTTCCACAATTTGAGTTTCCGTGTCATTAGCAAATCTTCGACCCAAAGCAACAACTTATTATGTTAGTGAGATCTCACATGTGACTTCAATTATTGTTTGCATTCGATAAAGCGTCATTTTTTGACCTGATACCAAACCTTTATAAAAAATAAATGCTCACCAAAATATTATTATTAGTTGAAATTACATGTCACAATGTATACCTCCACCGGAGAATCACGCCTTCTTCCTATGGAAATTGTAACCATATAGAGCGGAGCGAAGTATAATTCTAATATGTCAAAGCTATTAAATTTCAAAAGTAGCTGCACTTTTTTCCTTACAAAAGTTTATAGCCAAAATCACAAAGAAGTTGCATAAGAGCTTTAATCTTAATTTCTCATTATCGTCCTATCGGGTTAAGTCACCTACTTATAGTACAAAAGAAAATATTTAGACCTCTTTCTTTACAATCTCGTAATATTATCAAGAAGAAACCAAGTACCACCTAAAGAAAGCAAGACTACAATAGTTCCCCACGAACCACATTATGAGCTTTTAAGACCTAACCAAGGCAACCATACCTATAAGGCTATAAGACATTTTCTTTACTGAAATCAATCATAGGGTAACCACAAGCATCTATGCAAAAACCATCATATCATAAATTGACTTGTAATTTTTTTAATACGTAGTCCAAAAATATATTACTCCAAGATTTGATCAAACTAATAACAATATATAGGCCAATAATCTATGTATTTGGATTGACACATCAATACTAAAAAGTAGTAAAAAATGACATTTGTTGTTCATCCAATACTGAATATAATGGCATTGTAATACTTGAATAAAACTCCTTTGCATGTTCACAAAAGTAGATTACAGTCTTTTAAAAATGAAACTGAGTCAAAGTGAAAAAATATGTTTTGGTCTCACCAATTGCGCCTCCAGCAGTTGTGACCAAGTTCAGAAGATCGGCCTTTTAAAGCTTGTAAGAAATCACCAATAGCAGTAATGACAAATAAATTAGCTTACTCCCACTTAGAGAACATCTTATGAGTCAACTCTAACTCATGTACCCACTTAATGGTCTATTTTGGGTTATCTTTTAAATAAAAAAGGATCAAATGGCTCACAAGTCGAGACCAAAGGAAGTGGCTCGAACAGGTTGAACGTCGTTAGAAAATGTATGCAAATGAATACAACTTCCTAAATGATTTATTAAAGACAATGTAAATCATTCATGTAATAATACAACTTATATGATATATTACATTAGGGGGAATTACATATATGCCTACTAAAACATGAATATTATTTTAGTGCTTTACAACTTCCTAAATGGTCAACCTGTGGCCTTACAAATCACTTTTGATCATATGATGTATATACACTTACATATATTATTTTAGTGCTTTATGTTATCCTACAACATAGAATAAGGCAAATCTTCATGGTCTCATCATGGACCTGAAGATGCTTAAAATATAGGAACATAGTCGCGGTCTTTGCTTGATTCACGGTAGATCAATAGGTCATTTAGATACAAAAAGTACCAATACTCAATAAGTGTGAATTCATTGAAATGAAAATGTCAATTAACCATGAGTCAATGACTTTAGAAATAGTTCACACGCCTAATTGAAGGATTTCAAAGACATAAGCTAACTTTCAATTTGTTATTAATGAAATAAGATGATGTTAATAATTTGGTTATTATATCTGTAATGGGTCAAATGGGAAAATAAGAAAGCATTAGCTAATTGAAAGGGGTTAATTGATCGAAAGTCACACAAACTACCCGTTTAGACCCATTAAGTACCCACCCAGCTTATCATGTCTAGTTAATACACCCCGTGCCCGCTTAGACTAAAAACTTTGAACTTTGACGCAGAAACGTTTAACTTTTACGGACATACTGTCACTC
Source organism: Artemisia tridentata subsp. tridentata (assembly GCA_021014915.2). Classification (NCBI taxonomy): domain Eukaryota; kingdom Viridiplantae; phylum Streptophyta; class Magnoliopsida; order Asterales; family Asteraceae; genus Artemisia; species Artemisia tridentata. The sequence goes on along the minus strand of CP139501.1, from coordinate 314,358,346 downwards.
TTTTGACAACTGACAAAAATCCATACACATTCAGGACTTGAGACTATTTTTAAATGAAAGTATATTCAATTACTTTCGAAACGATAGGTGGCAAGACCCGTTTCGACTTACGGATTAAAAGATATGATTTTTCGAAAATCGACTAAAACCGACAAAATCTGGAAAGGTACCATACGGCTGTATGGGAAAATACCATACGGCCGTATGGCCACCTGAACCTTCTGAGGAAAACACCATACGGCTGTATGGAAAAACACCATACGGCCGTATACCCCTTCTGTCCCAAAAATCCATTTTCGCTATCTCCGCTTGGAAACCCGACCTCCCGAACTCGTTATCCAACCAAACTTCCCAGATTTACTTAGCCTATCAATGAGCTCATTTTCATACAAAAACATTTACCGAACGACTTCCGGAAATAGTACTTTACAATTTAGACGGGTTATGCAAATAACCCGTTTTAACCCGTTTTCACCACAAACAACCCATACGACTTCCGTTTTACACCAAATTTTACCAAAAGCATTACATTAACATAACAAACATGTTTCAAGGGTACTTGACCCGTTCACATCCCAAAATGGGTACATTCTCACCTTTACCAAACGCCCCTTTTTAACTTTATACATAAACACATAAACTACACTTTGACTCATAGTTAGACTCCCAAACTTTATGACGACCTCGACACACATTATACAAACTAAAAGAAAGACTCTCGGGGGTACAACCTTGTCTCGAGCTCGGTATTCTACCTAGCTCCTACTACTTATTATCTTCCGAATTTATTTCCAAATCCTTATGCTACAATCCAAGTCCTTACATTTCGCCGCACATGAACCTACAATAAAACATTGACAACTAAAAGAATAAGCTTACGCTTAGTAAGTAACCCAACATAAAACATATATCATACATATACTCTCACATAAGCATCATAACCATTATAAAGGCTCCTAATCTACAATATCCAACCCATATCACACATATTCTCATATCATAACCATTATCAATCACAACAACCATAACTAACTACATACCTTAATTAGTCCAAATCCAACATGCTACATACCCTTAGCCACAAACCACTAGCCATCCATACTTAGCTTATAACAATTCTAAGTCCAACTCCTATGCTCTTACACAACCACAATACATACATGATAATACATACATAACACATGTTTTAGGGAGAGTTACTTACCTTGGTCCAAGCTAACAACATCAATGTCATCATCATCACCACTATCATCCATCATCATCATCAATCTTCTACAACATATCAAACCCTAATAACATAACAATCAATTACATAAACAAGGGTTAACCTAACCCATAAAACATACCCATCTTTCTTCCTACATCATCATATGATCATATCTTGATCATATGATGAAAACCCACTTTCTCCATAATCTATGACTTCATAAATCATCAAGGACTTAGATACTTACTTGTAGAAAGATCATTGCTATGCAAGGCTATGAACAATTGATCTTCATCCTCTTCATTCCAAGCCATCATCTAGCTTTTCTTCCCTCCCTTTTCTCCCTTCTAAAACCGGACCTCACTTATCTCCAAAAATGAGAGAAAAGTATAGAATTTCCTAGATATACAAGTTAGGTGGTAACTTTGGTCCTTTGGCAAGAATGGTCCCCCAAGTCTCCTTCCTCCTATTTTAGCCACAACTAGCTTATAACACTTTACCACATTGGCAACTTAGGTCCCTTTAGTTTATACATCATACCTTATATAACTACATTAGTCATACTTTGACTATTAGTTTGACTATCGGGTTTAACTTTTCACGTAACTTTGTTGACCAACCAATCACATTAGGTCTTTATCCATTTTCATCTAGGGTGGGGTCCCAACACCTGGGAAACGGGTGTTACATGTCACCTCTAGTTAATATACCTTCTCGGGTGTGTCCTCAATGGCTTCATCGCTCAATTTCTCACCTCCACCTTTATTAAGAATATTATCAGAAAATGTGGCAAGTAACTCTGCACTTGAACTTCCACATATAACCTTGTTGGAGAACACTTCAAATGCTTCTTTAAAGGCCTAAAGAAAAAGGGAGAATTAGTGCAAACAAACTTGAAATTCACACGCATTATAATCAATAGAATATATATGGTTATCCTTTTATTCATTTATATGTTCTTCATAGCAAGATCCAGAAAAATCTAACACGCGATATTCTTCATATACGCCCCCTGCACAATCCAAAGTCTAAGCATAACAATATAACTTAGAATATTGCAATATAAAAGACTACAAACAGTGATATAACTTAAGACCAGTTGAAATATACCTTATTTTCCGTTTGTCTTCCTTAATTTTCATTTTATGCATTTCTTTTGGAAGTTCGTCAAAGTCGGATTTTTCAGGTTAAGCAATAGAAGACGATGTGCTTGCAGCCATATCCGTGATTCTTCCTCTAGCTTAACCTTTAACCCTCTTAATGCTAGAAAATCCACCCTGCAAACACATAGGTTCTAAGATCACAGAATCAATAAAGGAACTCAAAGTCAAAATGTTATGGTGTATTCAGAATATGAGTTCATCCTCAATAGAAATGTTCTCTAAATTCTCCAAAAAAAATATATAAACAACCCAAAAGTTCACAATAATTAAATTAAAAACGGTGTTCTTGCAGTTAGGAAGGATACTAATAGACCAACGAGGATGGTTATAACATTGGTTTCCAAAATTTATACTTACGTAAGTAACTCTGTTGTTATTCGAAAGGAAAGCAACACAACCTCCAGCTTTGTATTTATAAACATGTGCCTATTCGAAAGGTCATAACATTGGTTTCCAAAATTTACACTTACTGGTGTGCATATTGTAAAGGATAAATGATAAATTCGAACCTGCTGATGCGTCAAATGATCTTTGCAGACTGTTAGCATTCAGATCTTCAATTACAAAAGTTTGTTTTAGTTAGTAGAATAAATCGATTAACTTTGGAGTAATCGTACACACATATTAGTCATTTATATAAATATACGTACTCCTATATCTTTGACATACACATCAATGTTTAGGCTTTAATAAAAATGTTCAACAAACTTCAAAGCAACATCAGGAAAATTGTTGCTATTTTTAATTTACTGCATCCTATTGCAGCATGTTGATAAGAAGTGAAGTATTCATTTTAGCATGGGAAAAACCTAAAGTGAGCAAGATATTTAATCTGATTGAAGCCAACAAATACAAATCTGATTTAGAAGATTATAAAGTACCTTTTTCCACTTGAGATAGATCACGGAGATCCATATATGCGTACTGTGAACCACCTATTCGTAAAGTTTGACCAAAGCTTCACTTCTCCTCATAGGTTTTGAGCTTAATCTGAGGACCCAAATCAGCAATCCAAACTGAATCAATTCCTTTAGCTACATAACATTTTGACTGAATCAATTCCTTTAGCTGCATAACAAAAGCAACCCACATTAGTCCAAACTTAAAACCATACACCATATGGCAAAATGGCTAAAACCAATAAGACCTTGGCTTGATACTCCTCAGTGTACAGCTTAGCCCTGTTGAAAATCAACTTCAGGTTAGCAACATTCCTTTTCTTGAAGGCTTCAATGTCAACGTACATAGAAAGCAAACAAATGCACAAACCAACAAAAATGATCATTTACATATCCAGAAGTCAAAAGGTAAACGCAATACTACAAAAAAACCCAAAATTTAACCGATCATCAACAAACATTCAATTATTATCCAACCAACAATCAAAATCAAAATAACACTAAATCTTATCAAAAGTAACAATCAAACATACAAGCAGCAATAATTAAACTAAAAACTGTAATAGATCAAATATGATAAATTTTAAACAAATTTTGAGGTTGAATATGCACAAAATATATTATAGTTGAATTGTTTGAAAATTTAATAATTTTCAAACATAGAATATGCGAAAAATTAAGAGGTAATTACCGTTTTGAAGGTTTGGCCAGCATTTCATCAAACTGTTGGTGTGCGTCCAATGGTCAAAATCAAATGAAGAAACCTATAGCCAACTCAATAAAAGAAAACCCCAAATCAAACAACCAAATTCAACTATTAAAAAAATAAGCTCAATAATAATGAATTTGAAAGTAGTAAATTTACCTCAGGCATCTTATCCAGTTGTTAGGGTTGATGTTAGTGCTTGAATCAAATATATAGAGACCAATTCGTAGGTTATTTTTGGATATTTTTTTTGAATGCATTGATATTAATTGGTGAATTGAAACTAAATATTAATTCGTAGGAGCGTATAGAGGATGATTGCTGTAATGAGAATGAATTGATTGGCATTTTGACCTACCAAAAATAACAACTTTAGTATCGATATGAAAGGAGTAGTGCATAGCAGTGTTGTACACATGAGAGGATTAATTATTTTCTTACCATTAGGAGAGAAGACACATCATAGCATTAATGATTTTTGCAGCTTCATAGGTTTGAACATTATTCACGTTTATTAGAATAAATTAGCTTGTAGACCCATGGAATCCACGGGATTTTAGAGGGTTTTTTATTAAAAAAAAAAAAAAAAAAAAAAAAAAAAAAAAAAAAAAAGTACGTGAATAAAGTAAAAATTATAGTTGTATACTTGTATTATGAATTAATTATTACAATCATCTACATTGAAATTGGGAGCATAAACAGAGATGTAATGAATTAATTGTTATAATCGGCTACAGTTGAAATAATATAACCCCAATAGTCTACAGTGAAATTTCTAATATTCTATTAAAATTCATCTCTCAAGCTTGTTCAATCAATCTTCCACATTGATCGATTTTGCAGCTCGTTTCTTCCATTTCTTCAAGCTTGTTGGATCGATCTTGTTTTATATCATTACCAAATGAAACACGCTTGAAGCAATTTAACAAGGTTTATGTGAACAATACAAACTATGGAGAGTTGTATGGTTTCTAAGAAGTCATATGATGAAACATACATTGAATGACGACCAAGAACCGGTAACTAAGTTAATGTCGTCAAGGAAGTATGGCGCCTTTAAAGCCGTATGTATTAACCAAGGCTTCCTTTGTTATATGTTGTAGTGAGCAAGACTTCCCTTGTAATTGATTGAGTTGGTCAAAGAGGGTGATAATTTTGCTATTTTTGCAAATTTCCCAAACTTTATTTAACAAGTGACTTAACGAAATTGGTTAAAATGTACTCCCTCCTTCTCAAATTAATTGTCTCCAGAAAAACGCACAAATTAAAAAAAAAAAAAAAAAAAAAAAAAAAAAAAAAAAAAAAAAAAAAAAAACCATTATTATTATTGTTCTCTATTTTTTTTATTCTTTTTAGCATAATGATAGTTTTACCATTAACTAATTAATTAATGTATTCTTTAAAGTTTTTAATAATAATTTCAAGCAAAGTAATATGGTAAATTCGATAAAATTTTTCTATCTATTTTTAATAGTAGACAATTAAATTAAAAAACCCGAAAAGTAAAAATGAACTATTTATTTGGAATGGAGGAGTATTAGTTTAACCATAACTTTACTTTTATATTTAAAAGTATATTTAGTGATATGATTAGCAAAACACTTTGAGGTTAATTTAATTAGCACTCGTTAGACAAAAGGGGTTACTTTTAGTTAAGGATCGGATCAAATTCGTAATTAACTCGATCTAGCTTTTTTGACCAGGTTTTCAGTAAGTCATTTTTTTTGGGCAATTCCATATACACCCAACTTAAAAACCCTAATTCTATATTTCTCCAACACATGCTTTAAAAATATTGTACTTATGCATTAAAAACTTGGCTTTTGGGTAAATATGGAATTTTGATATTTAGGTTGGGTAAATATGGAAATATCCATTTTTTTCTTTGTATTTCCTTTTTCTATTTGCTACTTTCAAACATGTAATCATAACATTTAAATTAACTTGTTAAATACTCTCTAGATATATAGTGTCCACTACTCTACTTGAGAGTGACAAAGGTACGTACGTGATAGATAACCGAACTGGTCAAAACGTTCAAATAATTTCCATCTTCAATCCTTATCAACTTTCAAAAAAGTCATCTTGATGAAGAAGAACCAGTCAACTAACAAATAAGAAACCGTTACGGGCCGGGACATGCACGACGTACCAATTATATATTGTTGTTATGCAAAAAAGGTTGCATACATGAAGAATATAAATCAGGCATACTAACGATTGGCTTTTTGATGAAGACTTATTTATGCAACGACAAATTGTACCGACGACTGTATAACAAAATGTCGTAACAAATGAATGCATTGATCGATCGATATGTTATACAATACGACGATATAAATAGATGTAAGCATATATATGGAAATATGGAATATTCATGGAATCATGGAATCGGTGGTATGGTCTAACAACCAAACAACTTACATCGAGACAAAATTGAGCCTCTCGATCATGGGAACCCACAAAAGTTCTTTATAGATCCAACTTTTACCATAGAACCCATCAAGCAATCTTAGCCACTCATTTTTCTATCAAAATAAAAAAAATAAACTTTCACCTTTTTTTTAAAACTTAAATATCTCGCAAACCGTAAATCGTCAAGCTACAAAAAAAATACCATTGCGACGAGAATTAAATTATCTTTCTATAGACATGCATTGTTATATACTTTCGACGAACTTTTTTTTTTTAATTTCCGCCCAGAAAGAATCATATATGATTCGTAAGAATCATATATGATTCGTAAAAATCGAATCATATATGATTCTTACGAATCATATATGATTTTTACGAATCATATATGATTCTTTCTGGGCGGAAATTAAAAAAAAAAAGTTCGTCGAAAGTATATAACAATGCATATCTATAGAAAGATCATTTAATTCTCGTCGCGATGGTATTTTTTTTGTAGCTTGAAGATTTACCGTTTGCAAGATATGTTGTTTTTAAAAAAAAGATGGAAAATAAAAATGGGTGGCTATGATTGGTCCATTGGTTCTATGACAAATATGAGATCTATATTGATCTCATCTCCTCGATCATGTGAACCCACAAAATAATATGATGAGTAGGTATTGCATAGTTTTTCTATTGTACGCGTGTGACATAATATAATTTCCATGTCCTTATTATGCAAATTAAATCGTATAATAAGTAGTTGTTGCCATACAACATTATTAATTTGTGAGACTTCATACCATGTTGACTATATGCACCGAGTGCAATAACTTTTGTATCGCACAACTATAAGCTTCATGATCTTAAAAAAAAAAAAAAAAAAAAAAAAAAAAAAAAAAAAAAAAAAAAAGATAAAGATTAATAGTTTTCATAAATTTCGGCTACAACTAGTTTTATCAAAAAGACTTTCGTTTAAGTATTTGATTCAACATATGATGCTAAACATAAAAATAGTGACAAATGAGACAGCTTTGTGGGAGAATAAGATACAAAGAAGGTGCCTTGTAAGTACCATAAAATAAATTAATACGAGTACAGTCGGTGAATACTCCATAATGGATGTCTTGATGATAAAATTAATGAAAACTAATAAATTGTAGATAATTTTAAATGAAACAACAAGTAAAACTGTAGAAATATATAAAGAAGGGTAGAATCAACTCATAGAATAAGTGGATAAATTATATAGTGTTATCATTTACAAATATAAGCAAAATTAAAAATATATTAAAAACAAGTTTTTGTCTAATATGATTATGTGCAGGCATGATGCTGCGGTAAATGGAACATGAGCATCTTGTATGCGAACTTATGGACAAAAATCTAAAATGTTGTGGTTTTTTTATAGGGTTTTTATAACCATAGCTCTTATGTTAATAGTTGAGTTTGTCATATTTAAAAACATTTTTAGATAGAAATTCACTTTATATTAATGTATGCAAACTAAGTTATATGTTTGCGTAATATTATTTGGATTTCATTCAAGTTCAAAACATTTTAATCGTTAGTTAATACAAATTCATTGAAAAAATAATTCATAAAGCATATGTCTTAATATATACTACAGTATAAAGATTAGTCATGTTATCTATAAATACTAGTAATATATGCTTCCCACCACACATCACATGCATTAGTTGAAAAGTTCTAACAACTCCCATATTTTCCTCTCCAAATCCATATGCTCATCACTACTATAAACAAAAGTTAAGTACTGTTTTAAAACCAAGAAACTAAAACACCCTTTGTAACACATAAAAGAAAGCAAACGGAACTGAAGACAAGTTTATTTGTATACTTTTGGCAACAAGAAATGGGAAACTATATGGAAACATGCATTCAAAGAGAACCAACACAGCAAGATGAAGATAACACGAAATCGCAACATCAACATGGGCAACAAGAGAAACAAGAATATGAGAAAACAAGTGGTGATACTTTCAGCAAAGAAAGTAGCACAATGAAGGTAAAACTTATATTAACAAAAGATGAGTTACAATGGTTATTACTTCAGTTAAAGAAGGATCAAGGTCGGAAACTCGAAGAAGTGTTAGGGGAGATTGAAAAAAGTAGATTAAGAGGAGAAAATGTTACAAAGTGGAAACCTTGTTTAGAGAGTATTATGGAGAGTCCTGAAGTTCATCATCACATGGATAGATGATCACTATGAATATAATTAAAATTTACCTTTTTACGCATGTTTTCTATTATCTTAGCTTGTTTTCTTGTGCTACATTAATTAATTTGGTCACGCTGAGATTTGTAATTATATCGTATATGTGCACTTTTCATTGATTCCATTTCATATATATATTTAGATGGTTGAAGGTCAAATTTTATTTATCTTTAGCTTTAGATCTTTATATTTTGATTAACTATAGTAAACCAAAAGAATAAGTAGAAAATCCATGAAAACATTTGTCTTTTGTTTCTGTGTTGCAAGTTACTTTATTGCTTCGGATCTTATATAACCGCTAATTCGGCATGTTAAAATCTTTATTTATCCTGCCAAAATTAACTATCTGATGGGTTTTTTTATCCCGTTTAACGGACATATTAATTTTTTTGTGTAATCTAAAAATCAACAAGATCATTTTTTTTAACATACATTCAAAGAGAACAGACACAGGAAGTAATCCCAAACAGCGGGTGTGTTTGGCACATAATGATTAGGAGTGTTTTTAAGTGGTAAACGTTGTGATTTAAATGTTCATTTGGCAAGGTGCCAGTAGTTTTATCTTTTTTCGGAAATTCTCTTTTTTCAACGGTCCACAAATAAGCATTCAAATGATATATGAACGAACCTATGATGATGATACAAAATTACTAACATACCATCAACAAAACTTTTTATTTAAAGAATTTTCTATTTAAATGTGTATAATTTCTTTTTACATCATTTTACACATTGTGATTACAACTACATGCACTATAATACCCTTAAAATTTGATTAAATAAAGTTTGTGGTTTTTTCGACTTTTGGAACTAGATATAAAACTTAACATGTCTTAAGGGTGGTGTTTGTATTATTACAAAGTAAGAGGGGGTTAATATCTTATATACCTTTCAAATGATATATGAACCTATGATGATGGTACAAAATTACTAACATACCCTCAACAAAACTTTTTATTTAAAGAATTTTCTATTTACAAATGTGTATATTTTCTTTTTGTTTGGGGAAATGATGCATACTTTATAAAGTAGAAAAGTTGCCTACTTTCCTTTGTAAAGAAAGGGGGAAAACATGTATTCGTGATATAATGAAGGGGTTTAATTGTAAATATTTTTAATTTTTTACAAAAGAAAGTAGGTAACTTTCCTACTTTATAATGTAGGCATTATATCCCCTTTCTTTTTACATCATTTTACACATTGTGATCATTGGAAAATTGGTTGGCAAAAGTGACTTATGACCAACTTTGGACACAAATATCTATATGTATGTGTCATATATATATATATATATATATATATATATATATATATATATATATCATATATATATAAGTAATAGTTTGTAGGTTCGCGTTCTCCTCGAAGAGAGCTTCGAAATGAGCCTTTATGTGTCCAAAATAGAGTTGATGTAAATGAGATATCGGGTCTCAAAGTTAGGCATTCGGTACCATGCATAAAGAGGAAAAGTAGTTTATTTTCAATCCCACATCGGTGGGATGGGTAAACTTAGAGGGAGTCTATTGTGTATAAATAGAGGCCCTAATTCCACAAGTTTTTCACACATCAAATCAATAAGTATTATTGATTTCCAACATAAGGCATACGCAACTTTTAAGATGAAATTCATGGCAGTTTAGTTAAGTCCGACAGTACAACTTCTGTTTTGGCTGTTGTACCCTGGGAAACAGACGACGAATTTGTTTTAAGGGAAGCGTGTCAAACACGTGCCTCGGCTTTTTAGTGCTTCGCTGTTGATCTCTATTTAGTGATCAAGTAAGTCTTTTTGACTATTTTATTGTTTTATTTAATTATCGTTTATTAATGTCTACATTCTGTCTGTAACTATTTTTCTGTTATTTATTTTTTGTTAATTTTATTTATCGTAATTTGGATTTTATTAATAAAAGTGTAACCATTTCCCTACAATCATAAAATAGATTATGTGTAACAGAATTAAAACACTATTATAAAATCGGATTAATTTAATTAACAGATTTTATACAAACTGTTTTTCTGCTGAAACCAAGATCGTGTTTCTTTGAAAATCAGTTTTATAGCCAAACAGAATTTTAATTAGAAGATTTGGTATAACAGATTTATAAACGATTTTTAAAACAGTTTATTGAATCAGTTTATATTGAAACCATGATGAGTTTCTTTTCAAACTGATTTCTTTTATTTTGTTTATTAAGTATGTTATTGTTTAAATCTGGATTTATTGAAACCAATTTTGTGTTTCTTTGAATCATATTTGGTACAAGTTTACATAAACCATGTCGAGTTTATTCGATACCATATTGTTTTAACAATTTTTTTTAACTGTTTTTGTGTTTAAATATTCACAAGTTAACTGATGAGAACATAATTTGTGACCCTAGTGAATCTTGTGAATATAATTGGTGCACTGATTACTAACATGGTTGCAAATCATGATGAAATCAGATTCATTGAAACCAAGTGGAGTTTCTTTGAAACAAATCTCATAAAATATAAGTTGTTATTTTATTAGATTACTAGAACCCAAGATGAGTTTGTTTGAAACAAAATCTGATAATATACAAGTTGTTATCATATTTTGGTGGAAAAGTTTTTTTGACTTGTTTAGCTTATTTAAACCAGGTTGAGTTTAATTATAAACTAAATATAGTTCTTGAAACTTTACGCATTTGAAAGTAGATCTATAGAAACCTTGTTGAGTTTCTTAGGAAGAGTAAATCTATTTTGAAACCTTGTCGAGTTTCATTGTAGAATTAGACCATGTGTTACAGATCTATTAAAATATTCTTAAAGAAGATTGACCAAATCATATTACAAATTTGTTTTTGTTTAAAAACATTATGTAATATGTGATATTGTTTAATTGTTTTAATCGAAAGACTTCTTTAAAAGCGGTTTTGTATAATGGATCTTACAAAACAATAGTGTTTTAAACAGAATTCGATGTAATCATTTTTGTTAAGAAACACTTTGTGATATAGTAAGTTCTTAATTATTCCAAATTTAGTTTTAGACTAATAACGGAATCTCGTATTAACAGAATGTTTAGAATGTTACGAGTGACATCTAAAGGATCTGCTCTCGAACTTGATGAAAGGGAGACTGATACTCGAGTTATGTGTACGGTAGATGCTTTAAAGCATTCAGATTTTATGTGCCACAACTATGGGTTAAATGGCATGAATGACATGAAAATTGTTGCCAACGCGGGATCCGACCTTAGATAATGGTGAATTAACACTTGGGCATCCTGTCATGAGTAAGATGATAAGAGTTTGGTTAACTCTTTCAAAGCAGCAGAAAATGGATAGATGCAATTAATGGGCAACTCTACAACTGCTAATAACAAGGGAAAAAGAAATGTGATGTTGAAATTCACATGTGGAAAAGAGCTTAAGTGAACCAACACGTTACATGTGCCAGAGATTCGTAGGAATCTTGTGTCTGGATGGTTGCTTAATAAATTTGGATTTCTTTTTATTTTAATCAAATAAAATTGAGTTAAAATTGAACAAAATTTTGGTCGGTACGGGTTATACCCTTCATTAAATGTTTAAGCTGAATCTAACTTTTTTTTAATGGTTGTTTTAATAAAAATGAGTATGAATTCAGCTTATTTGATTCTTTAAATGTATAGCATGGCCAACTCGGACATGTTAATTTTAACTCAATACGTTGTTTAATTAAATAAACAAACATGGATTACAAACGTAAAACTTGTGTTGAAGCCAAATTGACAAGATTGTCTTTTTCACTCGGTTGACCGGAAATTAACCGAACCCCTTGATTCACGTGGTTTTATGTGATTTGGAATCGGTACCTACTAAGGTAGCAATTAGCGAGTACTTCATCGTAATTGTTGATGGTAGTACAAAATATTGCTATTTATACTTACTTGAGAGTAAGGATATAGACAAGATTGATCTATACAAATAAGTTGAGAATCAACATATTATCGAAAACAAGGCGGTTCGAAGTGATAACGGAGGTGAATATATGTCTCCATTTCCAAATGTATGTGATAAACATTGGAATAAGACACAAATTTATTGCTCCTTATACGCCTCAACAGAATTGTTGAATGAAAAGAATCGTGCCTTGAATAAAACTTAGAGTCAAAGTTTGAGTTGGATTTGGAAACCCAACCTCTAAACCGATCGGCCCCCTATAGAGGAGGTGGATCCGGAACCTTCTTGACTACTAATTTCATTCTAGTCCCTTTTCTTTTCTTATTTAACGACCGTTAGTCACTTCCATTAAATACTAACGTTCGTTATATGTTTTGTGATAATTAATAATTAAATATAACGTTTTATATAAAATTATTAATCTTTAGTTCTCATACGTAATGTGTGCAATCCCGTGATTTCGAGTTCGATCCTAACACATAACTATTATTTTATGTCTATAAAACTAACAGTACATATGTTTGTTGTGGATGAAAAGTATATGATAAGGTTGAGGATTTAGGGTCTGTGTTGCTTTACAGATAAAAGATGAAAATAAACAGGCGTTGCACGAACACAGGTACGCGGAACTAATTGTACTCTATCTATGTAGAATAAATGTGTGTTATAAGTCAAAAGTCTTTATCACTTATGTTTACTTGTATAAGACTGAGTGTTGGAAATAAACACTTATGTTGGTACGCAGGAAAATTATATGTACGTCATAATGTTAAACAATTTCGACAGAAAGAAATCTATTACTATTCATTACTAACCAATTGCACATAAAACAAATTTCTAAAGAACAATTAATGTAACAACCGGAACAATCAAAGAATTGATATTTATAAATCATCTACTAATGAATGTGTGATTACAAAGTTGGTAATAAATGGAACAATCAAAATCTTATCAACATCGCATGTTAGTACATCGTTTGAGTTGCTTGTTAACAGGCTTGATGTGATGATTTTGTGGTGGGAGTTCATGAAGCTGCAACACTTGTATCTTTCACTTCTTCTTCATGCATTCGACTTCCTTATAACTCCTTTGCAGCTTTCTCTTTGACGCCTCTAATTTCTTTTCAACAATAGTGCTTGTTGGACCCTTTTGATCCCCTGTTTTCACATCAGAATTCCTCGGTTGATCACAAGTGACAGAACTCTGTTGAGCTTTTGCTATTTCAGAAATTGGTTTTGCGATGCTTGATTCATTCTTTAGTGATTTATCCACCATGTCCTTCCATGCTTTGACAAGTTTCCTGGCAGTCTCGCTAACATATTTTGATATGTGCTTTCTAAGAAGTGAAACAGTTTTTCCAATCCCGGTTTTTTCCAAACTTTCCATAGATATCTCCATGTTTTGCAGCTTCTTTAAAGAGTCGCACAATACTAATTCATCTTCGATACCCTTGTCGATAACCCCTTTGATCCTCAGAACTTCATCAAACAGATTAGTACTATGTTCAACTTTCAGACCAGGAGTGATTGGACCCTTAGCAACATTATCTTTTTCTGAATCAGTTTATGCCTTTTTCAATGTAATCCTCAGTTTCATTTAATACATAGGTAAGTGTATTTTGACTATTTTCATTTAATAGCATAATAACTTTTTAAGTTTTTAAGTTTTAATCAAATATTAATGTTTAATATAAAATTATTATGTTTTTTTTAATATATGGAATTGCCTTTAATAACGCGGGCTCATGATATTCCTGACATGATAAGTCACAATAATGCGTTGTTGACTTATTGAGGGTTTTTTTTTTTTTTTTTTTTTTTTTTTTAAATGAAACGAACTAATCCCAATTATTACGTTATTGTTGGGTTTGTTGTCGAACATGTCAAGGGGTTAAATTTTAACCCGTCGGGACCCTTGGAGTTCGTTACTACGACTTCAACTACTTGAGCAGAACATGAAACCACCCGTAAATTTCCAAACATTGTTTTAATAATAAAAATTTAATTATTTTGACTTGACAATTTAATTGGGCATTTTTGAACATATTCATTTATTTTAGAAAATTCTTTCATATTGGTGACCATTAAATTTATAAATTCCGGAATAAATGGCCTTGTTCTAAATCATTTTTATAAAAACGTTACCGGAAATAAAATTTTTGTATTTTACAAACCGATAGACCACAGTTTAAAATCTAACCCAACGGGACACGAGGTACATGGGGCATTAATAAAAACATTCTACCCTCCCATTAAATAAATCACCCACCGTCCATTTTCTTTTTCTTATCTTCTTCCTATTGTCTTTTTTTTTTCTTTTCTCTGTTCGATAACACCACAGTCCCGTCACCATCTCCTTTTCTTTGTCTGCTATATTTCTTCTTCCCTAGGAAAGATCACAAGAATACCTAAGGACCTTCAATGGAAAACGACCTCAGATAGGAGCATCCATTCACGCGGTGTTGACCACAAAAGCAAGTATTGGAGCTGCCTCTTTTGCGCCTATTAATTATGATTTGAACAACCATGATGCATCACAAACCTCCAACACAAACCTTATCCCCACTTACATCTCACTAGAGTTTTCCAGCCGCCCCTCAAGATCCGACCAGATTCCGGCTATCTCGAGTTGAAGACGTGCCACCACCACAGTGGCAGCCTGCCTCCCCTCCCGTTCGTCCGTGTGGTATAACGATCTCCGATTATTTATTTATTTTCTTTTTTTGTTATTCGTTAACAGAGACTATGGATGTAAAATCATTTTGTTATAAATTTCGTGGATTAAAACTTGGATTGAAAATCAAAATAAAAACCTGATTAATATATACTTATAAATTTGTTTCGTGTGGAAATCTTGAATGGGGATGATGTTAGTGTGGTTGTTTTTTTGGATTCAGGTCGGGTCAGCTAACCCGGAGTCGAACCAGTTTCTGTTTATCATTGTGAATGCTTGGTGTTCTTGAATGATGGTTGTAGTTTTTGAATTAGCCCATTTTGTTGTTCTTGGTCAGAATTTTTATTCGAATCCTTGTGGTGCTCAGTTTGTTAAGCTCCAAGAGGGTGTGTTAATCTGGTGTCTCATTTTCGGTGACATTCTTATAACGAAGGAAGGGAATAAAAAGGGGTATACATATATGGTATATTAGGGTGCAAATTGTTACAACATAGGATATATATAAGAATTTGAATCCGAACCCGTGTGGGTTGTAATCAATTAGGGTGTATTTGGGATTAACAATGAGATAAAGTTTGTCGAAATTAGGGGGTGTTATAAATCAGTTAAGTTAAGGATGCGTTAGGATAGCAATGGCTAAGAAGTGTTCGTTGAAGCAGTAAATAAGAGGCGGGTCAGTTTTGATCCCGGTTTGAATTTGGATTCGAAATGGTGTCACCTGGAGGGCTAGCCTCCTGGGTTGCGATGAGTTGTTTATATCACATAAAGGGTGCGTAAGGTTTATTAGCTTAAATTTAACCGTTGGCTAAATAAAGATTTGACAAACTTAAGAATGTAGGGAGTATAAATATATAAAACAGATAATATATAGGGCGCGCTTTGTTGTGTTGAGCCTGTAGTTGTGTTTCACTAAAGTTGGGTGCGTTTTGTTTGCAAATTGTGTTTTAAAGGCCAGGCCATGGTGCGTTTGATTTTTATTTCCAGAAGGCTGAGCCCACCCAAAAGTATTTAAGGGTCACATTTAGTTTGTGCGAAGTGGGCTGGGAGCCCATCTAGCATAACTAAGAGTGTGTTGTCTTAAAAGTTAAGTTGAGCCATTTAATTTATGCCAAAGAGAATGTAGGCCTAGTTTGACAGTAAGGTTAAATACCAATAAATTGAGGAATGAAATCCACGACTAAAATAGACTACTAACGAATCATAAAACCCGACCACTAATAAACCCATTTTATTAACAACCATTCGAGTCTAATATACGATAATATTGGTAATATTGTGGCAGGACATTATTAAATAGATGGTTAAATGTGGTGTCGAAGGCTATATTAGGTTAACATTTATGGTCATCACACATAAAAACTAACTAGTTGTAGTTTTGGAACATTGGTAACTAGTTGTAGTTTTGGAACATTGGTAACATATCAGATATACATAAGATTAAATATTTGACGACGTATATAACTACCTAACGGATTTAAGTTATATAAGAAACGTTGAGCAAAACATTGGTGAAATGGACTTCAAGCGATTAAAATGTACTACTAATGAGTCATAAAACCCGATAACTATTAAACTCATTTAGCACATCTAAAATTTGTTCATTAACTATATTTAACTAACCGGATAATTAAATACCGAATAATAACATTGGAAAAACTAACTAGAGCGGACTAATTGGATATTTAGACTAGACGACTAATAGACAATCTAAAACATATTAATTGACTTAATTATAGGCATTTTTCTCTTTGTCCTCGTTTTTCATTCTTTTCTCGATGTGTCGATTTCCTGTTTCTTTTGGCGTGAGTATTCTTGAGTCTATGTTTTTACCACCATACGAAACATTAACACTAAACTTATACAACCATTAATATAAATAATCCACGAAAACTAAAACTCTCGTCCTTCCAAGATTCTTTATTGTTCGAGGTGTATTCTGAGATAAATATATGTATTAGGTTGTGCCGATCCGACACCATTGTGACCATTTTCCCAATATCGTTGTGTTGCCCTTGAAGCCAGTTGTGACTGTTGTGATATTTGTGCATTGCTGCAAGCCAAGGTGAGTTCATGGCCCCTACTTTTACTTGTTGTATAACTGTTTTGGGGGAGAATACATGCTTGTTTTAAACTAAATTCAATGACTGTTTATTTGGTATATGAAAACTAGAATTGATTGTTTTTACTTGAAATGTGATTGGCGTTATATGCAAGACTGTACTTGAATGCCCTATTTGGATACATGATATATACATAGACCAGGGGTACTGGTCAGATATGTATAAGACTGTTTACTTGGATGCCCTATTTGAATACATGATATATACATAGACCAGGGGTACTGGTCGGATATGTATAAGAATGGTTTACTTGAATACTTTATGACATGTTCATAGTCCAAGCGTACTGAGCAATACCAGGCGTACCGGTTACATTGACCGGGCAAAACGGTTACATTACCAGGCGTATTGTTCATGGCGAGCATACTGATTAACCAGACTTTAGTACTGAACTTTATGATATTCTGTGTAACATAATCTGTTTTAATTAAACCTATGAACTCACCAACCTAGTGTTGACCCTTTTTAGCATGTATTTTCAGGTTTAAGGAGATCAATTAGTGGCAAAGACTTTTGGTAGGGCATGGCATGGTCATAGAAGACTCTGATATAATTGGGACCACTTAAAATCTTTTATGGGCTTTGGTATGTGCTTAATCACATACCTTTATTTGACCAAAACCGGACCCAAATAGACCAAAAACTAACCAATTATGCCAAATATCTCGTGTTTTTGTGTTTATGATTGTGCAGGGATGGATATTGTAAAATTGGACAAATATCGAGATAAAAAGACAAACCGAGCACGAGATATGGAAAAGATTTAAAGCCGAAGCCGGGAAAGTTATTATTGCTCAAAAAGTCAAAGTCAACCCTCAGAGTCTCACCAAATGACAAGAATGACCCTTGGATTTATTTTGGAAAATTGGCAAAAGTAGTCCCTGAAATTTCAGAATGTTCACAATAGGTCCTTATATTTTCAAAACCACACATCCTAAACCTATTAAATAACAACCAAACCCAATATTAAACCCATAAACCTTCCAGCCCAATACACCCCACAGCCCAATCCCATGACCCCTTAAACCGACCCATCCATTATCCCTTAACCCGGTCAATGATAATAACTTCCAAGTCAAAAAGAAAACCCGCGCCCCAAATTTTATTTACCCAGAAAATTCACTGTTCCTCTATGAACCCTAGATTTACCCCGTACAAAATTACCGAGATTAAGGGCATAATAGACCAATCATTGGGTGTCAGAATGTCAGACCTAGCACAGAAACACACGCATGGCAACGTGGCAGCATATCATTGGACGTGACACCTCATTGAAATTGATCAAACGGCTGTGATGATTGGAGAAAGATCTGAGGGTTGATAATGAGCTCAAGAGGTGCGGATTGATGACCTGGACAAGCCCAGAAGCTTCATCCATTGGCTATAAATAGCCTTCTTCAGTCACGAATTGGGGTGTTAGGTTATTAGGAGTAGGAGTAGTGTAATTTAGGGTAGGATTTATTATTGTCTCAGCTTATTTGTAATTGCTTTTCCAGTTCTCAAATTGTGTACTCATTTCCAGTTTTAATGCAAGTCAAACTTTGGTCAATCACTGTTCCTCTGCTTATCTCTGCTTCTGGTACTGCTTATTCTCTTAATCTCAGCTTAATTCTGTTACTTATTGCTTTCTAAAGTTCATTGGTGGTTAGGATTAGTTTAATTGCCTTTTGCCTTTGAAAATCTCAAATTAGTCTAAAATAAGCCAACTGCTTATCTAGCTTATTCAGGTGGTTAATTGCTCATTCTTAGTGCTTATCTCAGCTTGTGTTAACCAGTTATAGCTTATTTTATGTTTGTCTTGAATTTCTGTTTGATTTGAGTTTGGTACTGTTCTGATTCTGCTTAAACTACTTTTTGTTGATCTAGTTGTTAGTTGCTTGTTTTTACTATTCTAAGGGCTTTTAACAGAGTTAAGATAATCAGTTGAATCATTGTTTTGGTGGTTTAAGGCTAAACCCACCTAAAGTTAGTGCAACAGCTTGATATAGGGGTGTTTGGTTTAGAGTAAAATGATTGAGTTCAAGTCTGCTATAAGTAGTAAATCTAGTCTAGTTAGTCCATATTAGGTTCATATAGGATAGTAAACCTGTTAGAATAATAGTTTTTTAACACAAAAGTCAAAATCATTCTTAATTTATTGTTTCTACATAACAGTTATTAGGATAGTCAGTTTAATCATTCATATAGTTGCATAAGTAGGTAATTTAGCTAAGATCATTCTTAATATAGTTTATTACAACATTATTAGTCATTTAGGTTCATTCAAAATTCATTTAAGTCAACATTTGCAAACATTGAAAAAAAAATATTTTCTGCTGCATCACACTTAGTTGCAGACCTGTACACACTAGGACTGCTCATATCAGCATTTAGCTTGCCTTTTATCTGCTTATATCTCTGAGATTTTTGCATTATTCTTGGTTTTCTCAGTAGCTAGTAGTAGTAGCTTTTAGGATCTGGGATTACATTTCACTTTGTAGCTTATGGAATAGCTTATTTCTGGTCTGCAATATTCCCATTTAGAACTATCTAAGCCTGCAACAGAATTTTGTCCCATGATCAGCTGTTCTTTGCCTCATTTGAATAAGCAATTGATTCACATATTTGGGCATTTTTGGTTTTTAAGTAGTCTGATGTACTAGCTTTTAGTATCAGCCTTTGATTTTCCCTTAGGAGCTTTTTGCTAGCTTTTAGATCAGCTTTAAGTTAGCTGTTTGGCCATTTGAGTCTGCCCTTTATTTACATATGCACAAGTGCTTTTTGGATTATTTTGTGAGCTTATTTAGTCTTTTTAAGTTGTTTCAAGCTTCTAGTGGTATGTTAAACTGCTTCTGAGCTTTTGATAATTTTTGGCACTGTTTGGCTTATTTTAGAGCTTGTTTGCAACTGCTTATTCCCCCATACTGCTTATTAGGGTTTAGCCTAGTTCCACTTTCATTTTTCATAGCTTTCTAGTTTCATTTAAGACTTTTCTGCAAAATTTCATATTTTTCTTAAGTCATTTACTATTTTTAAATCATTTAATTAGTTTCTTTAGTTTTAAATTCATAAAAAATAAAATTAAAATCATAAAAATGTAATTCTTTTTTCTAAAATTTTCTTTTATCATTTAGAATTTATGAAAATTAATTTTACATTTCTAGGGTTAATATTTCATCATTTTGACGTTTAGGTTCGTTACTTAGCGTATTTTTACGTTTTCTTAAGATTTCTTTTACGTTTTACTTATGTTTGCCTTAGTATAGAATTTCCCCTTGCGTTATTTATCGTTTTTATTTTATATTTCATTGTCTTAGATTAGCAAAACCAATCACTCACTTTTATTCACATTCACTACACGATTCACAAACCCGAATCACATATTCCATTCATCTTTTGTCAGGACAACGAACTTCGGGTTTTCACATTATTTACCTTTTGTGATTTCTCCCTTGATCTATAATTGACGAATCAATTTTTGGCGTCACTGCCGGGGAAGGTTGAAGTGAGTTCGTGATTCTCGTTTATTGATTCGTGTTTTGAAGATCCTTCCCCGTGAAGTTCTCGTTTTTCTTCGTAAATATTCTCAAAATATAAAAATCCAAAAAGATTTTCTTTTCAAAATTATTTTCCTATTCTTTTGTAATTTGCCATGTTTCTAAAATTTAAAAAATCAAAAATATTCTTCTTAATCCTCTTATTCGTTTAATTCTTTATTTCTCTCCCTCTATCCGTTTAATTCTAACCTCTTATCCCTCTAAATGTTTAATTCTTATCTTCTTATCTTCTCATCATTTAATTCTCCACAATGATTGATTTTCCACCATCTCATCCCCATGATCCTCGGACCATGGAGGATTTTTATCGTCCGACACTTATCGGTAGAGGAGGACTGATCGTTCCCGGAACAGATTTCAAATTAAAAAATCATATGGTTCGGCTGATCCGGCAAAATGGCCAATTTAACGGATTTCGAGATGAGGATGCTAACGAACATTTAAACAAATACATATCCATTACTCAATCCATAAAGCAAAATGGAGTTTCTCTTAACAACATCCGTTTAAATGTCTTTCCATTCTCTTTATCCTACAATGCTGAATATTGGTTTTACAATCTTAAAACCCACTCAATTCATTCATGGGAAGAAATGTTCGTCAAGTTTCTCTCAAAATACTTTCCACATTCTAAAATGGTGCAGCTTAGGAAAGACGTTCTGAATTTTCGACAATTGCCCATGGAGTCAGTATTCGATGCTTGGGAGAGATTCAAATCGTTGTTAAGGAAATGTCCAAACCATAAAATTTTGCTTCTTGATCAAATCCTAATTTTTTATCATGGTATAACTCCGACTAATCAAGACAAAATTATGTTGGCAGCCGGTGGGAATCTCATGCGGAAAAGCCCTCAAGAAGCATATGATTTGATTGAGAATATGACACATCATCATTATCAGTGGGACGCTGAAATTCAGTATGACTCTATCCCTGTGATGAGTGATCATTATTCCAAGAAAATTTCCGCTATGAGTGCACGAGTTGAGGTCCTTGACAATAAAACTATTCCAAATTGTCAATATTAACAAGGACCAGGTCATCCTCACACTTTTTACTATTCAGACTCTGATGAGAGTGATGAGGATGAACCTTCAGAAGTATTGAAAGTTGAGGCATCGATTCTTCCTCCGAGTGGCAATCCCACTTCGTCTCCAGAATTCGTCATTTCCGACTCTTCCCATCCTTCTTGGAACACCCCAACCCGACAAGGGTAAAGATATCACAACAATGGTGGCATATCAGAAGTCACAGAACATTCAATAAATAAAAACATCATAAGTCTTAACATTTAATCCAAAATAAGTCAACATGACTTAAATCAAAATGCAAGACAAAATAACTTAAGTACAAAATCCAATATTCAAATGCCTAAACAATGGCATATCAAAATAAATAGAAGTTTAAATGGTAAGCTAAACAACTAAGGTCAACTCCGAAATAGCTCGCTCTCATCCCAAAGCTAAACCCAGCTCCTAGCTTAAGTACCTGCCGCAGGAAAAGAAATGCGGCTGAGCTTCAAAAGCTCAGTGAACAGATATATAGATAACGGAAACAAATAACAGGTAGCAAATATACAAGCAAATCAGGAATACAAAATCATACCGATACGAAGTCAAAATGAAAGGAATGAGAAATGGATCATGAATAAAAGAAAAGAACAAAGTGAATAAGATTTAAGAAAAACAGGAACACAGGAATCTATCACGAGCCCAGATGACTTACAATACCATAGCATTACTAATATAATAAAACAAACCTGTGTAGAGTGATCAGCTCTCAGACAAAGTGAAAGACGTGTATCGCACACACAATCAGTCACCAGATATAATAATCATAATCATATAACATATACAGATAACAGGTCAAATCTAGGATGCACCCATACGCCCCACAGACAAATCAATAATCATAATTATAATGGCCATAGCAAATAATAATTAAGGGACGGAACAGGTCATCACTCTCCTACCCTAGAGTCATGTCAGAGGTGCGTCAATGACATGGGCATGAAACCCTCATACCTAGTGATTGGCTCATAATATCAAACTGTAGGTCAAAGTCAAATGTACTAGCATAATCAAAAGTTATATCTTAAGGGTACATGGCAAAAGATTCAAATCAAAGATCACATCGAAAGTTCACAAACAAAAGGGAACATAGCAGTGGTATAGGGAATCCTAATAAGGAAATGAATTCTGAAAGAAAAAGGGAATGAAAAGCCCTTACTGAAAGGACGGAATATCTGTACCTTATTAGCTCAACAGAAAGGAAGAAAACACGAAGCAGAAATTAGGGTTTCTCCTTCTTCACACCTAAAGAAGTAGAAGACGAATTACAAAATATTCAAACTCAGATTATTACTTCAAGTTTACTTTTCCATTTTAAGTAACTTTCTATTTTTAGAAACTTTCCAGATTTAGTAAGATATAAATATTTCAGATTAGGTTAAGTCTTTATTTCCAGATTATTATGGAATTAAGGTACCTTTTATCAAGTTACAAAAGTTTAGGGTTAATTATAACAATTTTACATAGTTTAGGGTTTTTAATTGTAAATTCATTAGATTCAAGGTTTAAAATGAAAATACTTTAAGTTACTGTTTTAAATACTCATATTATTCAGAATGACATTTTAATCCCTTTAGTTTCCCAGTTTACAGTTTATACCCTTTAGTTATATAATTTACAAAACAAACCCTACATATACATAATTCATGTTTTAATCCCTATGATACTTATATTTACCAAACAAGTACTTTACTTTACAAATTTACAGAACATCACCTCAGAATTACATGAAGTACGAATTAGACCCTTAGAATTTAATAATTACACAATTGGTCCCTTAACTTTACAAAACTTACAATCTAAATCATAATTTATTTATAATTACATACCAATCCCATAAATACTCAAAATTACACATTATACTCTTTATGACATTATTTACACAAAATAACTCCAAGTTTCCAGATCTTACACTTTTAGTCCCTCTACTTTAATTATTTACAAATCGACACTTATAAATATAATTAATTCATTTTCTTGCAACATTTACACTTAGGACCCTCAAGTTATATTTTTCCCACATTCCTACTGACTTATATGATATTACAAGAATATCCCATAAGTTTCAAAGTTGGCAAAACCAACCCTTATACTTTTAATTACCAATCGTATAGCCCTTTTATTTGCAAAACCAAACCCTACTTTCATCTAATCATTAAACCTTCATGACACCATCATTGAAACATTAATTACATCAGATCTAAGAACATAAACCCTAACCCTAATGCATTCTAGGGTTTCTTCTTGATTTTCTTTATTTTTCGAATAATCCGATTATAAACAATAATTCGCATCAATTATTTTGAGCTTCTATAAATCATGTGGTTATTTTTATAGGATTATATTATCAGTATAGAGCATGTAAAAATTATAGTTACACTTCATAAAAATCGATTGACACTATTTGGTAATTATGTGTGTTTTAACTCATTATTTTTCGTACGCTTTGTTTAGCTTGCATGATCCATGTTTAACATTTTTACTGAGTTATATACAACATATAGATCATTAGAAAAATGCTAGATCAATTATAGAACGTAAGGATTAGTCGTGGGGTTATATACCTATCGAGCGCATGAAATCGGACAAACAAATGTGCTACGATCGAACGAGAGCTTCCACGACCCAACTCTTATTTTTCCTAGCTTGCTTACACCTCAATGGACTCCAAAAAATTGCTAGCTCAGTTCCAGAAAATCGAATGAAGGCTTGGTCGAATTATGTGTGTGTCGATCTAGGGTTTTAGGTATTTAGGGTTTGTAAAATAAAATGGTTTGTGTTTATGTTTATCAAAACCGACCTAGGAGAGGGATATACTCCAGATTTTCGGCCCAATTTGTTAGCTCAAGATCATACTTTGATTTGGTCTATAATTCCTATATTTATTTTGTAATTATCTTAAACAAAATGATTTTATAAAATATATATTAAGTTTATTTAATTAATTTTCGGATCATGTATAAGTGTATATGTGATTTTGTAATTTTTGTACATTCAAAGTAATGTAATGTTGTCCCAAAAATTGATTTACTTGATATGTAGTTCATTTTCAAAAGTTTGGAATTGTTTCAGAATTTTATAAGTTATTTATTTAGGTTTTATAGTTTCAGGGGTAATTTGGTCTTTTTACAGGTTATCTGAATTTCAGGTATTACAACTTCTTCCCCACTAACAAAAAAAATTTCGTCCTAGAAATTTGCAGGAAGTAGAAAGAAAATAAAGCGGAAAACAAAACGAAGGAGAACGGAAAACAAAACAAGGACATACCGGATTAAAACGAGAACTGCGGATAACTAGCTCGTATTGACTCTTCAGTTTCCCGGGTAGCCTCACGCTCCGGGTGATTCCTCCAAAGAATCTTTACGAACGGGATAACTTTGTTTCTCATGACTCGTTCCTGACGGTCCAGAACCGCTTCCGGTTCTTCAGACAAGGACATATCAGGCCGGATCTGGTCAAGTGGATAAGATACAACATGCAGTGGATGATAATTGTATCCCCTCAGGAGAGATACATGGAAAACATTATGCACATGAGATAGCTGAGGAGGTAAGGCCAAACGATAAGAAACCTCCCCAATACGCTCCAGGATTTCAAATGGTCCAATAAATCGAGGACTCAACTTGCCCTTGATTCCAAAACGCCTGACACCACGGAAAGGAGATACTTTCAGGAATACCCGATCACCTACATTAAATTCTAGATCCCGACGGTGCTTATCAGCATAACTTTTCTGGCGCGCACGCGACTCTTTCAGTTTCTCTCTAGCAATAGCTACCTTTTCATTTGTGATCTCAATCATCTCAGGTCCTTCAATCAGACGTTCACCTACTTCATTCCAACAAACAGGAGCCCTACATTTCCTACCATACAACATCTCGAAGGGAGCCATTCGGATACTCGCATGCCAACTGTTATTATACGCAAACTCTACCAAACATAAGTACTCATCCCAACTACCTGTCCATTCCAACGCACAAGCTCTTAACATGTCTTCCAAAGTCTGAATGGTCCTCTCAGACTGACCATCAGTTTGGGGATGAAATGCAGTACTGAACTTAAGGCGAGCGCCCCAAGCTTTATGAAGTCCCTTCCAAAAACGCGAAGTGAAACGAGGATCACGATCTGAAACAATAGACAAAGGCATACCATGCAATCGAACGATCTCTTGCTGAAAAACTTCCGCCAACTTACTGACACTATAGGTCATACGGATAGGTAAGAAATGAGCAGATTTAGTTAGCCGATCAACGACCACCCAAATCGCATCATGTCTTTTACGAGTAACAGGTAGACCGCAAACGAAGTCCATGGAAATCTCATCCCATTTCCATGTAGGAATCTCCAAAGGTTGCAATAGACCACTAGCTCGCTGATGCTCAATCTTAACTTGCTGGCAGGTCATGCATCTAGCAACAAATAACGCCACGTCTTGCTTCATGCCATTCCACCATAAATGTTGCTTAAGATCCCGATACATCTTGGTAGAACCAGGATGGATAGCGAAAGGAGAACTGTGAGCCTCAGTCAACACAGCCTCACGCAAGTCGGAATCATTAGGCACGCATAAACGATCCTCATACCAGACAACTCCATCATCATCAACTCTAAATTCAGTTTGCTTACCCTCTTCAATATTCTGAACAATAGCCCAGAGTTCACCATCATCTTTTTGAGCCTCTTTAATACGCAACATCAGATTTGACTCAATCTTTAAACTAGCCCAGTAACCAACATCACGCCGGACACACAACTCAACATCCAAACGCTCCAAATCCTTGAGGACACGCGGATCAATCTCCAAACTTGCAATCAATCCAGATTTACGACTAAGTGCATCAGCAACCACATTAGCCTTACCTGGATGATACTGGATGTTCGTGTCATAATCCTTCAGAAGCTCTAGCCATCGCCTCTGTCTCATATTAAGCTCCTTCTGAGTAAAGATGTATTTGAGGCTCTTGTGATCAGTGAAGATATCACATGATTCGCCATACAAGTAATGCCTCCAGATCTTCAATGCAAAAACTACAGCTGCCAATTCTAGATCATGAGTTGGATAATTTTCCTCATAGGGTTTCAATTGTCTCGAAGCGTAGGCAATAACCTTGCCGTTTTGCATAAGCACACAGCCCAAACCCTTCTTAGAAGCATCACTATAGATTTGGAAACCTCCAGAACCCGATGGTAACGTTAGAATAGGTGCAGACACCAATCGCCTTTTCAACTCTTCAAAGCTCTGCTCACGTTCATCCGTCCATACAAACTTTTCACCCTTCCGCATCAGTTGAGTCAATGGCAAAGCCAACTTAGAAAATCCTTCCACAAAACGCCGGTAGTAGCCAGCTAATCCTAGAAAACTCCTGACTTCAGTCACCGTGGTAGGTCTCGGCCACTTGGTGATAGCCTCAACTTTAGATGGATCCATGGTGATACCATCTGCAGACACAATATGACCTAGGAAAGCTACTTGGTTCAGCCAGAACTCACACTTAGAAAATTTCGCGAA
Source organism: Artemisia tridentata subsp. tridentata (assembly GCA_021014915.2). NCBI lineage: Eukaryota > Viridiplantae > Streptophyta > Magnoliopsida > Asterales > Asteraceae > Artemisia > Artemisia tridentata. The sequence continues at coordinate 314,330,925 of CP139501.1, read as the reverse complement.
TAATTTCTGCTGCCTCAGGATACCCAGCACAATACGCAAATGTTGCTCGTGCTCCTCGGACGATTTAGAATATACCAGGATATCATCGATGAAAACAATGACGAATTTATCAAGAAATTCATGGAAAACCCGATTCATTAAATCCATAAACACGGCAGGAGCATTTGTTAAGCCAAAAGGCATAACCAGAAACTCATAGTGTCCATAACGGGTGCGGAAAGCAGTTTTAGATACATCCTGCTCCTTAACTCGCAATTGGTGATAACCAGATCGCAAGTCGATTTTGGAAAAGACTTTAGCTTCTTGCAACTGATCAAACAAGTCATCAATGCGAGGAAGCGGATAACGGTTTCGAATGGTAATGCGATTAAGCTCACGATAATCAATACACAGACGCATAGACCCATCCTTCTTCTTCACGAAAAGCACAGGAGCACCCCATGGCGAGACACTAGGTCGAATGAATCCACAGTCCAACAACTCTTCCAGTTGCTCCTTCAACTCTTTCAGTTCAACAGGTGTCATCCGGTACGGAGCCTTAGAGATAGGTTCGGCACCGGGAATTAGATCAATAGAAAATTCCACTTCTCTAGCCGGAGGAAGACCAGGAAGTACTTCAGGAAAAACGTCAGCAAAATCCCGAACAATGGGAACACTAGAAATATCCGGACTCTCAACAGACGAATCCTTAACTGAGGCTAGATAACCTTGGCAACCATGAGACATCAAGGTTCGAGCTTTCAAGGCGGAAATGATTTTAACAGTTCTAAGAGGACGAGATTCATGGTAAATGAATTCAGGATTATTCAGGTCACCAAAAATCACATTTCTGGCGTGGCAGTCAATGGTTGCTTGATGGAAAGCCAACCAGTCCATACCCAGGATGACATCAAATTCAATCATGTCCAGAGGAAGTAAATTCGCCGGACGAACCCGATCATCGAAGCGTAACGGACAATTTAAATATTCATGGTTGATAAGAATGTGGCTTTTCATGGGGGTAGATATAGCAATTGGGTTATTTAGTGATGTTGAAGGTATGTTCAGTTTCTTAGCCAATTTCATAGATATGATAGAATGTGTTGCTCCAGTGTCAAATAACGCGAAGACAGTAAAATCACCAATATACAAAAAGCCAATAATGGTACCTGTAGCCTTAGCCGCCTGATCCCGCATAGTAGAAAACACACGCCCAGTATTCGGAGGTGGAGGAGGAGGAGGAAGAAGATAGTTCTTGGCAGATGCAGGATTCTGCTTTGGGCAGTCCTTCACCCGATGCTCAGCAGACCCACATCGGAAACACGCACCAGTCGCTCTACGACACTCTCCTGGATGACTTTTCCCACAAGTAGTACAGATAGGAGGTGGAGGTAAGTTCCCAGATGAACCCTTCTGAGCACTCGATCCAGAACCACGAGACTGCTGCTGAAAACCCTTAGAAGGCTGATCCTTCCACTGCTTCTGACCATTATTGCGCCCCTGGCGCTCATCACCATGCCTAGGAATCAAACCAGAATCCTGACCCCGCCAATCTGGTCTCCGCTGATCATAGCTCCTACCGGGCTGACCCTGATAATCACGACCACGGTCTGACTGACCCCGCTGTTCAAAGCCCTTACCAGAAAACCCCTTGTTGTCCCGATTCTGACTCTGCTGCTGAATCCTGCCGCCATCACGGTTTCGCTTGTAACCCACCTTCTCATAAAAAATCTCGATGTTGCGAGCTGCGTCGCAACATGCTGACGGATCAGCGAACTCCTGATTAAGAAGACGATCTAAAACCCAACTCTTCAGTGCCCACTTATAATGCTTAGCCTGATGCTCAGCATCCCCAGCAACCGGACCCACAAAACTAACCAATCTCTGGAATCGCTCCAGGAATTCCCCTGCATTCTCAGAATCTAGCTGGGCAATAGTGTTGTACTCCCGAATAAATCTCTGTTGCTCAGACACAGGGAAGTACCTATTATAGAACGTAGTACGAAAGTTAGCCCAAGTACAACCAAGAACATAAGTATCGCCTCCTTAGCTTCCTTGTGCGCCTTCCACCAGTTAAGCGCATCTCCCTCAAGCTTAAACGCAGCCAGACGAGTCTTAAACCCGTCTTCACAACCCAGTACCTCAAACAGCTTCTCCATGTGTGTTATCCAGTCCTCTGCAGCATGAGGAGTAGAAGCAGTACTGAAAGACAACGGTTTAAGTTTATTGAAACTCTCAAGCCAACCATTAATGGTAGTGGGTCGGCCCCCACCACCAGAACCACCAGCACCACTAGAGGGACCAGCACCACCAGAACCACCAGAGGGACCAGCTCCATTTCGAAAATCATTGATCATCCGAGTGATCACCTCGTTAGCATTAAGCCCAGGTAGCAAATTGGCTATAGCATTAGCCACCAACTCCTCCAGGTTAGGGATTTGCTCCTCCCCATCGGAATAGTCACCACGACGAGTAACAACCATCTACAGGATTTTCAAACGATTAGAAAGATCGAACAGGAAATGATAGAACAAAAGAAAAAACATGGCAGAGCAGGACAGGAAAAGAGAGTACGCGAAAGGAAACCTAATGTCTACCCAATCCTCACAGGTCGATAGCCTAAGCCCTAAGGTTTCATGAAAACCTGTTCTCTGATACCATAAATTGGAACACCCCAACCCGACAAGGGTAAAGATATCACAACAATGGTGGCATATCAGAAGTCACAGAACATTCAATAAATAAAAACATCATAAGTCTTAACATTTAATCCAAAATAAGTCAACATGACTTAAATCAAAATGCAAGACAAAATAACTGAAGTACAAAATCCAATATTCAAATGCCTAAACAATGGCATATCAAAATAAATAGAAGTTTAAATGGTAAGCTAAACAACTAAGGTCAACTCCGAAATAGCTCGCTCTCATCCCAAAGCTAAACCCAGCTCCTAGCTTAAGTACCTGCCGCAGGAAAAGAAATGCGGCAGAGCTTCAAAAGCTCAGTGAACAGATATATAGATAACGGAAACAAATAACAGGTAGCAAATATACAAGCAAATCAGGAATACAAAATCATACCGATACGAAGTCAAAATGAAAGGAATGAGAAATGGATCATGAATAAAAGAAAAGAACAAAGTGAATAAGATTTAAGAAAAACAGGAACACAGGAATCTATCACGAGCCCAGATGACTTACAATACCATAGCATTACTAATATAATAAAACAAACCTGTGTAGAGTGATCAGCTCTCAGACAAAGTGAAAGACGTGTATCGCACACACAATCAGTCACCAGATATAATAATCATAATGATATAACATATACAGATAACAGGTCAAATCTAGGATGCACCCATACGCCCCACAGACAAATCAATAATCATAATTATAATGGCCATAGCAAATAATAATTAAAGAACGGAACAGGTCATCACTCTCCTGCCCTAGAGTCATGTCAGAGGTGCGTCAATGACATGGGCATGAAACCCTCATACCTAGTGATTGGCTCGTAATATCAAACTGTAGGTCAAAGTCAAATGTACTAGCATAATCAAAAGTTATATCTTAAGGGTACATGGCAAAAGATTCAAATCAAAGATCACATCGAAAGTTCACAATCAAAAGGGAACATAGCAGTGGTATAGGGAATCCTAATAAGGAAATGAATTCTTAAAGAAAAAGGGAATGAAAAGCCCTTACTGAAAGGACGGAATATCTGTACCTTATTAGCTCAACAGAAAGGAAGAAAACACGAAGCAGAAATTAGGGTTTCTCCTTCTTCACACCTAAAGAAGTAGAAGACGAATTACAAAATATTCAAACTCAGATTATTACTTCAAGTTTACTTTTCCATTTTAAGTAACTTTCTATTTTTAGAAACTTTCCAGATTTAGTAAGATATAAATATTTCAGATTAGGTTAAGTCTTTATTTCCAGATTATTATGGAATTAAGGTACCTTTTATCAAGTTACAAAAGTTTAGGGTTAATTATAACAATTTTACATAGTTTAGGGTTTTTAATTGTAAATTCATTAGATTCAAGGTTTAAAATGAAAATACTTTAAGTTACTGTTTTAAATACTCATATTATTCAGAATGACATTTTAATCCCTTTAGTTTCCCAGTTTACAGTTTATACCCTTTAGTTATATAATTTACAAAACAAACCCTACATATACATAATTCATGTTTTAATCCCTATGATACTTATATTTACCAAACAAGTACTTTACTTTACAAATTTACAGAACATCACCTCAGAATTACATGAAGTACGAATTAGACCCTTAGAATTTAATAATTACACAATTGGTCCCTTAACTTTACAAAACTTACAATCTAAATCATAATTTATTTAAAATTACATACCAATCCCATAAATACTCAAAATTACACATTATACTCTTTATGACATTATTTACACAAAATAACTCCAAGTTTCCAGATCTTACACTTTTAGTCCCTCTACTTTAATTATTTACAAATCGACACTTATAAATATAATTAATTCATTTTCTTGCAACATTTACACTTAGGACCCTCAAGTTATATTTTTTCCACATTCCTACTGACTTATATGACATTACAAAAATATCCCATAAGTTTCAAAGTTGGCAAAACAAACCCTTATACTTTTAATTACCAATCGTATAGCCTTTTTATTTGCAAAACCAAACCCTACTTTCATCTAATCATTAAACCTTCATGAAACCATCATTGAAACATTAATTACATCAGATCTAAGAACATAAACCCTAACCCTAATGCATTCTAGGGTTTCTTCTTGATTTTCTTTATTTTTCGAATAATCTGATTATAAACAATAATTCGCATCAATTATTCTGAGCTTCTATAAATCATGTGGTTATTTTTATAGGCTTATATTATTAGTATAGAACATGTAAAAATTATAGTTACACTTCAGAAAAATCGATTGACACTATTTGGTAATTATGTGTGTTTTAACTCATTATTTTTCGTACGCTTTGTTTAGCTTGCATGATCCATGTTTAACATTTTTACTGAGTTATATACAACATATAGATCATTATAAAAATGCTAGATCAATTATAGAACGTAAGGATTAGTCGTGGGGTTATATACCTATCGAGCGCAAGAAATCGGACAAACAAATGTGCTACGATCGAACGAGAGCTTCCACGACCCAACTCTTATTTTTCCTAGCTTACTTACACCTCAATGGACCCCAAAAAATTGCTAGCTCAGTTCCATAAAATCGAATGAAGGCTTGGTCGAATTATGTGTGTGTCGATCTAGGGTTTTAGGTATTTAGGGTTTGTAAAATAAAATGGTTTGTGTTTATGTTTATCAAAACCGACCTAGGAGAGGGATATACTCCAGATTTTCGGCCCAATTTGTTAGCTCAAGATCATACTTTGATTTGGTCTATAATTCCTATATTTATTTTGTAATTATCTTAAACAAAATGATTTTATAAAATATATATTAAGTTTATTTAATTAATTTTCGGATCATGTATAAGTGTATATGTGATTTTGTAATTTTTGTACATTCAAAGTAATGTAATGTTGTCCCAGAAATTGAATTACTTGATATGTAGTTCGTTTTCAGAAGTTTGGAATTGTTTCAGAATTTTATAAGTTATTTATTTAGGTTTTATAGTTTCAGGGGTAATTTGGTCTTTTTACAGGTTATCTGAATTTCAGGTATTACACTTCTCCTCCACTTGAGGGAAGTGATATCTCTATGGAAGAGTTCGATGATCCAATTTCGCCAGAAATTGTTGATGATGACTGTGATCCGGGGGGAGATGCTCCGTTATCAGAAAAGGAGATATTTGATGAACTGTCACTTTCCCTTCCCCCGGAAGAAGTTAAGGAAGTTATTTTTGAAGAAAAGCCGTCAGATCCTCCGGAGCTCGAGCTCGAGGATTCTTCTCCCGAATTTGAAAGTTTTATCTTTGATACGGCTGAGGAGAGTAGTGGCAATCCCACTTCTCATTCTGATTATTCTATCTGGGCTTTTGAAGCTTTCTACTTTGATATTGATCATTCGGAGGAGACGAGTAGTGGCAGTACCACTTCTCATGCTTATATCTCTCCTCCCGAGTATGATTCATTTCATTTTGATATGAATGATCTTTATCACGAGGAGTTCTCCGATGAACTTTCTCTTTTGATATCTCCTCCGGAATACGATCATTTCTATTTTGATCTTGAGGAAGATATTAGTCTGGGGGGAGGTATACCTTCTCATGAAGTTTTCATCCCAACCCTCCCGCCCAAGACTTATGACAAAACTTCTTTTGATGATGAAGAGCTTTGCATGATAATCATCAAAATCTTTATGCTCTTCATCACCTATGCTGTGACTTCTCCCATCCTTCACTCCGTCGGGAGTGAGGATACCATCTTTGACCCCGGTATCACCATTTCTGGTTATTTTTTCTTTATACCGTGGGTTTCTCGTCGGTGTGGAACTTTCGTAAGTTTCAATGTTTATCCAAACCTCTTGAACGAAAGTCCGATTGAGAGTATCTCTTCCACATGCTCCCCCAAGAACAAATGAATTCGGGGCGAGTCTAAACTTTCCGACTCGATACTAAACAAGCGCTTCGTGGGAGGCACCCCATGCTTATCCTTCTATCGTCTTATCTCTTTTCTAATAAATGAAGTGAGGAGGGCTACCTCTTCCATATCTTGTGTTTCGTGGTTTTCTGTGATGTGTCCAGGTTTGCCCGATTGATGAAGACTCTCGTGCTCGTTGTTTGCTTCTCTCCACTCGAGTTTCATCATTCGTTGCTTATCCGATATCCTAAATCTTATCGTTTTACATTTATCTTTTGGCATAATTAATAAACGGCCTTAGATTTTTGTAGGAGAACCCTTCCCTTTAAGACATTGAGGACAATGTCTCGCTTTAGTCTGGGGGGGTTATCTTTCGATTTGATTTTTGCCTTGCATTTGTTGTAGTTTACTCTCGCAACCCCGTTTTTCCTCAAAAATTGAAAAAAATCTAAAAAAATAAGAAAAAATTTAAAATTTTTGTGCAAAAATATAATAAATTTTGACATTTTGTTGACTTTCCGCTGGTGAGAGTAGGAATAAAATTCTGACTTGATCGGGCGTGTTGAGCCCTAGCTTGTCCCCTTAACCGTTTATAATCTATAAGCTCGTGCTAGTCTTTTACACAAGGAGCTATAAAACGCGAATTCTTTTTAAGAGTTTGCAAGTTCCCGTATCGACTTTATATATGCATGGCTTGATTATAAGGCTAAGTATTCGCGGATCTTATTATTTAAGATTTTAAATTTGCGAAGAACGAGAAATGATAGAGTTGTTTATAAGTTAGATTGCTAAACGTGGAGTAGTTGGATCTCTTTAGAGCTCATCAAAGTTATTTGTGGCTTTTTGTTCCCATAAGCTTGTTTCACCCAAAAAATAGTAATCTAGGAATAATTAAAGGTATTTTGGTTTTGGCGATAATTAGTTTTTACTCGTTCCTTAGAGAATCCTTGCTTATGAAAGTTGGGTACACATCAAGGTACTGCCAGTGTTACGGTGTAATAGGCAACTGATTCTTGATAGTACGTGCTATTGTCTCTATTGCTATAAAAGCCGTAGGACTCGGGATTTGGCAAAATATATAATGAATAATAAAAATAATAATCCAAAGCCGATAAAAGTTTTCTGTTTCCTGACGGTTCGCTCCCGTTGACTCAGACTTCAAAAAGGCAGAGGAAAAATATCCAAGGTCAAAATAAGACTCCCGATTCTTGACGGTTCGCTGCCGTTGTCTAGGTTGTTTAAAAGGCCGAGGAATAATAATATGTGCTTAATAATGTTAAAAATGCCAAATTTCGACTCCGGGGATATCCTAATAAAAGCTTCTGTCTCTGGACTCGTAGATGAGTTGTTTCGGTCGTATATAAAAGGGATATTCTCAAAATCGTGTTAAATCAGAGACCTTGATGTGGACCTCATTTTTGTATGCAACGGTTTTCGAGGGAAGGTTTGGAAACTACTTAGCGTCTAAACTAGGTATCTTTATCGGACTAAAACTTATCGAAACGAGAGTATGAAGAAATTCATTTCTCACCAAAAATAAAATAAATAGAGGAAAATAGGAATTTGGGAACAAGAAGTAATACACAATTAGCTTTTATGGGTAGTGTTGGCATCTAACTTGTAAATAGACAATGATTTCGTTTTTAAGCTTAGTTTGGGGACTCGTGAAAAATCAGGAACGACGAATTTTATCCGTATGGTCACTTCTTTATGAGTCGTGTTTCCTACTCGATGACCCTAAAAGTTATTGAAAAATAATGATTGTCAAAGAAGCCGTCACTTGAAAATTAGAAAAATATAAAAATATAATAAAAAGGAAATCGGGGAGTTTTTAGAACTTAAGATTTCTTAATATCTTTTGAAAATTTTGCTACTTTTCAAAGTTAGTAAAAAGAGATTAGAAAATTTTGGTTTTGAATACGTGTTTTTATAACATTGCGTGAGGACACAGCAATATCTTAGTCTGGGGGGATTTTGGTATGTGCTTAATCACATACCTTTATTTGACCAAAACCGGACCCAAATAGACCAAAAACTAACCAATTATGCCAAATATCTCGTGTTTTTGTGTTTATGATTGTGCAGGGATGGATATTGTAAAATTGGACAAATATCGAGATAAAAAGACAAACCGAGCACGAGATATGGAAAAGATTTAAAGCCGAAGCCGGGAAAGTTATTATTGCTCAAAAATTCAAAGTCAACCCTCAGAGTCTCACCAAATGACAAGAATGACCCTTGGATTTATTTTGGAAAATTGGCAAAAGTAGTCCCTGAAATTTCAGAATGTTCACAATAGGTCCTTATATTTTCAAAACCACACATCCTAAACCTATTAAATAACAACCAAACCCAATATTAAACCCATAAACCTTCCAGCCCAATACACCCCACAGCCCAATCCCATGACCCCTTAAACCGACCCATCCATTATCCCTTAACCCGGTCAATGATAATAACTTCCAAGTCAAAAAGAAAACCCACGCCCCAAATTTTATTTACCCAGAAAATTCACTGTTCCTCTATGAACCCTAGATTTACCCCGTACAAAATTACCGAGATTAAGGGCATAATAAACCAATCATTGGGTGTCAGAATGTCAGACCTAGCACAGAAACACACGCATGGCAACGTGGCAGCATATCATTGGACGTGACACCTCATTGAAATTGATCAAACGGCTGTGATGATTGGAGAAAGATCTGAGGGTTGATAATGAGCTCAAGAGGTGCGGATTGATGACTTGGACAAGCCCAGAAGCTTCATCCATTGGCTATAAATAGCCTTCTTCAGTCACGAATTGGGGTGTTAGGTTATTAGGAGTAGGAGTAGTGTAATTTAGGGTATGATTTATTATTGTCTCAGCTTATTTGTAATTGCTTTTCCAGTTCTCAAATTGTGTACTCATTTCCAGTTTTAATGCAAGTCAAACTTTGGTCAATCACTGTTCCTCTGCTTATCTCTGCTTCTGGTACTGCTTATTCTCTTAATCTCAGCTTAATTCTGTTACTTATTGCTTTCTAAAGTTCATTGGTGGTTAGGATTAGTTTAATTGCCTTTTGCCTTTGAAAATCTCAAATTAGTCTAAAATAAGCCAACTGCTTATCTAGCTTATTCAGGTGGTTAATTGCTCATTCTTAGTGCTTATCTCAGCTTGTGTTAACCAGTTATAGCTTATTTTATGTTTGTCTTGAATTTCTGTTTGATTTGAGTTTGGTACTGTTCTGATTCTGCTTAAACTACTTTTTGTTGATCTAGTTGTTAGTTGCTGGTTTTTACTATTCTAAGGGCTTTTAACAGAGTTAAGATAATCAGTTGAATCATTGTTTTGGTGGTTTAAGGCTAAACCCTCCTAAAGTTAGTGCAACAGCTTGATATAGGGGTGTTTGGTTTAGAGTAAAATGATTGAGTTCAAGTCTGCTATAAGTAGTAAATCTAGTCTAGTTAGTCCATATTAGGTTCATATAGGATAGTAAACCTGTTAGAATAATAGTTTTTTAACACAAAAGTCAAAATCATTCTTAATTTATTGTTTCTACATAACAGTTAGTAGGATAGTCAGTTTAATCATTCATATAGTTGCATAAGTAGGTAATTTAGCTAAGATCATTCTTAATATAGTTTATTACATCATTATTAGTCATTTAGGTTCATTCAAAATTCATTTAAGTCAACATTTGCAAACATTGAAAAAAAAATATTTTCTGCTGCATCACACTTAGTTGCAGACCTGTACACACTAGGACTGCTCATATCAGCATTTAGCTTGCCTTTTATCTGCTTATATCTCTGAGATTTTTGCATTATTCTTTGTTTTCTCAGTAGCTAGTAGTAGTAGCTTTTAGGATCTAGGATTACATTTCACTTTGTAGCTTATGGAATAGCTTATTTCTGGTCTGCAATATTCCCATTTAGAACTATCTAAGCCTGCAACAGAATTTTGTCCCATGATCAGCTGTTCTTTGCCTCATTTGAATAAGCAATTGATTCACATATTTGGGCATTTTTGGTTTTTAAGTAGTCTGATGTACTAGCTTTTAGTATCAGCCTTTGATTTTCCCTTAGGAGCTTTTTGCTAGCTTTTAGATCAGCTTTAAGTTAGCTGTTTGGCCATTTGAGTCTGCCCTTTATTTACATATGCACAAGTGCTTTTTGGATTATTTTGTGAGCTTATTTAGTCTTTTTAAGTTGTTTCAAGCTTCTAGTGGTATGTTAAACTGCTTCTGAGCTTTTGATAATTTTTGGCACTGTTTGGCTTATTTTAGAGCTTGTTTGCAACTGCTTATTCCCCCATACTGCTTATTAGGGTTTAGCCTAGTTCCACTTTCATTTTTCATAGCTTCCTAGTTTCATTTAAGACTTTTTTGCAAAATTTCATATTTTTCTTAAGTCATTTACTATTTTTAAATCATTTAATTAGTTTCTTTAGTTTTAAATTCATAAAAAATAAAATTAAAATCATAAAAATGTAATTCTTTTTTCTAAAATTTTCTTTTATCATTTAGAATTTATGAAAATTAATTTTACATTTCTAGGGTTAATATTTCATCATTTTGACGTTTAGGTTCGTTACTTAGCGTATTTTTATGTTTTCTTAAGATTTCTTTTACGTTTTACTTATGTTTGCCTTAGTATAGAATTTCCCCTTGCGTTATTTATCGTTTTTATTTTATATTTCATTGTCTTAGATTAGCAAAACCAATCACTCACTTTTATTCACATTCACTACGCGATTCACAAACCCGAATCACATATTCCATTCATCTTTTGTCGGGACAACGAACTTCGGGTTTTCACATTATTTACCTTTTGTGATTTCTCCCTTGATCTATAATTGACGAATCAGGCTTATATTTCCGCACTATTTTGAAATGTTGTAAACAAATCATTTTTTTTATATGAAATTTAATTTAAACGGTTGAGTTAAAACCGTTCTTTATACTCTGTGTTGTGATACCAATTGAGTAGCACCCCAGTGACATGTATGCTTCCGCTAAACCAAATTTTGGGAGTGTTACAGAACCCCTTGAAATCATTAAATAAGACGTGATCAATACAAATGAGACACTTTGCCCCTTTATAAGTTTATATAGTTTTAGGCCTCCGAACATTACATGAAAATATTCTAAAGGACTTATGTGAGAATTATTCTACAAAGTATGAATGATTTTATATGTTACTCCGCATTACTTTTAGATTATTTTAGTGTTCAAGGAGCTTCACTTTGTATCATGCTTTTTTACACTCGTTTGTTATCCCCTACCTCGCTTGATCATGCAAATACACCTACCCTATGTCACAATCATATATCAACATATAGTTAATATACAAATATGTTACTAAACTTTTCAAAAAAATACATATAAAGTAATAAACTTTCATTTTGTTCATTTGAGTTACTAAACTTATGAAACATGACATTTTGGGCTCAATGAACTAATAAAAATATACGTAAACATCACTGAACTTGTAAAAACATCACTTTGTGTTACCTAACTTTTCAAATATATGCGTTCATACCCTGGAAAATATAAAAAGTAATCTAAATTATAAGTTCATTAACCAAAATAAACAGAAAAAAAGTTTGTTACCTTAGACACACCTTTTTAAAAATTTCGTGACATATTTCTATATTAACTTATTGACATATTCAACCATTAGTTCCATTTCTGGCCATCTCTTTGGCCTGAATTTCTTCTTGCTAGGGCCTAGATTTTAGAACATTTTGTTGTGTTAATAGGGGTGGCAATTCAGTTCGGATTCGGTTTGGCGGGTTCATTTTAGCAGGTTGCTGGGTCAAAAGACTTTAACCCGAACCTGTTCCATTTAAATAATCGGGTCAGCCATGTCAACCCGTTTATCTAAATAAGTTGGCGCATTACACGGGTTAAATGGGTTAACCTTAGGGGGGTTGTTTCCCTTGGAGGTCTCGGGTTCGAGTCCTGCCAATGGGGTTTTCCTCCTAAGCGAAGCGGAAAAAAGGATTGGGGTTTATTCCCCTAAGGCGAAGGTTAGAGGAAGGCATACCGCCCGCTTGGATGTCACTGCACAACTCGAATCATTAACTAGTAACTAGTCGTTCTAAAAAAACAGGTTAAACGGGTTCGTGTGCCGACCAATTTAACCCGTTTAATCCATATAATAAAATATATAGAATTTTTGGTTGGCGGGTTGACCCGTTTAACCTGTAGCCAACCCGAACCTGGCCTGTTTAATAAAAGGGTTAGATGGGTCGACCTGAACATGACCCGAAACCTATTTAGACTCAACCCGAACCTGTTAATTTTCGTGTCAGTCTCAAGTCGGGTTTCGTGTCAGGTCAAAAATTGCCACCCCTAGCTGTGTAAACAACTAACTACATGACATAGATAGTTTCATAATCATGTATCTTGATTTCTCAATTTCGTTAAAAACTGAAACATCCAATGCCTAAACATCGTTAAGTTATTTAGTTGAAAAAGTTATATGGTTTGTCTTTGTGTTTTACTTAAAAGATCATACTCATCGTCTCTATTCAATTTTAATTATACTAATAATATCTAATTTTCAAACTAGTTGCATTGACGGTTCCTATTTTAAAAAATAGAGATCAAAGGTGCAATAATCTATAGTTTTTTATTACAGAGATTTTAAATGCAAATAGTTTGAAAATTAGGGATTACATAAGTAATTAAAATCGATTAAGGACGACGAGTGCGATTTTGGGTAAATTACAAGGACGAAACATGTAATTATTTTTATTTAGTATTTTTCTTCTCAACACTCGTGTTTCTCTAATGTTTAATGACTACATCTTAAATAATAGAGTTACATATACAAATCTTTCTTTCGATAACCTGCAGTGTAACGAGGCAACAGAAAGATCTCCTGATTGTACGCGCCCTTTGTTATTATCCAGTTACATTCAGTTGATATTTATTTTACTTTCATATTATTAATCATAGATTATGCATGTTGGGAGGTTAGCGGGCTAGGATTAGTCTTTTAAATAACATTTGGTAATTGCATTTTTTTCTTAGAGATACAAAGATGAAAGCATTAGAATTTAGTATTAGGAAGGCTTACAAGAAAATATCATTGTTGGTTCATCCGAACAAGAAAAAAGTATATCGTTCGGAAGAGGCATTCAAGAAAGTTAACAAGGCGTATCGTTGTCTGATTGATGAGGGCTCAAGGAAATGCTATGATGCGAGACGTGGGAGGGAACATGAACATAACAAATCTATATATTTACTATGTATTATTGTTACTTTGATTATCGTAGGTGGAGTCTGTCTTGATATCGCTCGTATGAAACTGAAGGCTGCATATTCAATGGAGATGCACAATGAATATCAGTTGCCAAAAATGACCACGGAATACCGAATCGAGTTTTATGTTGAATCATCAAATGAGTTTGATGAGAAATACCCTTTAGGCAGTCATGCACGAGCTGATATTGAGAATACTGTTACCAAAGACTACATACGTATGCTGAGACATGATTGTCACTATGAACAACAACGAAGGTCACGGCGCAGAGACTTTCCAACTCCTCAGTGTGACAAGTTACAAAGCTTGGGAATTCATGAACAAGGTTAGCTAATGTTTTTGGTTTAGAAAGAATTTAAATGTTTTAAAATGCTTGGTACTTTTGATGATCACTCAAGTGTATGCTGATTTTTCACCCATGCTATAACTACTAATGATAATAAGTTTTGTTGATAATTTACAGAGTTATATAGCTTATAGGGTAGCAAACAAGTTGTAATGTCAGATAACAAGTAATGAGTTTCGCCTAAAAGTTTCATGTGTTTTGCTCAAACAGAAGTGATAAAAAACTGATTTCTTCTATGTTTGGTCTCTCGAAATAAATTATAACTTTGAAAGACTAAAACTAAAAGTGTTTCTAGGGGTCATATATGTGAACATTATCAGAAGTGGTAAAACACTGCTTTCTTCTATGTTTGAGCATACCACGTGGACCGTTTATGTAAGCCAATTGTACTCGTTAATAATTTCTTAACTTTTCGATTGATAACATGCAAAGTCAATTTGTTGGCCTTTGATGGTAGTATTTGTGTTTAAGTCGATGTTTTGATTTTGTTCATATACTACTGCTGTTACATAACTTGATGGTTCCACTTTAATGAACTTCTTTTTTCTCAAGTTGTTAATTGGCCCTTCCTTCGGCCCAAATTCTTTGTTTTAAGTGCGGAAATTTTGCAACTATCTTTCCCCAAATTTTAGAAATATATGCGATTTTATTTGTTTCAATCACTATCGAATTTACAGTGACAATTCCAAAGTTTGAAGCATAATTATGCATTTCGATTTCTGAGTGTTGTTTGCAATGAAACACCCAATGCCTAAATATCATTAAGAAATATCTCATTTTTCCTCTCAACACGAGTCTTTCTCTGTTAGTTTGTGACGAATTAACTTAAACAATGTTTAATGACTAACACACAAGAAAGAAGAAACTTTGCTAGCCTTTTGTATTAGTGGCAGAATCCCATATACTTTCCAAATCTGCAGCAAACTGTTTTTCTCTTCCCATTATTACTGATCTATGATTAGCACCGGCGATTATCTTAACTTCTGCATTAGGCACCATAACTTTAATGTTGTTGCTGCATTCCAGTGGCACCACCTCATCTCGAGATCCCTGGAACACTGTGACGCGTGCTTGAGACCGTCTCAAGATTTTGAGACACGGGTCCATCATTTTGGCCCCACCACATATCACATTGTGCATTGTGTGAAAAGCGGAATGGTGAGTGTGTCTGGTTATATCCATCACTAAGAAACTTAGCTTCCTGCAAATAAGGATCCGCCAGTCAGAGCCAGTTTTTTATTATCAATCCTAAATTATTGAAATCCAAAGTTTGTTGTACCTTTCTCGTGTGACTAGCTTCAAGATTTTTTCCCATGTTCTGTGGTTTCGGCACACAACAAAACAGACACATCTGCCCAAATGCTCGTACCATGTCATGAATGCTGCACCATATAATAATGGTGGCCATAAAGTCTTGCATGCGAGTCTTTTTAATACTATATCACTTGGATCATCTTCTTTAGATGATAAAAAGTAAGGCTGCAAGTGAATTGATTGCATTAGTACTAAAAGAGTCCACCTTTGACTTTTAATAGTCAAATGGGTATATTTTAAAGCTTTGGAACTAATTACAAATCGTCGCTTACATGAAGAAAATTTATAAATGTGTTAATATGTTCAAGAAAGTTACAGTATAAAACATTTAAGAACTAAAAAAACTCAAAATATTGATATGAATTTGAGTTTGAAAAAGTAATACAGTTGACTTTAGATTTTAGGGATCTTGAACATATGAAGGAACTCACAGGAGCAATAAGAGTGATGGACTTGAGAATATCAGGATGTTTTGCTGCTAATGCTATAGCAATTATACAGCCCATCGAGTGTGCAACCAAATGAAATGATTTTAAGTCGAATTCACGGATTATTGATTTCTCGATCATTTCCACGTGGTCATTCAGAGTGTAAAGACAGTCCTGCGGTTTTGGACTACTTCCAAATCCCATAAGATCCACAGCAAATAGTCGATATTTACCACCAGCCAATTCAGGGAACACCGTATTTGTCCAAAGAAAAGAAGATGACATAAACCCGTGTAGAAATATCACATTTTCTTGATTTCCTGCTAAAATTATGAAACAAAATTCTTATCTGGGATTAAAAAAAACATTGGGGTTAAGTCAGTTTGCAAAGTGAACATGTTTTCAAAAACTATGTCATCTTCTGACTTACCTTAATCAAAGAAAATATGCATTTTATGTGGATAAAGTTAATAAAAAAAATTAAAAAATTAAAAATTAAAAAAAAAAAAAATGGGTCTTTCGAGTTTTGCAGCTACTGAGCTGTAACTTCAACACCTATCTTATCCCAAAGTTTAGTACTACTTAATATTAAGCAAAAAGTAGTTAATATGGTTATTTGGAGGGCAATGCACCCAAAGTATATGGTTAAGGCCTAAAAGTCGAACGGAGATTTTCAGCTAACCTCACATCCTACAAGGGTACAATGCATTACAAATCATTTACAGGGTGTTTTGGCGTTGCGTTTTGAAAGTGATTATGTGATATGGACTAACCAGAATAAGATAATCGACTATAACAATTAACAGGACGGGTAAAAGAAATAGTTTCGGATATGTCCTTAAATCCTAATGTGATGGACTAATGGGTGCAATTGTTTCAGTATTTGATGAAGTGTTACCACTCAGTTTTATATATTCAAACAAGGTTTCACCATACCCAAACACAAGAAACTAATTATCGTCTAAGGTGGTGTCTGGAATTGTTTATTTCAAACTATTTATCTTTTTAAAAGAATAAGCAGATCACTATTCTAAAAATAAGCAGATAAGAATTGTATCCAACGACTCAAAAACTGCTTATCTACTAAAATTCAAGCATATAACCACATAACTAAGCAATCCCAAAGACCCTTTTAAGAACATAATAATCAAATAAGCTCATTCAAATGACTAAAAAGTATTACCTATCGACGGCTCTTGAACATCAACATGAAGCTTAAGATCACCACCATTATTCATCCAAGAAACACAAGATTCACATCCACAATCAGACCACCTTGTCTTCTTAATTTTCACCAAATCATCACTTCCACTTTTCTTGGAAACCTCATCAAATTTCCAAGGCAGAATCTTCCTAAAAACATTTTTCCTACTAAACAAAGTATCTGAAACAGCAATGTTTCTTTCATCATAGTCTTTCGTTGTTGTTCCATTCTGACTTCCACCACAATAACATGTAGTTGGTTTTCCCTCCAAGAATCTATCAACATATCTAAAGAAAATGCACATTAAAAAATCCAACAAATCAAGAATCAAGAAAACTACATGACTCATTATAATATTTATCATTTCTGCTGTTTTTCTTAGCCATTTTCCATAGAATTCTGCCATTAAATTAAATCCCTCCTTACAAACTAAAATATATATACCTTAAATGTGTTATCTATATGTTTGTATCTCTATGTATTACACACATATGACATATATAGAGAGAATAAAACACATAGATAATAAGAACAGAACCTTACTAGAAACATGAAGAGAGTTGAAAGATGAAGCATAATACATGCGACATATGTTTGGGCCACGTCACCTAGAATATTAAACAATCGAGTTTTGAGTTCATTTCACTTTAGCCCCCCTTATGCTTTAGTTATTTGAAATTTGAGGTACTATTATTGCTATGTCTTTTTTTGTTAGTCATGCTGTCGTCGACATAAAAAGATCCCATGACCAAGGGGGTTCCTCGAGGTGCATGAGAACCCATTTATTTTTCTTGTGTAATGTAAAATTATGTCAAATTTTCTAAAATGAATCCGGTCTTTAATTTTTTGGTTATGATTTTTTGTACTTTTCATAAAATGAAACTGATTACTCTTGGTCATGGGTCCGCCACTACCCATAGTATATGCCACATGAGCTACGTGAAAGATAAATGATACATGGTAACTTATGTAATCTATAAACGGGTACAAAAAATAACGTGAACTTGTCATTGATTGTTTGTTGTATACTCTAACGAACGTACACCCAATCAATAGTTAAAAAAAAAAAAAAAAAAAAAAAAATGTGTATAGTTATGTATTCCTTACTGTGTCCGATACTCCAATCAATGTCCGTTTCTAGCATCTCAACCACTAGGATTCGTATAGCCATCGTTTAGTTTTTAAAAAAGGTTGAATACTCATGGATGCGGCTTAGAAGTGTAGCAGTTCGATTTAGAACTCAAAACATTAGTAATGTAAGTAAAGGAGTTGAAGTGTAAATTTTCTTCGTCTTGTTTCCATTTGGCATAGTTTATTGGCTTTTACGATGAAGTTGGCCACTTGGGCCATGACCTAAATGATTCGAGTGTGGTCGATACTAGTAGTACAATACATACTTATTTTATTTCATTAAGATGATACTAATAATCTCTTTGACACTATTCATTTGGCTCTTATACATTAAAAATACAAACTTCTAATAGATTAAGTAACATAAATTGCGAGTTATCAACCGAATAACAACCCGTAAACTATACGTGTACGATTTCTGCTTAACTATAAACAAAATCATACTACAAGTCGTTTTATACGTGTACGATTTCTGGTCAATATCCTTTTAGTAGGGGTATGTATAACCTAAGCCTTTACTGATTTTATTCGATCATTTTACATATCATAGCGAAAGAAATAAACCATTAGTTTTCATGGTTTTTATCTTTATTGTTCTACCATTTATTATACTATAGCGTGCTACACACACAAAAAATTGTATCCACTTATGCTCATACAGTCACACGCAACACTAAACATAAGAGTGCAAGGTGTTCTAACTATTATAGGCACCGACACGTCAGCATGTACCTTATAACACTCACATAACATAAACATCCTTCTCAATAAAATTCCTATACAAATTACAAAAAATACACATTCACTCACTCACACGCACGCGCACAAAAAAAAAAAAAAAAAAAAAAAAAAAAAAAAAAAAAAAAAAACGCATAACCAATGTAAAGGGTATGGCGATGACACCTATAACACAAAAGTGCGGTGGAATATAAGGCTAGTCACGAGTCACAGTCGTGACCTGGGTCACTAGGTGCCACGTCAGCTTTCTCTCTCCGGTGACCAGACATGACCAAAGTGTCACAGTCGATGACCAGGCCACTAAGGCTAGTCAAAGTTTTTTTTTTTTTTTTTTTTTTTTTTTTTTTTTTTTTTTTTTTTAATTTATTTATTTATTTATTTATTTTATTTTTTTACACACAAAGGCTTTAAAATGTCGGTCGTAAAATCGACCGATTCATAATTTCCATGTTGCTCGACCGATGTTAAACCGAATGACCACAATGGGAGCGACCGAAGAAAGTATCGGCCACCAAATGTGACCAACCGATATTTTACGATGCATTGTGTGCAGCCTAATAGTTATAGGGGCGTTGTAGGGTGCAAATTGGCACCTATAACAAGTCATAAAACAATTTCACCGTATGCTCTAACATGTATTTTATTGAGAACTCTATACATGATAGAAATACAAACATAATTTGTACATGCAAACAAAGTTCCATAGCTATACACAAATCAAGAACTCTTTTCCCTCAATTCCTCGAGCACGACCGATCGAGGACTAACCATAGGAGGTCCTTTTTCGCGACGTTCAAGCTCGTTCAGCTTAAAAGTAATCAACCTATCCCAATTACCACCTTCAAACAACACTCCAGCTTTCCCATCAGTTATCCTTTGCACAATGCCACAATACATATGATAAGGACTATTTGGATTCTTTACTATGGCTATCATTCCTGGCATTAGTAATGGTAATTCTGGTGCTTTTGGTTTACGAGTTATACTTTGATCAAAACCATTAGTTGTTGTGGATGTTTTTTTAGGTGGTGGTGTTTTTTTAGGTGGTGGATTTTTTTCTATAAAGTCTTGTAGTCCTTTTTCGCCACCCGGGAATCCGCCCGTTAGGCCTAGTAACTCTTTATCAAATGCTGTTTCGGGCACATTTAACGTGACACCATTTTCTTGATCATTTGTGCTCGTTGTTGTTGGTTGTGGTGGTGGTGTTGGTGTTTCTTGTGGTGGTTTTTCAAGGAATTCTTGGAGGCGTTTTTCGCCTAATAGGCCTCGACCACCCAAGAATTCGAAAAGATCGAATTTTGCACATGGGATTATGATTTTGTGTGATGCTTGTTTTGGTGTTGGCAAAGATGGTGAGAATTTGTGTGTGTTGCCAAGAAATTGTGATTTGTGGAGATGAAGAGATGGGAGATTGATAGAAGTTGCCATTAGAGATCACACTTGTGAAAGAAGATGAGTAGTTCAAGAGTGAAATGGCTTCTTCAATTGATGATAGCCACAAGTTGTGATTGCTATATCTTCTTTTATGTGGCTTTTAGAAAGAAAAAATTTTATTTCATATTCTTGTCATTGGATATTACAAATAAACCCATGTGCAAAGATTATTTTTTCATATGTGACTTGGATTTAAAAAAAAAAAAAAAAAAAAAAAAAAAAAAAAAAAAAAAAAAAATTAAACACCCAAGTGAAAAAAATTGCCATACTCCTTAAATTGGTAAGAATTGACCAACAAGATCATATTTTTAGTATTATACCATACAAGTTTTTATCTACCATTTCTGTAATTTTTTTGGAAATGTCCAATGTATAAATCAAATAAAGTATATGAATGTGTGAAGGAGCTATGGCCTATGTGTACGTTTTTGTAACTTTTATTTAATTAATCAAAACATTGTTGGGCCTTTAATGTTATCAAGATATTAGCCCAACAAGGGACCAACTTTTTTATAACTTATTTGGGCCCATCCAGTTACCGAGTCAAGTACTTTAACCCTACGAACTACGAAGTACGAATTGCGGTGTTCGTGAGTAGGGGTGTCATTCGGGCCGACCCGACCCGAACCCGAGCCGACCCGAACCCGACCCGAGTCAATTCGGGTCAACCCGAATTGACCCGAGTTCTAAACAAGGTCGGGTTCGGGTATGTTTTTAGGAGCCTTGACCCGACCCGAACCCGACCCGAACCCGATTGACCCGAGAAAACTGACAATTTACAAGGCAAAAACTCGGGTTGACCCCAAACCCGAGCTGACCCGACCCTAATTGACCCGACCCGAGTTGACCCGAGACCCGAATTGACCCGACCCGAATTGACCCGAGTTCAAACAGGGTCGGGTTCGGGTATTTTTTTAGGGGCCTTGACCCGAGTTGACCCGACCCGAGTTGACCCGAACCCGACCGGGTCAACCCGAATCACACCCCTATTCGTGAGTGGTCACTTTTGTAGGAATGAAACTTGAAAATCATAGATTAAAAAAGGAAAATGCTAAATATTAGGGCTACTTTTGAGAAATCATGATATGCATATAGATTATATATATCTTAAGAATAGCTATCAATAGTTTAACGGCTAACAATCAACTAAATGTCACCCTTATGTTACTTTTTTTTTTTTAATAATTTTTAAAATAACATTTAATACTACAAAGATCAAAACCCGTTAAATATTCATAAAATTGGTTATTCTACAAACTCTCTTCACGAACACTTGTAATAATTGTATGTGATGGAATTTTTTTTTTCTTATAATTTTTTATTGTTTGACGGTTTGTTTTTTCGAAAACATGAATATCAAAAATTAATCAAATCACTAGTATACCCAAGAATCACTCAACATGACACCGAAAGGGATCACATTTCATTTTATTGACTTTGGGGATCTGAACGAGGCATTTCGTCTATATAACATTGAGCATGTTGCTGAGGATGTCAATGAGGCACACTATTCGATAAAATCAATTGTCGATTAGGGCACAAGGAGTCATGTAGTGTATTTTTTCAACCCTCCCAAATTCCACCAATAACATCTCTCCAACTCATTTTACCCTTCCAACCCTCTCAACCAACCCTCCCAACTTAATTCCTAGGCATTCATCACTTTTTCAACCCTTTCAACATTAATTATTTTGCACACATCATAACATTAATTATTTTGCAAACAATCAACCCAACCCGTAGCTGGTAGTGCAACCCTCCCAATCCAACCCTTTGAGCAGCCCTTGATGTCGGCGGCGGTGTTCCCCAACGGGTTGCTCCAACCCGTTTGCAACCAGTCTCCCACTCCGTGTCCCCTTACAAATAACTTATTAATACGATTTAGCTATATCAAAGGAGCATTCCCATGATGACACTAACTGCTAAAAGTATCATTACTTTTATAATAATTATGTGTTGTAATGGTATTAACTTTTCAGTAAACACATAATTTAGAGAAAATGGCTAAATGGTGAATATGACATGACAATATTGTATGGAGCCTAGGTTGGGCCTTCCAAAAAAGGTAATTTGGCATCAATGGCTTCTACCGATGTACAGGTAAACATCGATTGAAGAGCCATCTTTTTCTCTTGGAGGGAGGCGTATGAGGTGGAGCCGGTGGGCTCTTTGCAACATTCCTTTCAGCAGGATATTATGGATGGGAGTCTGAATTTCTTTATTCATGATATAAAGCAAAGCGGTAGAAATTCACAAATCTACCGTGAATTCTACTCCCACTTTTACCGATGAGTGATTCCGCCTCAAGTTCGAAAACCTTTTACAAATATCCTTCCCCTGTAAGTTTTTCTTAATTTTAACACGTATAAATTTTAACAAGTATGACAATTATTCAAATAAAAGTATAAATTTTCATAGCAAATTAAAACTATGCAAAAGAGTATCCATAAAATCATAGTAAACAATTACAATAATATTACAATGATCATTAGAAAACGACATCATAGTAGGATCTTAGGATCCCGATCCGATCTTACGATCACGATCTTGCAAAGACGAAAACGATCCTAGGTAGGATCCCGATCTTGAAAACCTTGGCGTAAACATAAAAGTTATTTAAAGGGCATTTTGGTAAATTGGTTAGAATAATAATCAACAAAAGAAAAAACCATAGACACACAAAACCAAACGCCCCCATTCTCTCTTCTTCTTCAGATTTCAATCATCGATCGGAATCACCGCCGACACGCCGCCGGAACCCACCACTTCAGATTCCGGTAATTAACTTATCGCTGAATACAATACATACAGTTAGGGTTTTGAAAACAGTTAGTATTAATCATGCCTCGAAGTTCTCGAAGCAGCAAATCACGCAAACACAAGTCTCCGGCGAAGGAATATTCAGCTTCCGACACCGAAGATGCCGTCAAATTGAAAACTAATAACGGTAAAGAAGATGTTGCTACAGTTAGGGTTTCAGATAATAAAAAGAAACATGGTGCTGCTGTGGTGTTGTTTAATGGTGATGATGATGAGTATTTATCATCGAAGCGAAAGGATAGTGACAGGTGGAATGGTAGTGATGAGAAAAGTTTGGATTTGGAAGTGTCGAAAAGTAGTAGTAGGAGATTTGATGGCGAGAGTGAGAAGAGGAAGTCCGATTCGAGAAAAGAGAATAAGGACAAGGACAAGGAGAGGGGGAGGAAAGAAAAGGTGGAGGGGGAGGGATTGTCGAGTAAACGAGGGAAACAAGTTTCTTCTGGTGAGTCGTGTTTTTGTTTCTCATTATCGGCATTGGAATTTGCGATACTGAATGTTTTCATTAATTTGTGTATTCATTATGTGTCATGATGTATGGATAGATTACTACGTTGTTTGCTTATCCTATTAACACCACTAGAGTATCGCCTCAAGTTATTAGACAACCTAGTTCCATCTGTCATCTAGATGTAGCCGAATGAAGAAATATACGATTATACAATGCTATCCATGACCGAAGTAATTAGACAGTTAGACCAATGACTTTACATTAGACAATTGGTATAATCCTTTAGTCTATAGGTAAGTTTGCATTCAAGCCAGTTTTGGATATTCTTCTTTCTATGGCGGCTATGGCCCCCTAGCTTTCTCTTCATGGTACACTATTATGTTCTCTGTCTAATGTAGACTAAAGGGTATATCTGAATACTGAAATACTCAGCAAGGTACCATGAAACATGAAGTTTATGGGAGTTTTATTTAAGAGTCAACTTTCAGGAAACTAACTGTTATGCATGAATTTTAGATAATACTGTAATAATTTATAGGGTGGTAGCTGCATCCTGGCAATAATATGCTTGATGTTTTTAAAATTTTTAGTAGCTTATTAATTATTATAAATGGTTTGTTAGAACATCTCTTGCACATATCAAGTGGATGTACCAGTGTGCAAATCATCTAGCTGTTTGCATCTAACTTATGGGGATTTTAGAAGTATGTTTAATAAGCTTATCCTATTACGTTAAACTTGGTGGGCTAGGAGGTTCTATGATTTATTTTCGGCTCTCTTGTGCTGGGCTATCAATGGTGTTTTTATTCATTGCTAGCTTTGTATCCTGTATGATAGATGGTTTGCTTTTTTGTTTGCCATTGAGAAAAACCCTTTTTTTTCTTCAGATAGATCTTTACTACTTCCATTGCTTATATGCTTTTAAGAATCCCTGCTTTTTGCTGGCTTCTGTGCCAGTTTTGTATTATTCATCTACTACTTAAAGTAACAACTGGTGATGTGAATTCTGAAATATGAAATCTTCTGTTATCTATGGTTATACGTTTCATATGATCACTGGGTTATTATTATGAAGGACACAGTTACCAATTAATTGATCTGTTACCGCCTTTTTTTTTCATTTTCTACCAGAGTGGCCTATAGAAGAAGAGTTGAGAAACCCTGAGTTAGAGAAAGAACTTGAGAAGAGATTGAGAAGAAGAGGAGAAGGTTCTAGTGACAAGGATAAATTTCACGATGACATAAAAGAAGGCGATGATAGACGACTATCTACAAGAAGTGACCGTTCAAAGGATGAAAGGCATAAAAATGAAGAATATGGAGACGTGCATAGAGAAGAGGGTGTTCGAGAAACCCGACAAAGGGATGAAAAGCACCGAGAAGATATTGAACGTGACAGAAAAAATCGGGATGTTAAGCACAGAGAAGGTGAGAGATATAACAAACACAGAGACGATAAACACCGTGATGATAAGTATACTGAAGACGTTAATAGAGACAACAAATTTAAAGATGAAAAGTATGTTGAAATCGTTGATAAAGATGAAAGAAGCAAGGACGTGAAGCGCAGGCAAGATGATGACAGAGACTATAGACACAAGGAAGAGAAACATCAGGATGTCAGGCATCGAGATGATACTGATAGAGAGAAAAGAGCACGTGATTCCAAGTATACATCAAGAGACCACCCTGTTGAACCTGAGACCAAGAGGTTGAGGGATGATAGTGGTTCTGGTGACTTGTATCATAGGAAAACAAGTAATCGGGATGGAAGCCCAGTTTATGATGATCGAGTAGCCAAATATAAAGACGATAAGGATAGGAGAAGAGGTAACGATAAAGATGAGTCTAGTGATTATAGATCTCGTAGCATGAAGGAGCAACATTTTGAATCAGAAAAGAGACCGAGTGCTAAAGTTGACTCAGTTTCTGAACGGGGAAGACCCGGTCCTCGTTATGCTGACATGGAAACTACAGCCAGTCATAGCCGGCGCAGGAGTTCCCCTGGTGGGAGCTCTTATCCTGCGAGAGATCATTACAGGTAAATTTTATATGGTTAAAAATTCTTTTTATACGTCTCAAGATACAGGTAAAACCTTTTGGAATGATTGCATCTAGTTATCAATGTTGATTAGACAAATTTTCTCAGAGGCTTCGTTTTTCAAAAAAAAATTCGGTGTATTCATGCTTCTTCACGCTTTTGGTTGTATAAATGAGTTCAAACAAAATTTTTACATGGTCATATTCTGATGCCTACCGGTTTTCTCTTTTTTTGCTTGAACTCTACTCTGCTAGAAGCCAAGGGCACAACGTTAAATTTGATGAGCACAATAGTCACTGAGACACTATATTCTTTCTCATATCTTTTGTGCGCTTTGTAAAATTTGACTACACATTCCATTAAGTGCATTGTAATGTAGGCGCAGTTTGTTGTACATTTGATCTACTCTGGATAATAAAGATTGCTTTGCCTTTTTTCAGGGGCTCAAAGCAAGAAGAAGCCAAGTACAGGGATTATGCCTATGATGATAGAGCTCGGCATAATGTTCACTCAAGTAGAGATTACACTTCTGCCCCTGGACAATCTGATAAACTTTCTTCCAAGTCACTAGAGAAAGTCGCTCCAAAGGATGACAATTACATGGGTGATTTATCAGGCGAAAGGCGTTTGAGGCCAGATTCCCGCTCTTCTCCACTAGTCGATAAATCCCCGTCATCAACAAGTAATGAACGCAGGAACTTGAACAGGTCGGATGCTAGAAGAAGTCTCGACCTTGAAGAATCTGGCCCGAGAAATGGTGGTTCTAAGGAGCATAGTATTAAGGACGGCAAAGGAAGTCGGGAATTGGTTAGCGAGCCACATGCTGATAATGATTTTTCACAAGCTGATAATGACAATATATCTGTTTCGTCACCTTATACGCGGAATTCTCACTTTTCTGGTAATTTTAATTTGTCTCTTTTACCACCTTTATTTCTAGCTCCCTTTCAAAACAGAATCTGATAGCAGCTTTTTTGGTTTTACAGAAGATGACAGAAGCAAGTCAAACAATCGTCACCGGAGGATGGTTGACCCAAACATGAACAGAGCTCAGGGTAATTGGAAAAATGTCCCGAACTGGCCTTCACCGATGGCAACCGGTGGTTACATTCCTTTCCAGCATGTTGCCCCTCCCATGTTTCACCCACTTATGCAGCAGTTTCCACCACCAATGTTTGGTAGACCACCAATGAAATTAAACCCTGGCTTACCTTACAATGTACCTGACCATGGTCGACCGCTTTCATGGAGGAATCAGGTAGACGAGTCGGTCCCACCTCCAATGCATGGATGGGATGCAAATAATGCTGTATTTGGTGATGAATCTCACTTGTATGGCAGGCCAGATTGGGACCGTAGAACCCAACTGAACAATCGAGGGTGGGACCAAAGTGGTGATATGTGGAAGGGCCAAAATGCTGGAGCAAGTATGGACATGCAATCGGGTCCCCAGAAAGATGGTTATTCGGCTCAAAGGGCAACTGATGAAATGTGGCCGGGTCAGGTCGGCCTGCCTGATGAGAGTGAACCAAACCAAATGGATATTCAAGCCGAGACCACCTTGAATCTTGATAAAAAGGCTTCACTAGCTCAAACGGTCATTGAAAGCCCTCAAATACTTGAGGTTGTAAAGCAGGACTATAGTGCTCTTATCTCAAAAGCTTATCTTTCGAGGATTGATGTATCCGAAGATCTGACTCAACCTGAGCTTTATGATCAGTACACAAGCATGATGAATTTGGATCATGAACCTGTATCTGATGCATTTGAATGCAAAATTTTATTTTTGGAGGTACAGATGATTATTTATTTTTCTTTTTTTGTTGGTGACTGACTACTCCTTTTCATATAAACACATATGCTCAAAATACTTCGTTTTTATGTAACAGGATGATGTAAATGGCAATGAAATTGATGGCACTTCACTATTCACGGCAGTTGATGATTCTGTTTTTCAGGTTCGATTTTCTTAATATCTCAACTTTAATTTTCAGTTTTAAAGATCTGAACTTTTATTTTCAGTTTTTAAGATTATATTGTTATCGTGCTTTTCAGAAAGCCATGTTTCTCTACAAGAAGCAAAAGGAAGAATTTCACTCAACAAACATGGAGAAGATATCCAGTCCCATTACAAATGGTCCTGAGTTTGTTTCACCATCTGATCAAGAGAAAGGTGGTTTAGATGCTGACAGCAAACCAGTGGAGGACGTAGCTGCTGAGGTCACAGTTATGGAGACTACTGTAGAAAAGGATGAGCCGTCTATTCAAAGGCTCGATGCAGATCCTGTGAATGAAGCCAAAGTGATTGATGAGCCAAATAAACCCGAGGAAGTGATGGCTATGGAGGTAGATCATGTTGTTGTAAAGCAAGAGGAAGAACCTGAGTTAATTGTGGAGGAGAAAATCTCTGCACCATCGGCTGGCGGCTTATTGCCTTGTAAGGTTGAAGAGGTTGACGAGTCTACAAATGATGACGGCGGTGATTCTTCGTTGGTGTTACCTGATGTGCCAACTACTGGCGTGGCAATGATAAAGTCAATTGAGTTTGGGTCAGTTAACTTAAATCGGATACATCACCATTCTCCTGAAAGTACACATTAAGACAATTTTTATATTTGTGCTTTTTAAATGCCATCCCCTGGCCCCATCCCCTTTTCTTTTCTTATTATCGTTGCTCGTTGATTAATAAAACTTTTACCCGTTCTTTTATCTTGCTTGTGTAGTCGTACTCGTATCGTTGCTTTTCACAGGTAACCGAGCACTAATTGCAACTTCATAGACCATCTTAAAGGGCTATGATATGTTCTTGTTGCAGCAATTATTTCTGACTAGTGCTCACTCGGCAGACCTTCTCTGGTGTTGTTAATGATGACATCTTATCTGGTGAGTATTACAAGTAATTTTCTATAAAACTTTCAGCAATTGTAAGTGGTTGACCTAGCAGTCCATCACCTGGGCTTAGTGAACAAAAAATCAAACAGTCTAATGGGTTGAGGGGGTGTTTGGCTAAGCTTGTGAGTTGCGCATACAGCTTATGTTATAGAAGCAGTTTATGGCTTATATATCATAAGCTTATAAGCCTATGTGAATGTTTGGATTAGCTTATGTTAAAAAGTTGATAAGCTCATGTGTTTGGTTTAGCTTATGTTGGTAAATGAACAAAATGGACATAAATAAATATGAACATTGGGTTAGGTATAATTGAGGGTTTAGCATTATAATATTTATTGGGGCATGTTATATAAATTCAACCCCTTTAAAAAAAATCCTTAATTTTGAGATTTATTAAAAACCCCCGTATAAGCTTAAGCCAAACACCCTTGGTGGGTCAAATTTTTTTAACGTGTATTCAAATTTTTTATTCAAAATTTTACAAAATACCCAAGTCTTTTATTTGTATTATCATTGACTTATTGTCATAATATAGTTTCCGAAATCATATTTAGTGCATTAATTATTTACGAAATTATAAGATAGACAAGGTGTCATGGATCGGCCTAACGTGCATAAATAATATTTGACTTGCACAATCTCATTGTTGCTACCACTTCACATTGGTGCTTCTGTAACTTTATGAATTATGATCATAGTATTTTTTTGTAGAGATGTTGGTTAATTTAACAATAAAGTTTGTACCATTTGGACATTTGGTCCCAATGGGTAACTTGATATGGTATGGGCGCACCAAAAGCCAAATTGAATATGGCTGGTCTTGATTTTAAAAGTTATGTTGGGTTGTTGTCCATAATTTCACTATAAAAAAACACTAAGATAAAACTTTTCATGGAATCAGAAACCTCTACAAATCGATCCGATATAAGTTAGTTATCTCTATCAAAACTTTGTAGTCATTGATTGAAAGTAACCAATTACACATTCTTCTTAGAGACGAAACTGTTTTAGACATTTGGGTCAATCGAACATGTATTGCCTATTTCTACCTCCAAAGCTTTAAGTAATGCACGATTGATGAGCTTTTGCCATCTTTGAGGCTACTAAGTACTAACACATGCATGCAGAACTAAGATTAACAACATAAACTTGCAGAAAGTAAAATGGTATCATCTTTCAGAAATGCAAAATTCAATTTACATAAATAAGTACCGGAATAGAAATTTCATAACTAGGGAAATAACTAAAACAAATTACGCCATGTTATTCAAAATCCCATGCGTGCTCTCTAAGGTGCTCCTCTTCTTCTTCAGGAGTGAAGTCGTTAACCACTCCTAATAACTTTCGAAGCTCTTCAACGTTTTTGCCTCTCAACATGCCAGCAAATGTGTCACAGAGCAGATCTAACAAGCTCTTGATATTGAGATTGTGAGCAGCCTGAAATATTATTCAAAGTTAATAACACACATGAATTGATAAAAAAAAATATGCACAACCAAACCAAACACACATACACGTTGGAACTAAAAACATAAAGAAAAGAAAAACAAATACATTTATAAGACCGTAGAAAGTGCCCATATCCACTTTCACAAACTCGGCATCAAAGGACTTGAGATCCATTTTAAACATGTTATCATCATTCCCGTGAGTCTCCACATGTTTCTTAAGGTATTCAATAACCTTGGATAGGATCGTGCCAGTGACGTTAGGTAGACGGATGATGGAGTGATCAGCACTTTCATCTTCAATCATCTTTTTAATCGTCTGCGACTCTAACGCTACAGTCTCATCTATCTCGAACGTTTCACCGTCGGAACTCTTCAGCACGACCATCTTTGAAGAAGAAGACATTATCGTATAACTTGGGAGCCAAGAAAAAAAACCTAGTACGGAGAAAACTTTATATTTTTGTGTCGCATGATTTTGGTTGCATATATGGGGTCTATATATAGGCTAGCTAGAATTCTAAAATTTTACTAGTAAATTGTAAGTTTAGTACTTGTTTGAGATGTATTTGCATGTTAAATCCCTTGTCTTGATGTAACCGAAATGTCTTGATGTACGTTTGTTGTTCAATCATCAAAGCTTGTCCTCATTGAGGCACACACAGTGAACATTCTAAGGGTGTGTTTGGTAAAAGTAGCAGTGAGCTGAAACCACTCATAGCTTCTTAAAGAAACATTTGAAAAATGAGCATTCTTAAAAAATAGGAAAGCTCACCGCTCATTTGCCAAACGAACAATAAAAATAAAAAAGCTCGTTGCTCACCGCTCATCGCCCCAAAATGCTCCAAAAAGCTCCGCGCCAAACATAGCCTTGTCGTCTCTCCCAAATCAAATGGTACTATAATCAAGCGAAACTAAACTTAAAAGCTTGTAGTCTAACGATATATGTGAGATGATTACCAAACAAAGTGATAATGGTTATGATCTCTTGCTACGAAAGGCAAACACTGTTAGTCTCACCGTGGGTGAGGATCCCACGATCAGCCTCGAGTGCGATATGTAACACCCCCAAATTTGGTTTGTGGCAGCGGAAAAGTAATTTGGGTGTTACGGTGAGGATCGAAGTTTAATTCTCAGGAAACGGCCCAAAAAGGGCGTTTTGAATGTTATATGTCATTCAAAATAATATTTTTGATACAAAGGTAAATATTTGATTTGAGAATCCCATAAAAAGATGTGATAATTTTTAAAGAATGACATATTTGATTTTACACCTTTTAAGTTATCAGAGTAAAAGATGCCCGCTCCGTGTCTTGTCCTGCTCCGTTAATTACCTGAGATAAACATGCTTAAAACGTCAACACAATGGTTGGTGAGTTCGTGGAGTTTGATAGAAAATATCTCTCTTTGAAAGGTGTATGGTGATAATAGTTCTTCATGAAATAAATAAAGAGTTGCGTTATATAAAATCCACAAGTAAATAATGTATGATCTTAAAAATCAGAAGTTTCATATTTTAAATGAAGTTGAGCTACGTTGTTATATGCTCGAAATGGGATGTTGAGTCAGCTTTTAAATGTAATGATATATCAAGCATTTTGGTTTGCCTCGTGCAGAATTCTTATTTCAGTCACATATAGTACAGTTAAAGTTCAAGTACAGGATTCACAGTCATATTACATAGTGGGAATGATAATCTAGATTCTGAAGTCTATCAATGTGAAGTGGTGGTCTTATAATACAGCTGTATCCTAGGATATATATGAAACATTCATATATTCATAAAGTTATATTGCCTTAAGCCTCATGACACGCAAAACGTTAACAGAGTACCGATAAAACGGAGTGTTCACCAAATTAATGACGAAAGTTTATGCCCTCGTGTAATAGGTGATTTGCCACTTCCTATTTTTATCAAATATAGCGCATCGCGACTAATACGACTAGCGATTAAGCATTCCGTCACAGTATTAGTGGGATAGGTTGTCAGTCCTCCAACAGGTTTCGAAGCTGTTGCTATATTCGCGCTCACCGCAGTGATTAATGGCTCATGATAAAGGGTCTTTTTGGCAATAAGGTGTGCTTAGGCAATATAGGTCTCAAGGTTCATAAAATACACGTATTCTGATCTTGGCAATTATTTCCAGTGGAATATAGAAATATTATAATAAGTAACAGTTCATTCATTTGTCACATGAATGCATACAGTAAGCCTCAGTATCATGTTACATCAAGTAGTTCAGAGATGTTATGTTTCAAGTTCCGTGTTTAAGCTAAGCAGACAATTTGCACATATATTGAGCATGTATTCTTTTCAAGCATGATTTCAATAGGTAAAGCATAATTGATAATTTCAAGTAAATCATAAGATATTTCAAGTAGTATAAAGCAGTTAAAGCATGTATCTCCCCCAAAAGAGTTATTAAAAACAAGTGTGAAAAGTAGGGGCCACGACTCACCTGGAGCGTATCCGGCAAGACGAAATTATAAGATCAAGTAAACGATCACGAAAACTTCTTCAATACTAGACCTGAATATAAGCGAAGTCTAAGAGTCTAATTTTTCTACTAATAATGAATGCGGGAAGGATGAATCGTATAACGATTTGATCGGTGATGTGAGTGAGTGATATGCTTAAAATGCCTCAAGTTAAAAATATAATATATCTATAATATTATCTCGGTTCTTATCTCAATCGACCCAAAATATTACTTTCTCGAAATATGCTGAAATAATATGCAAGTGGGGTCGCTAATATTTCTAATAGCGAAACTATAAATAATGCATAACTTATAATGAAAAATGCATTTGAAATGAAGGGTGTAAAATGAAAATAAACTAAGAATGTCAAGTGAAATTAAATAAGTCCTTGTTCTTTTCAGAGTTTATACTTTTTAGTCTAACTGTGGTTGCGTTACGTCGTTAGTCCTCGGTTAGGTCCAAAGTCCATAATAGTCCAAATCTTATCCATATGTCCATATAAGGCTCGGAGTTCAATGGTATGTCAATTTAAGTCCTTTGTTAACTGTTTTCATAGCTTCAGTCCATAAGTTTCTCAGGTTGGCAGTTTTGGTCCTTCCGGTTAACTCGCGTTACATTTTTAGTCCTTTTTGCATAAAAATGACGGGAAAAATATTCTGAAAATTTCTATAACTTTATTAAGTTGATTTTAACTTATTCTAAGTGCTTATTCTGAAAAAGAGCTTATTTTCATATTAATGGGCCAATTAACGATTTAACTTAAGGCCCGTTACTAAATTTAGAGGCGAGGGCGTGAAAATAGTTTTGGGCTTGGACTTGGGCTGTTTTTATGATTCTAAAAATATATCTCATGGGCCTTTTGGGCTGTTAGATCACAAAACCTTATTGGACTCAAACTAAGCCCAACCGAATTTTAATAAATTTTCTGAAAATAAAGTATTAAGATCTAGTGATTTGTAAGGTTTAGTTTTAGCTTATTCGAAAGTCATTTCTAGCTTATGGGTGAAAGTTTTGAATATGAAACATGTAGTTTGCTAGGTGGTTAATTGGGTTGTACAAAAATATTAGTATGTTATTAAGTAAATTTTGATTGTACATGTTCCTTTTGGTCATGACTTGGACAGTTTTTCAAGTAATAAAAGACTTAGAAAAATTTTAAAATCTAAACCTTATACGCATGAGTTGGTTCCATTTGGCCATTTTAGACGGGTCAAACGGGTTCATATTGATAAACTATAAAAACGAAATATTTAACTTATAGTATAAAGAATTGGGTCAAGCAAAAATATTTATGTGTTGTTAATTCGATTTGCATTTTACAAGGTCATATTAGAGGCGACTTGGGACTGTTTCGATATAAAAAGACTTGATAGATTTTTCATGGTTTTCAGAAAGTTATACGTGTGATGTTCTCAAAATTGGTTTGAAATATGCATGTATGTTATGTATAAAGGTAAGGTGGGTGTATATTTATATGCTTTGACATGGATCGTGATATGAAAAACTAAGTAGAAAAAGTGTATGCGTTCGAATGAATAATATGACAAGCATGATGTATGATAATGTGGGAAGTGAATTAGAAACGGAACGTGAGAACTTACCATAACTTTAGGATGATGAGAGGACGTGTATGGGAGAGTTAGAACACACGAGACAAACCACATCTTGCTATAACTATATATACGATCAGTAATAAAATCCTAGGTTCTTTGAATGAGACCCAAATGAAATGGAAGAGCTTCCTGGTCGTTTGTGACTTGTTTATAGGTTGAGAGGAATTTGTAAAAGTATGAAAGAGTTGAGTGGGAAAAGTGATATATGAGCGATGTGTACGTATATATATAGCAATTGAAATGGAAATGGATGCATGGTACTATCTTATACACGTTTATATGTTTAATGGTTGTTGTAGTTTATGATTCAAAATGTTACACGCCTATATGGTACACGTTATGGCATTTGAAATAGAATATGCATGGCAAAATTGGAATGGAACACGTATGAAAACTTTAAAATGGAATACGTATGGCAATGTTTTGAAATGAATGAGTTGTATTGTTTATAGGACATATATGAATAGTTTGATCTCGGTAATTACTAACGTTAGGTCCTTAAGTTACGAAACTTAAGATCGGGTAACGTAAAAATATAATGTTTATAAAAATATCAACGTTTATTAATATATTCCAACTAATTATATTAGTCGTGTGATATGTTTAACGGAGAACGTATATGATAATAAAATCTAATAGGTTTGAATATTCATACTATGTAAAGAGTATAAAAATAAAAATAACAAAGTGAAAATAGTTCATATAAAATATGTAGGCTTATCTTAATCTTGTGCTGGTCGTGAGCATAGTATATTAGAGAAAAAAAAAATTTAATTTCCCCGTAAAATTGGGCTTTGTTAGACGGGAAGTCGAGGTTATTATTAATTAACAAAGATTATCGTAACGGATTTTTGTAGGATCTTACACGATAATAAGTTTTTAGTGAGAGAGTAAATGTATATGTGTGTAATCTTAGCCAAAGATGTGCCCCTTGGTGGCATTTTACCATGGTATTTATAGGTGATTGTTGATCAAAATAGTCTAGTGGTGAAAACATCGTTGTTGATAGAGCATGCTCTTCTTAAGGCTTCTACATCTTGTGTAAATCCATTATTAGCATCTGACACACTGTCAGTGTCTAACATTATTACAGTATCATTCAATACGATCGTGCCAGGAGGTGATCAGCTGTTACGTGTTCAATATTAATTTTATACCATATGTGACTCTAAAGCTAAGTCTCGATCATCAATCTCGAATGTTTAGAGAAGAGGACGACATTATTGTGTCACTGTCAGAACTTTTAAGCATGATCATTTAAGTAAATAAAGAAACAGTGAATCGCAAGTTCGCAACCAAAATTATTCAATGTTACACAAATAAATGGTAAAAGAGAAACACACTAATTATACAAGATCGACGCATTGAATTTTGTCGAACACTGTACACCAATTTTGCTATGCGCGGATAATATCTAGTAAAAGATAAAAAGTACACAAACACCTCCTAGATAAGGGAGTGGTATTCCCCAAAAATTACAAGTGACACCCCTCACATTTTATTTTCTTATTTTTTTTTTTATTTTAAAATAAAATTTACATTAAAAAACTATAAACCTAAAGTATCAAACAAGAAATATAAAGTTTAAAAAGTTAAAAGCATAAAATGACAAAAAAATACAATAAATGAACTTATAAAAAAGAGTAAACTCCAAAATACATCCCTGTGGTTTACCCAATTTCGCACCATACATCCAAACTTTTTTTTTGCTCCTTATACATCCCTCCGTTAGTAAAAGTTAACCTATATACATCCCTCCGTTAAAATAAGGACAAACAGCGCAAACCATTTCTCCGTTATCTCCTAACGAGATAGAAAATGTTTGCACCGTTAGTCCAATGGGTTAAGTCTATTTGCACCGTTAGTCATTTGTTACGTTTTCGTCCGCTTTTTTACGTTTTCGTCCCATTTTTTTCCTTTTTTTCCCCTTTTTTACATTTTCGTCTATTTTTTTTCGTTTTCGTCACTTTTTTTTACGTTTTTGTCTGATTTTTTTTCGTTTTCGTCCCTCTTTTTACGTTTTCGTCCGATTTTTTACTTTTTCGTCCAATTTTTTTACGTTTTCGTCTGTTTTTTTTTCGTTTTCGTTTGATTTTTTACGTTTTCGTCTGTTTTTTTACGTTTTCGTCCGATTTTTTACGTTTTCGTCTGATTTATTACGTTTTCGTCCGCTTTTTTTACGTTTTCGTTCGATTTTTTTCGTTTCTGTTCTCTTTTTTACGTTTTCGTCCGTTTTTTTTCGTTTTCGTCCCTCTTTTTACGTTTTTGTCTGATTTTTTTCGTTTTCGTCCGTTTTTTTTACTTTTTTGTCCGATTTTTTTCGTTTTCGTCCAATTTTTTACGTTTTCTTCTGTTTTTTTACGTTTTCGTTTGTTTTTTTCGTTTTTGTCCCATTTTTTACGTTTTCGTCTGTTTTTTTATGTTTTCGTCTGTTTTTTTACGTTTTCGTTTGTTTTTTTACGTTTTCGTCCGCTTTTTTACGTTCTCTTCCATTTTTTTACGTTTCAGTCCACTTTTTTCCGTTTTTGTCCTTTTTTTTACGTTTTCGTCCATTTATTTTCGTTTTCGTCTCTTTTTTACGTTTTCGGCCCTTTTTTTTACGTTTTCGTCTATTTTTTACTTATTCATTGGATTTTTTTTGTTTTCGTCTGATTTTTTACGTTTTCGCCTATTTTTTTACGTAAAAAAATGACGAAAACGTAAAAAAATGGACAAAAACCAAATAAATGGGACGAAAACGTAAAAAAGCGGGCGAAAACGTAAAAAAATGGATGAAAACGTAAAAAACCAGACGAAAACATAAAAATCAGACAAAAACGAAAAAAATAAGACAAAAACTTTAAAAAAAGGGACGAAAATGAAAAAAAATGGACGAAAACGTAAAAAAGGGGACAAACACAAAAAAAATGGGACGAAAACGTAAAAAAGCAGACGAAAACGAAAAAAACGGATGAAAACGTAAAAAAAACAGACGAAAACGTAAAAAACCGGACAAAAACGTAAAAAAACAGACGAAAACGTAAAAAAAAGGACTAAAACGAAAAAAATCAGACGAAAACGAAAAAAAATAGACGAAAACGTAAAAATCGACAAAACGAAAAAATCGACGAAACGTTAAAAAACGCGAAAACGAAAAAAATCAGACAAATGGACGAAAAGGGACAAAACGAAAAAAATAGGAACGAAAACGTAAAAAAGGATAAGAACGAAAAAATGAGACGAAACGAAAAAGCGGACGAAAACGTAAAAAAATGGATGAAAACGTAAAAAAACAGACGAGAAACTAAAAATCGAGAAAACGAAAAAATGACGAAACGAAAAAACGGTCGAAAACAAAAAACAGACGAAAACGTAAAAAAGGACAAAACGTAAAAAAACAACGAAAACAAAAAGACGAAAACTAAAAATGAAAAAAAAACGAAAACGAAAACGTAAAAAATGGAGAACGTAAAACGTCAAAAAAAACAGACGAAAACGTAAAAAATGGACGAAAACGTAAAAAAACTGACAAAAGGTAAAAATAAAAACATTGAGACAAACGAAAAAAACGGACGAAAACGTAAAAAAAGGACGAAAACGTAAAAAATGGACGAAAACGTAAAAAAAACAGACGAAAACGTAAAAAATGACAAGACGAAAACGAAAAAAATCGGACGAAAACGTAAAAAAACAGACGAAAACGTAACAAATGGAGAAAACGGGAAACAAATAGACTTAAAAAGCAACGTCGAAAACATATCGTCGAATCGTTAGAAAAACGAGAGAAATTGTTTTACGGATTTGTTGCATATTTTAACGAGAATATATAGGTGTAACTTTTCTATATATGCTTAAGGAAAAAAAAATTTGTTTTCGCGAATTGGTTCAATGAGATGTATATTAGTTTAACTTTATACTAATGGAAGTATATACTTGCGACACAAAATTGATAACGATATCCACATGAACATATTAGAACAAATATCTAATAATCATATTATAAATTAAATATTTTATTAAATTAATCGACATAAAAGGTACTTTACCACTTTGGCATAAAAGGTTGGTTGTTGGTACTTGGTTGGTGTTTTGCTGTTTTGTTTTTTCTTGACAGACAGACAGATCACTTCCATCTTTATTGATCTGTTACTTGTTTTAACTTGTAAGTTGTCCTTATCAAAGTTGAATTTTAATTCTTGTTGATTTTAATTTTTAATCAACTTATATTATGCTGTTTAACTATTGATTACTATGTTGGACATGATCATGATCATGATCATGGTACTTTTTTTTTTTTATTATTCTAATTTATAGCTGCTAGTTGAGTTAGGCTTTATGATCTGATGTTATGGTTAGAGTATTTGTACCAGTAGTTTTGATGAGTTTATGACTAAGCATAGTACAAATACTTGAGAGGTCATGCCAACCTCCCTGAAGGGGAGGGCTTTGCCCGGTTTGAGTCTATGTGGCAGTTGGCCCAAGCGCTGTGAATTAGTCGGTCAAAAGGTCGGAAACCACGGTTACCCCAAAAAAATGTACTGGTGTTCATGAGTTAATGACTAAGCATAGTACAAAATTGTGAGTGTTGAAATCCTGCTTTGTGCAAACAACCTTGAAATCCCCCTGAAGGGGAGGTCTCTACCCAGTTTGAGTATGTACGGCGGTCAACTCAAGCCCTGTGGGATTAGTCGAAAACCACAGTTACCAGAAAGAAAAGAAAAAAAATGTGTGTCCAACTGTTTGTGTTTGTTCCTTTGTGTGATTTTGAAGCTTTGGTATTACAGGTTAATCTTTATGTATGCTTTGGAACTCAAACTTACAAAATTTAGTGTTTCGCTAAGTTTTAGAAGATCATTGAAGCTTGGTTGGTATCAGTTTTGTTATTAATTCCTTATTTTGTTAATCCTGGATTTTATTTATACCAAGTAGATAGGATCGAGATAGTCCTCGTTTTCATCATTGAAACATACGAAAATAAAAATTATAAGTGGTCAAATCGAACGGTACCTCTATCAAGCCACTAAATCGATATGCCTTCTTAGAGTTATTTGGAATATGTGATAAAAACTCTTCGTATGTTATCTTAAATGTTGTGCGTAGCTCCAGGACATATCTTAGTAGCTGTTTATTGTATCTGCTTACTTGTTTATGAAAATAACGAATCTTATATTGTTCAGGGGCTATAGTACTAAGTTGGAATCAAGAGATGGGTGATGGTCCTAGAGGTATAGATATTTTCCCTGATCATTTTCAGGTTTCAACTTTTGGTGCCGAGACCCCTCAAACACCAAGTTCTTCAAGTTCATGTACGAATCACGAATTTCAGGTATTATTCAGAACATAAATACAACTCAATGAACTTACACATTAAGCAGTAGATGATTTTTATAATGAATTGATTTCATTGGATCTGCATTAGCATAGTTCCAACAGCCGTTTGTGGACTAAAAGAAGCTTAAAAAACGCTGCATCCATATTGAACTTGCTTAGCCCCAGGAGGCTATCTTGGGGAAATGACACAAGTGGTGAAGAAAAGGTCAATATGATACTCGATCCTTCAATCATCACGTGATAGATTCATACCATCTTTCCTGAAATTCAGTGTTGTGTTGAACAGGTTATATTATCTGCGACTGAAGTAAAAAACCTTCAAGCAGAAGTTGCTGATTTAGAGGAAAGAGAATCTCATTTGAGAGCTCAGTAAGGGGAACTGATACTTTTACATTCAAATACCAACATTCCATTTATCTTTTGCGCAGTTTCAAATAGTTAACTAGAGGGGGAATGGATTAAAAGTCACCCAAAAGATTATAATCAATTAAAACTCTCAAATTGTTTTATTCAAAGGATATAGATAACAAGAATAAGTCTGTCTTTGTAACATAGCTGACCCATTGATTATCATATGAAAATAAATGTGTCCTATTTCAACCCAACCGGTTTTGACTTGCTACCCAAACTGCCCATCTGCTGCCATTAGTGCCTGTATCTACCTCCAATGTTAAGCTCATAGTAATATGCGTATTGCAGGTTGGAACATATTGATGAGGTTCTGCGCACTTGCCATCTTTCAGGCTACTTACACATGCGAACTGTATTTCCTTTGACTTTTTTCTCGTCTCTGATATAGTCCCTTATTACAGTTGGCCAATTACTGACAGTTTCCTGAATCGTTATTTCACAGAGATGGGCAACATTACCTGGAGAACCACTTCCTCTCGATGACACAGACATTGATGACTGGCTTCCACGTTTTGTTGTTCTCCATGGACAATGCATCTTCTTGTACTTTTTGTCCACAGGTAATATGTTGGTTACATATGCGGTCAAATGTTTATTATTGCTGAGACAATGGCACTTATTTGTAGCTTGGTTTATGATGGTTCACCTTGCTGATCAGCTCAAAACTATTGCAGATTTAAGCCCTCAAGACTCCACGCTGTTATCAGATGTTGTTGAACTAGGGCCTATGCCATGTGTTACTCAAGAAGATGGGGAAGTTCGACATTATTTCTACATATTAACTCGCTATGGATTAAGATACGAGTGTTCTGGCACTTCTAAAGTCCAGGTATTTTTCCTGTACACAAATTTGTTATCGTGAAACTTGCTAAGATT
Source organism: Artemisia tridentata subsp. tridentata (assembly GCA_021014915.2). Classification (NCBI taxonomy): domain Eukaryota; kingdom Viridiplantae; phylum Streptophyta; class Magnoliopsida; order Asterales; family Asteraceae; genus Artemisia; species Artemisia tridentata. The sequence goes on along the minus strand of CP139501.1, from coordinate 314,290,206 downwards.
CTATTTATTCATACCAATTTCTTCTTTTTGTGGATGTCGTCTTCGTGCCTTATCATATATCTTAAATAGAAACTACAGTCACACCTTCATCTCTTTGTCTCACAGGTGGATAATTGGTTGACAGCGTTGCAAGAAAAATGCAAATTGGACTCACATTCAAGCACTCTTGGTCAGCAACCATAACCAGAAACATGACTTCTGATTGTGCGCACACCTATAGTAAGCTGTATATGCTGTAAGTAAGGTTAGCTGTTAAGGTCAAGAGTGTTTTTACAAATTTTTCGCGTTGATGGTAGATTTTGGAAGCTTGTTTAGCAACTATCAATGTCAATATGAGGAAACGAAGTTGCGATTCTGTATTTGTATATTGTGTATTGAGAAAAAAGATATGTTTGGGGCTAAAGGCCATGGTCTTTCTGTTTGTATGCATAGAGGGATCAAGTGTGTTTTTCACTGTATTTTGCGTCTTTGTAGAAGTCACTGGCAAATTAGTTAAAATTCTCATTCATGGGTTTCTTGGCCTTGCAAAGAAATTAGATAATGAGCTCATAGCTTACAGCAGATTTTTTATAAGAGAGCATGGTACGCTGATGCCATCAGCGATGGCGCGAGGAACCACACCAGAGCTCGGCTGGTGGACCGTGGCACCGTAGCCACCAGCGCACGCCAAAGGTTTTTTTTTTTTGTGTTTTTGTGGGTGTGTGTTTGTGTGTGTGTTTGGGGTTTTTGTTTTTTCTTTCTACCGTAGGTACCAAAGGAAGAAGAAGACCATTATCTTTTTTATATAATTTTTTTTTCATTTTAAATCATGTTGATATTACTTTTTACGTAATTAGTCCTTAATAGTTTGGTCTTTACAAGTTTAGTCCTTCGTGGCTTTATATTGTTAGCCCTTCTGTTTAACTTGCTACATTATTTGCTAAAGTATATAAATTTTGGTTTGAATGTAAATTACATAAATGGTTATTATGGTTTGTCCATTTTTTCACATTTAGTCACTATGGTTTGTCCATTTTTGACATACATGGTCGCTTTTTTTTTTTGAAACCTTAGTGACTGAATCTGTAACGATTTGAAACTTCTGTGACCATGTATGTCAAAAAAAAAGTTCAGTGACTAAATGTTAAAAAATAGACAAACCATAGTGACCATTTATGTAATTTACTCTTTTGGTTTAAATGTAATGTTTTGTTTTATTTAAATAAATGAAAAAATAAATAAGCATGATGGCACCAGAAAACTGGTGTTATGCCCAAAGAGAGGTGTTTTGGTGTCATGGACAAAATTGGTGGCACACTGCTGAAGCGGCACCACTTTTCCCATGACACCATAGTCATAAATTTTAATTTAAAAAAAAAAAAAAATTAACCAATCAAAGTTGAACAATTAACCCTCAAAAGATGAATTTAAAAAAATAGTCACGAATTTCGCAAGTTCTTGCGTAGCATTTGCGAATTCACAAGTGTAGCGAATCATTCGCAAAATAATTTTAAAAAGTCATAAAATTAGTTCGTAAGAAAGTGGTGAACCATTTGCTAGTCGCAAGGACTGCGCAATTTGATCGTCATTTGCGAAATTGAAAAGATAAGTAAAACATCTATGTGTATCAAGTTGTTCGCAACTTGCTAACTTATCGTCTTCCTATATTAGTTATCAAACAAAATGCTATTATTTTTGCTTATTTTATCATTTTTATTTTTAACCTTAAATCTTTACATGATCTTTTAACAACTTTTGTATATAATTAAACTTTTCTATATAATCGAACATTTATATAAGCCTGTTGCAAAACGAGGGCAATAAATACCTTGCATGTGTCAATTGCTAACTTGCGAAACCAGATTAACACTAAGAGCACACAGTGCACTAAGGCATAGGGCACGTTATGACCTTATGGCATCGTCTTATGGTGCGAAACGACACCAGCATCGACGTTGTCAGGCTTGGCACCGTCCTTACCATCTAAGCGATTGACAAATTTATTTATTTATTTTGTTCTTTTTTTTTTTTTTTTTTTTTTTTGGTTGTGTTTTGTGCTTATGTTTATGTATGTATGTATGTATGTTTTTTTTTTCCTCCCAATAAATGTGTTTTTCTGTGTGTGTTTTTTGCAGGTCACACGAAGGCCACATAGCTCTGTTGTATAGGCAATGAAGAGGTGCGCAGGTTCCAATCCGAGCCGCCCCCGGTTTTCATCCGGCCGTTACTCCAGCGAGGAAACTCGTGTGAAGGCGGTACGGTTTTCGGGAGGAAGCCATTAATAGTCCCCACTACGCCAGCGTGGATCCGGTTCAGACAACATAGTCTGGGTACGTGGTGGATGAGGGCCTGCCGAGGTAGCGGGTGTGACTCCAACCCAAAAAATTGAAAGTAACCTTCCAAAAAAAAATTAAAGGAAGAAAAAATGATGCGTCATCTTATTTTCACTTTTAATTCTTATTAGTTAAGTTCTTGCGTCATTAGTCCTTATTAGGTTTGCATTATTAGTCTTTTGATTTTTTTCCTTACATAATTAGTCCCTAAAATGTATAAGGCTGGTAAGTTATTTTATTTAAGCTATATAGAGTTTTAATATTTATATGTTGTTTTATTTGAATAAATGAAAAAAATTTAAAAAGTGTGAGGTCGGAGGTGTCTTATAACTTAACTTATAAAAAGAGACGGGTTTTTTGTTAAGTTATGTAGTGACTTGTAAGAAGAAAAAAAATAACACAATAGTATTTTTTATTATAACACGAGACCTGTAGCTCACGAACACCCAATCTTCTAAAAGAAAATCACTCATTACATGAGCAAGGATCAAATAAGAAATAAAAGTAAGATAAAAACAATCGCACATTTCAGATGCATCTACAAAAAAAATATGCATCTCTCATGAAATTCTCTTTTTACATTTAAAATGTGTGGCTAAAAATATTTCTTTTTTTTTTTATTTTTATTTTTAGTGTATCCATTTTCCTCCTTACATTTAAAAGTGGTTTTGTTAAGTCCTAAAATGCAAAAAGTTATTAATCATAAATCGGGGTAGTTAACTAGCTCACCTAATTAGTAAATGCCACGTGATTCTCAACGAATGGGTGCAATTGATAGATC